>OY804587.1:76412389-77012389 GCA_963680875.1 Bathymodiolus brooksi | reverse complement strand
AGATCAAACAAACATCACGGAATCATACAATTACATCTTGTCTGTCCAGTCCTAGTGCTACTGTAGACACATTTATTGATGGACGTGAAATTTTATTAAATGTGGACAAAATATTAAATGACAAACAAACATGACATTGTTTTAATTTATTTGCTATACTTCAATTACATCTTGTATGTCCAGTCCTAGTGCTACTGTAGACACATTTATTGATGGACGTGAAATTTTATTAAATGTGGACAAAATATTAGATGACAAACAAACATGACATTGTTTTAATTTATTTATAGCTAAAAGCATTTAAACAAAGTATTTAAATGTGTTTGTAATCTCCATGAAGAAATATTTTGTTTGATTATAGCTAAAAGGATATATCAAGAAATAAATAGATATCTCTTAAATGGTTTGGCTTTGATATACACAGTTTGTCCAGTAATGGGTTTCCTTTATCGTAATTTAGAATAAAACAAACTGTCAGTATGGTTTCCACTTGCAATTGACCGTTTAAGTAAAATTCAGATCTGAGAGGACCGACTATTTAGTTGTTTGATCTTCTGATTTAGGGTGTTCAAGATACATATTGAAACCAATTTCAACAAAATGATGCAATCCTCTGAAAAAATAAAATAAAATAAGAAATAAGAAATAAGAATATAACGACAACGAAATAAGACAAAGTGTTGAATTTTTGTCATCCACGTAAAATTCAAGTTGAACACGGCCATTATTCATTATAAAACTCATTGCAAACTCGGAATCCTTGTGTGGATGTGGCCAACGTCGGTTCACGACAAATAACCTCCAAAATTCATTACAAAAACATTTTACCCAATGAAAATGACATGAACATATGTGTGAATTAACACAATATATATTTTTTTTATTTAGAACTACCCCTTTACAACGGGGGCGCTTACCACCAGGGTAGAAGTAGTGGCTCGTCTATATTATATAAAACAATTATGTACAACAAATTCATAGCATATACATGTAGTCTGTAAAACACAAAAGATTCTATCTAAAATATATGTAGTCAATAGTCAAGGACATGAATTATAACTATACAAATAAATAAACATGTTTGCTATCCTGTTTAGGCTCTTTGGCTTATTGCTCCCAAACTCTTTTAAATTATTTGGCTTTCTAATCTTTTGATGTTGATCTACATGGTGAAGGTTATTCCAGAAACGCGTTGCGCCCACTAAATTTGATATCTGCGTTTTTATCACTATCACTGCGACGATATCTCTGTTGGTGGCCTCTACGTCCACGAGGGTATCATCCGCTCAGTAATCAGTGTATCAGCACTGACGGGTTTATTAGATATATTTATTATTGAAATTTACAGTTCCTAAGATGTATTTCGTATCAAAGCTAAGGTTCGCCCCCTCAGGCATAGGTTACCTTAGCCGATTTTAAATATCCTGTTTGGGTCCTTTGGTTTAATTGCAGAAACGAGCCATGCGCACTTAATTGATATATACGTTTATATTACTATCACTGGGTCGATACATCTTCTGCTGCCCTGTTAGTTGCCAAGGGTGCCATCCACCCAGTATTCAGTGCTTCGGCACTGAAATGCTTAATTAGATACATTTATGCTTTTAAATTTACATTTAAATGCTGTGTTTTAGTTTTGGTGATTCACATTTAACCCCGCCGTGGTTAATATTCTTGCAACAATTCATGAAAATTGTCATTCACGTCTTTAATTATGGTAGATGTAGATTTATTATGGTTTATTGCTTATCCCCGCCACGCTCTTTTAAAGTGTCTGTACCGATATAGGAAAGTGAGCGGTCATGCATACGTGTGTCTGGAGACAGGATAGTGAGCGGTCATGTATGCGTGTGTCTGGAGACAGGATAGTGAGCGGTCATGTATACGTGTGTCTGGAGACAGGAAAGTAAGTGGTCATGCATGCGTGTGTCTGGAGACAGGATAGTGAGCGGTCATGTATGCGTGTGTCTGGAGACAGGATAGTGAGCGGTCATGTATGCGTGTATCTGGAGACAAGATAGTGAGCGGTCATGTATGCGTGTGTATGGAGACAGGAAAGTGAGCGGTCATGTATGCGTGTATCTGGAGACAGGAAAGTGAGCGGTCATGTATGCGTGTGTCTGGAGACAGGATAGTGAGCGGTCATGTATGCGTGTATCTGGAGACAAGATAGTGAGCGGTCATGTATGCGTGTGTCTGGAGACAGGAGAGTGAGCGGTCATGTATGCGTGTATATGGGGACAGGAAAGTGAGTGGTCATGTATGCGTATGTCTGGAGACAGGAAAGTGAGCGGTCATGTATACGTTTGTCTGGAGACAGGAAAGTGAGCGGTCATGCATGGTGTGTCCGGTGACAGGATAGGGAGCGGTCATGTATGCGTGTGTCTGGAGACAGGAAAATGAGCGGTCATGTATGCGTTTGTCTGGAGACAGGAAAGTGAGCGGTCATGTATACGTGTATCTGGAGACAGGAAAGTGAACGGTCATGCATGCGTGTCTGGAGACAGGAAAGTTAGCAGTCATGTATGCGTGTGTCTGGAGACAGGATAGTGAGCATCATGCATGTGTTTCTGGAGACAGGATAGTGAGCAGTCATGCATGCGTGTCTGGAGACAGAAAAGTGAGCGGTCATGCATACATGTGTCTGGAGACAGGAAAGTGAGCGTCATGTATGCGTGTCTGGAGAAAGGAAAGTGAGCGGTCATGTATGCGTGTATCTGGAGACAGGATAGTGAGCGGTCATGTATGCGTGTGTCTGGATACAGGATAGTGAGCGGTCATGTATGCGTGTGTCTGGAGACAGGAAAGTGAGCGGTCATGCATGCGTGTGTCTGGAGACAGGATAGGGAGCGGTCATGTATGCGTATGTCTGGAAACATGAAAATGAGCGGTCATGTATGCGTGTCTGGACACAGGAAAGTGAGCGGTCATGTATACGTGTATCTGGATACAGGAAAGTGAGCGGTCATGCATGCGTGTCTGGAGACAGGAAAGTGAGCGGTCATGTATGCGTGTCTGGAGACAGGAGAGTGAGCAGTCATGCATGCGTGTGTCTGGAGACAGGATAGTGAGCGGTCATGCATACGTGTGTCTGAAGACAGGAAAGTGAGCGGTCATGTATACATGTGTCTGGAGACAGGAAAGTGAGCGGTCATGTATGCGTGTGTCTGGAGAAAGGATAGTGAGCGGTCATGTATGTGTGTCTGGAGACAGGAAAGTGAGCGGTCATGTATGCGTGTGTCTGGAGACAGGATAGTTAGCGGTCATGTATGTGTGTGTCTGGAGACAGGTTAGTGAGCGGTCATGTATGCGTGTGTCTGGGGACAGGAAAGTGAGCGGTCATGTATGCGTGTCTGGAGACAGGAAAGTGAGCGGTCATGTATGCGTGTGTCTGGAGAAAGGATAGTGAGCGGTCATGTATGCGTGTGTCTGGAGACAGGATAGTGAGCGGTCATGTATGCGTGTATCTGGGGACAGGAGAGTGAGGGGTCATGTATGCGTGTGTCTGGAGAAAGGATAGTGAGCGGTCATGTATGCGTGTGTCTGGAGACAGGAAAGTGAGTGGTCATGTATACGTGTCTGGAGACAGGAAAGTGAGCGGTCATGTATGCGTGTCTGGAAACAGGATAGTGAGCGGTCATGTATGCGTGTGTCTGGACACAGGAAAGTGAGCGGTCATGTATACGTGTATCTGGATATAGGAAAGTGAGCGGTCATGCATGCGTGTCTGGAGACAGGAAAGTGAGCAGTCATGTATGCGTGTCTGGAGACAGGATAGTGAGCAGTCATGCATGCGTGTGTCTGGAGACAGGAAAGTGAGCGGTCATGCATACGTGTGTCTGGAGAGAGGAAAGTGAGCGGTCACGTATACATGTGTCTGGAGACAGGAAAGTGAGTGGTCATGTATGCATGTGTCTAGAGAAAGGATAGTGAGCGGTCATGTATGCATGTGTCTGGAAAACAGGATAGTGAGCGGTCATGTATGCGTGTGTCTGGAGACAGGAAAGTGAGCGGTCATGTATGCATGTGTCTGGGGACAGGAAAGTGAGCGGTCATGTATGCGTGTGTCTGGGGACAGGAAAGTGAGCGGTCATGTATACGAGTGTCTGGAGACAGGATAGTGAGCGGTCATGTATGCGTGTATCTGGGGACAGGAGAGTGAGCGTTCATGTATGCGTGTCTGGAGAAAGGATAGTGAGCGGTCATGTATGCGTGTGTCTGGAGACAGGAAAGTGAGCGGTCATGTATGCGTGTGTCTGGAGACAGGAAAGTGAGCGGTCATGTATGCGTGTGTATGGAGACAGGAAAGTGAGCGGTCATGTATGCGTGTATCTGGAGACAGGAAAGTGAGCGGACATGTATGCATGTGTCTGGGGACAGGAAAGTGAGCGGTCATGTATGCGTGTGTCTGGGGACAGGAAAGTGAGCGGTCATGTATGCGTGTGTCTGGAGACAGGATAGTGAGCGGTCATGTATGCGTGTATCTGGGGACAGGAGAGTGAGCGGTCATGTATGCGTGTCTGGAGAAAGGATAGTGAGCGGTCATGTATGCGTGTGTCTGGAGACAGGAAAGTGAGCGGTCATGTATGCGTGTGTCTGGAGACAGGAAAGTGAGCGGTCATGTATGCGTGTGTATGGAGACAGGAAAGTGAGCGGTCATGTATGCGTGTATCTGGAGACAGGAAAGTGAGCGGTCATGTATGCGTGTGTCTGGAGACAGGATAGTGAGCGGTCATGTATGCGTGTATCTGGAGACAAGATAGTGAGCGGTCATGTATGTGTGTGTCTGGAGACAGGAGAGTGAGCGGTCATGTATGCGTGTATATGGGGACAGGAAAGTGAGCGGTCATGTATGCGTATGTCTGGAGACAGGAAAGTGAGCGGTCTTGTATGCGTGTGTCTGGAGACAGGAAAGTGAGCGGTCATGTATGCGTGTATCTGGAGACAGGATAGTGAGCGGTCATGTATGCGTGTGTCTGGAGACAGGATAGTGAGCGGTCATGTATGCATGTATCTGGAGACAAGATAGTGAGCAGACATGTATGCGTGTCTGGAGACAGGAATGTGAGCGGTCATGTATGCGTGTGTCTGGAGACAGGATAGTGAGCGGTCATGTATGCGTGTGTCTGGAGACAGGATAGTGAGCGGTCATGTATGCGTGTGTCTGGGGTCTCGTATTTGACTCTGTTCCCACGATTTTTGATTAGATACTATGACTGTTTTAACGTTGTGGCTTTTTTGTTTTTGACTTTATTAATGAATATGTTCTATGACGATTATTTTCAACTAATCCTGTTCTCTTTATCAATGGGTAGTAGTACAAAACTGGACATGATATTATGTACGATTCTCACGCATCAATTCACACTCCTTGTTTTAAAATTCGACTTGTTTTGAAATTAAATTGTTTTAAAATTGAAATAAACTTTAATTTTAGGTTTGAAGATTGCGGAAATGAGTTTTATTATCTAATTAAGGTATTTATTCTGAAAGATAATATAAGTTGCCCATCACAAATAAACTGGATATATGTAAAGTGTGACACACCATCGTACATCGTATAAATCCTTTATACCGATAGGAGGAATATCTATTCATAGATCAAAACTGTTATTCCACATAATGAGCCATTATAAACATTAATGGTGGCGCCCTGAGACAAATTTAAAAGTTCCCGTGTTGAAATATTTATTAACATTATAAATGGGTGGTTAGAACAAATATCGGGTTTCAAATCCTGAGACAACATCTATCTATATTTAAAAGTTGTCATGTTGAAAATTTTATTACCGTTATAACTGGATGGTTAGAACAAAATTTATTGGTTTTCAAACAATATAAAGTGTTAAATAATTTTGAGGGAAGTTCTCATAATGGATGATAAGAGGGCGATCTTCAACGCCAACGTTGTGCAATTTCTGCATATCTCACATGTTACAGTAAAACATACAGGATTTGGGTACAATTAACAATTTAACACCGCCACTTTGGTTGTGCATGTCCCAATCCAGGACCTACATTTCCAACGTGTTCTGCAGTTATCTTTTCTGTAATGATAATTTCGAGATTTGTCAGAGGGGTGGTTTTTACTGTTGGTATTCGAAATATTGTAAGCGTTTTATTTTCAAGAACAAATAAGAAAAGTTGAAATATACCAAAGGAGTAATCAGAAGACGTACATCGAAGGACAGACAATGCAAAGTCCGAAAGTATAAAGACAAAAGGACAAACAATAATTTACACAACACTACAAAGAAAACATAAGATTGAACTACACGAATCCCCAAGAAAAACAGAAAGTGAAAAATCAGGTGCTCCGGAAAGGAAGCAGATTCTGCTCCACAAGTGTCACAATTAACAAAAGCTCATGAAATAGACATTTTTGAGTGGCTACTGGGAACAACTATTGGTGTGTGTGATTTTCTTTTGAACTGAACATAAAGATATACAATTAGTTAGTAAGAAACTATATGACTGTAAGTGGACAACACTACACTTAATGATAAGATAATTAGAATATTAATTCCTTTCTTTAGCAAACAGATTTATTGATTCTTGTATAGACAGCTGCCTCCTACAAATATATAAATATTATAAATACATTCGACGTTGGCGTTGTAAGACCAGAAAAGTCAAGAATAACGATAAACAAATTAATTCATTTGTCCCTATCAACTTTTACACCGAGTCACCTCGTCTCATATAAATTTTTTTCGATCAAAATTGGATTTAGAAAAATTGACTTATTATATTACATGTCAAGTTAGAAATATTATTACGAAAGGAATTCGCTTTTAAGTTAGAATCTTGAAATTATGAAAATGATTACGTGAGGTTAATTGTGGGCTTTTGGCGTTTCTGAAAGAATAATTAATTGCAGAAACATTTTGGATTTTTTCTATTTTTTTTAGCCAAATTTGCATACATATAACGAGCGTTGGTTGTAGAAAGTAGTAAACAAAAATATGTCATTATTGTATTCTAGGAATTGGCGACATTATATAATTCAAAATGGACTAGATGCACTGGACACCTCGGGTTTTTTCTAAAAACATTTTTTTTTCCAAATTTGCATACATATAACGAACATTGGTGGTAGAATGTAGTAAACAAAAATGTTTCATTATTTTTTTATAGGAATTGGCGACATTATATAATTCAATAAGGACTAGATGTACTGGGCTATTTATATACGAACTTGTCCATCCTGTTTTGAATTTAACTATCGAACCCCTTCATGGCGAGGTGTACTCGATACACCATTATATGATAAACTTTGTCAGTCACTTTCGACAGGTCGGTGGTTTTCTCTGGGTACTCCGGTTTCCTCTGACAACCACGATGTAACTGAACTATTGTTGAAAGTGGCGTTTAACACCATAAACCAACCACAAACCTATAATTCAATTTTGGACTAGATGCACTGTGCTATTTATATACAAACTTGTCCATCCTGTTTTAAATTTAACTATCAACTAACAAGGGAGATCAAAGTATTTGTAATATGATTTATGGGGATATTTTTTGTATTCAAATTATCACGATAAATAATAACTACAAAATGTATTTCAAGTCGATTTTCTTTAGGAAGAAATCGTATAATTGATTTGATACACTGTTTTGAAATCTTTACGACACAAAGGCATTAATATTAGATATCACAGGATCACTATCATTGTATTGTATTGCCTCGTGGTTTAAGTGTGTTTCTATTAATTACTAGAACATAATTGTTTCAACTATCCATTAGGCTATATTTAATATTATTTGCACTTCAAATATTATACAGATTGCTATGGTTAAGATAATACACTTCAAATATTATACAGATTGCTATGGTTAAGATAATAATTGTTGCATTACGTACTCATAAGTCACAGCAACCAACATGGCGATGTACGGGGTACCATTTTCGTCTCCAGTTCAGAAGAGCGTGGGTTCAATCCCCGATTGAGCTAATCCAAATTCTTCTTCCTCTATATCTGATAGATTAATTAGTTTTCGTTATCTTTCATTGATTTTATTATATTTTTAATTACGGGAAAAAAGTTAAAAGGCAAAAATGACAATAAAATGCAAAAATCATTGAAAGATAACAAAAAATATAGTTAAAAATAGAACATATCACCGTAGATATCTAAGTTAGTGTGCACGACAGACGCATTTCAGGAATAGACGTCACATAAAAGCCGTATAGAGACAGACTAATAAAAGAATTCTGTCTAAGGTCAAAGGCTATAATACTGGTTTTTACTGCTTTGATAAGCAGACAACGTTTACATGTATATCAATGGCATGACGAAAACAAGTTCACAAACGATAAATAATGCAGGAAAACCGAGGAATCTAGATGTGACCTATGGAAAGACGCTCTGACCTGCAATAGGTGTCTACGGACGGACGCAACAAAGAAAAAGGAGAGATGATGGATAAAACGGTCCTTGGATAGGGTCTCGGAACCAACGCCAATTTCGTCTAATATGCTGCTGCATCATGGGATTACAGTGAATAAACATGGCATTCTACAAATTTCGACGCTATCATATGTCCCGTACCTAGAGCCAGTTGTGTATTAAATGAATTGTACGATTTTCGCTTAAAAACGATGTTCGGTTTGTCTTTACCTCCAGTTGTTTGTAGGAGGGCTCATGTTTTATTGGTTTTTTTTGTGTTTGTTTGCGTATAGTGGTGTCCAACACATATTGTATTATGTTTTTCCCCATCAATCTTTATTTAACTTTATTCTTGAACAAAATACAGATTGTTCTTGTATGATACGATGTTGTCTTCTTCTAGATCAAACAGATTGTTCTTGTATCATACGATGTTGTCTTCTTCTAGATCAAACAGATTGTTCTTGTATCATACGATGTTGTCTTCTTCTAGATCAAACAGATTATTCTTGTATAATACGATGTTGTCTTCTTCTAGATCAAGTGAATGTTTTAGTTGTTTGTTAAATTTGTTTATTCTCTAGTTTAATTATTTACGTTATTTGTGTTTATTTGCGTATATTGCTGTAGAACAAATATTGTGTTGTATTTCTTGTTTTGTTTTTCTTCTTCTTGTGTACCCCATGTTGCCATTTCTCTGGATTGTCCATTTTGTATTGCCCCTTCGGTATTCTCTAACGTTTTTGTACTTATGATTTCAATTATCACATTGCATGCTATTTATAAATATATAATATTGACAAATAATTAGTCAAATAATTACATTATATATTCCTTGCTGTTTTAGGAAGCACAATAAACAAATTGTCAATTAACGAATGTCATTAGAATAAATTATGTCATCTTAATAGATGTGTTACATGTATCATTTGAAAGAAATTAAATTAAATTATTGATTATGGTAATGAACAGTTTTAATTTTTACAGATTTATGGAAAGAAAGTTTAACAGTGATGGTCAACAATTCCACTAATATCAACAATATTAAATGAATGCATACTCGTAACCATTTATTTATCTTCGTTAGGACTTGATCTGTTGTTTATTCCATGTGTCTCCAACCTTTTCAGCCCGAGGGCCACAAAGCTTAACTCAGGAGTTCAAGGGGAATGGGAAACTGCGATTATCTGCCTCTATTTTTCTATTTTCAGGGTTCTGCAAAAAAAAAAGAAGAAAAATTAGTGTCAATACGGGCCGCGTTATATTCATACCGGAAACGAGCTCAAAAACAATATATCCGGTAAGACGTTGGCAGTGGGATTGGTTTACTACGATGTGCTTTGTTTTCCACTCGCTTAGGTCAGGTAGACGGGTATCTATTTCGTCTGGCACAACTATTGGACTCTGCGAACAAAGGGGGATACCCCTCAGTGGACAATCTAGGTCATTTGGTTTTACTGTCAGGAGAATAGGGTTTATAATTAGTGCATGTTAATATATTTTGCCGAACGTAACAATACAATGCACGGTATTTGCAATGTAAAAATGAATTTAGTAACACGACAGATGTCAATAGTGGAACAGGAACTGTTAACTCTTCCGAATCATAACCTCGTTTTTTTCTTATAGGATTCGTGTTACTCAATCTTTAGTTTTCTATGTAGTGTTTTGTACATCATTATTTGACCTTTTTCCTTTAACCGTTGTATTGTCTGTCCTTCATAGATTGACGGCTTCTGATTACCGCTTTGTATTGTCTGTCCATCATAGATTGACGGCTTCTGATTACCCCTTTGATATCTTCAATCTTTTCTTACAAGTACTACGTTGTATACTGTTGTGTGTGTATAACATAAAGAGACTGTGAAATACCAGGTCCTTTTTCCTGAGGTTTAAGAAGAGTTTGAAGATAACAAAGGGGTAATCCGAATCCGTAGATCGAAGAAGAACAGATAACACAATAGCCAAAAGAAAAAGGACAAAAGGACAAACAACGATCTACAAAACATACACATAAGACTAAAAGTTATGGTGTTTAACGCCACTATCAACAATATTTCGGTTATATCCTGGCGGTAGGTATTTTTCCATCATTACCGGTATTCAAGTTGAATATACGACTCCATCGGAAACGTTTCCAACCAGAATTTCTAGAATGTTCTTGCTTATACGTCTTAATGTTTATGACAAACGCAAAGTACAGAAAACAGAAGATATATTGATCAATTGGACTGATTTTGTCTCTCCTGTTTAGGCCATTTTGTGTATTGCTCCCAACCACTTCCACATTATTTGACTTTCCAATATTTCGATATTGAGCGTACCTGATGAAGGTTATTCCAGACACGCGTCGTGTGCACTAAATTTGATATCTACGCACGCTTTTGTATTTTTAAATATAACACAACAAGAGCACCCGGGACAACACAAATTACCATTGGTCGATATATTAAAGCGTTCCGTTCTGTTAGCGCCCGAACAACACAAACTACCATTGATCGATATATTAAAGCGTTCCGTTCTGTTAGAATATAGCGTTATATTATCTAAAAGATGAGGACACGAGGAATAAAACATATTATTATATATGATTTCAGATAATATCTTTTCTGATTGGCTGACGTCCCTAGTAACGTTCTTTGATAATTATCAATTATGGACTTTTTACGAGGTCCATATATAACATATTGACAGAGTAAAAAGTCCTTAATTTTTATATTACATATGTAATGTATTACTCGTGTCATTGAAAATAAAATATTAACACATCATTATTTAATTGTTTAAGAACACAACAAAAAACTAGAACATTTTGAACGATTCAAAAATGTAAAAATTTAAATTCAACATATTTTGAACTGAGTCAGTCTACTTCTGCACATTTATATTGACGTTAAAAGTGATATTTGAACAGTTATATAGGTTTGGCATAGGCATCATTGGGGCTCTTTGATTAGGCATTGCCTTCACTGGTTCATTTACAACAGGAAGTAGATCATAGGTTCTGAAAATA
Organism: Bathymodiolus brooksi; assembly: GCA_963680875.1. NCBI lineage: Eukaryota > Metazoa > Mollusca > Bivalvia > Mytilida > Modiolidae > Bathymodiolus > Bathymodiolus brooksi. Next base: position 77,000,983 of record OY804587.1, on the reverse strand, counting down.
TCATCAAGTCCATTATTTAATAAATGTGAAGGATTAGCAGAATTGTCAATATCATTTAACAAAACTTGCTCCCGGGAACTAGTTAGTGTAACAAGTTCTGTATTCTCATTTAAATCAGAAACAGTGGTCATAGCCACAGGGGCTAGGTGCGTCCGAAAAAAAACCGCACCTAGCCCCTGTGGTCATAGCAGTATATGTAGACGTAGTTTTTAACACTTTACTAGTAGCATTTGTCTTTTTGTTTAAAGTATCAGATGCCTTTTGGTTTCTTCACTTGTTTGTCCACTGTAGGTTTTAAGTGAGTTTTCGGACTTATGACCTGCAACAGACATTATATGTCCGCTATGAAATTTAGCAGCATCCAGTACGTGGACAGTGGTAGCTCTTAAAGAGTGATTCGTGTAAGAGCTCGACAATTTCGCAGCTTCAGATATTTTCTTCATCATTGATCCAAGAAAGTTATGACCTAGTGCAACATTGTTTTAATATATTCCATCTTTCGTGTCCTTCCTGGCCTGCTGGAAAAAGGATTTACATCTAGGATTGAGTTTCTTGATATAAGCTACTAAACTGCGAACTGGACATCTGGGACTTTCTGAAAGACAGAAGTAAATGTATTGATAAACCATTACATGCATGAATAAAATATATGAACTTGCAGAATTTTGGCAAAATAAAAAAATATGGATTTCATGCACAAAACATAATATCAATTTTCATCTTGTCTCCCGGTGAAATGTAGCAGTTTTGTTGTTTATGGGACCTGTCCCCCATACATGAAACTCCCCATTGCAATATAATGGGAAAATATCAATCAATCATAAAAAAACATATACATAAACATGTACATTGTACAATGTATCAATTATCATTCCGTTGAACATGGTGTTGAGGAGGGAAGACATCAGATTACCTTTAATTTCATACATCCTCCCTTTACTTTTAGCATCATCTGTTTGGTGGTTTTTAGTGAGCTCGTCTTTAACTTTATATGCATAGAGTGCCCCCTCTCCGTCTCTAGTAACTGCAAAATCATCCCTTTTCAGATCTCTTAGATTTTCACGACCACGTCGGCCAAAATGGAGCATAACATCAACGAAGACCTAAAAAAACAAAGATGAAAAACATGTTTAATTCAATATTCACGTAAATATTTACATTTTAAGCATACAAATTTAGCATGAAGTTTAGTGTGACCGCTTGGTAACAAATATAATGACAGCTGGTCTTTTTGTGAGAATAATTGAAAATTCTGTCATTTGACATTCATGTACAGTACCATTGTTTACTTTCTACCATTCACAACTTAATAAAGAGCATCTAGAACAGTAGCCAAATTTAAGTAAATTCACAAGTTGAATTTTGATAAAATTTTGACTGATACATTTTGTATATTGTTTTCAATTTCATTTTTTTTTATCAATCTGATCATGAAAAAAAACCAAACAAAATTTACTCAATTTTCTTTGGAAATTTACCTTGTGTTGCAGAATTTGTGCTGAATCACTAGTGCGCCAGGAATCTAAGTAAGCATATAATACTTCTAAATCAGCATCAGAAATAAACTGATGGCGGTCTACTGCCGCCTTTCCTTCCCTTTTCATCTGTTTTACAACACCTCCAAAGACTTTGGCTGACGTTGAAAATTCATTTCCTTTCACAATGTCAATTTTATCATCTCTCATAGCATCTAAATGTCTCTGAATGCCTTGGCGATAGGATGTAAGTGTAGTCTTTTTGTACATTTCGCCGTTCTTGTCGCGTGCTTCCGCATACAATTTTGTAAGAGTTTTATCGAGTCTCCACATCGTAGGTCTCAAATTCAGGATCAAGTTCATTTTCTCTCAAATATTCGCGGAACAATTTTACCGCCTGTTTGGTTTGCTTCTTTGTGTTCTCTGAGTCAGCATTAGTTATCATTTTTTTAATATCTTCCTCAGTTAAATTAGCAAATTTTCTTTTCGTCTGCTGGTCGTGAGGAACTGGCGGTTCCGCCATGTTGTTTACTACAGGTGGAGTGTAAACGCGGTCCGGAACGGACAATATCCGGATCTAAATTTAGTAACATAGCGTCAATATACGTAAAAATAGAAACATAGCGTCAATATACGTAAAAATAGAAACAAGAGGTCTGTTTCTTCACAGTGGAAAAAATACATTAAATATTCTGTATATCACGTGACTGATTTAGCCAATGAAATTGTACGAAAACCACACCATATGTAATATAATGATATATTCACCTCGCGTGACTTCACGCGAGGTGAATATAACATTTATTCACCTCGCGTGACGTCTTCCACCAAGCTAAACCAAAGAAAACGTCGTCATAAAAGCTTATTTTAAGGGTGAAAGAAACATATAAAATGTGTCATATAATAAAACAATTAATGACTTTCAATTTGATGGATACCAGGATTTATTAACCCCCTCGGTAAGTATAATATTCTTGTGTTAATAAATCCTTGTATACACCTCATTAAAAGTCATTAATTGTATATTATCTATAGAAATCTATAAATGTTGTATAATATTTCAAAAACAATGTAATAAATATCTACACGATAAAATGTCATGTGACGATATTTCGGTTCAGACAAGTCAATGTTTCCCCCATTTTGCTACTATTAGTAATGAAAATAATTGTCATATATCATACTGGACTTGTCGATAAAGTTATGTCAAAGCTACAAGCATACGTCTACAGTTTTGTCATGTAGACCTTCCCATGTTCGCTAGACACTGTATGTCTTTCTTTATTATGAATGAAAAAAAGGTTATGAGTTGGACCATTTATCAAATGAATATTTTAATTAATATTTACTTTTGTGTCATAGCTGGTTCCAAATAACTCTTAATAATACAATAATATTTATACTATATGATCAATATCAGCCCTCTATGTGACGTGGACACGTATACGATAGTCAAACCAATGTTATCACTACAGACAGGGTCATTTTTGGAATATCAATGTGAATACAGACATATGTGCAAATAATAAACTTTGACAAATATTATTTAATAATTTGCCAATAATCTTAAGCGAGAGATACAAAGAGTGCTTTTTAAATAATACATATTTTTATTGGGTGTGCTTTATTGACAGAAATGATTGATTATTTTATAAAGTTAATATTAACACATCGTGATATTAATTATTCAAATCTGGAAATGTCATTTTATTTGTATATAAACCTTATAATTTACGGCATGATATATTACTGTGTATGTTCACCACAGTCCTGGTTGCCTATCAACAAACCTATGTTGGTTTGAATATGACAGCCATTATGAACACGTTTACCAAAGTACAATGGAGATCTGGTGGCTTACGAGCAGACTATGTTGGTTAGCATGTTCATTAGGTCATAATGGAGATGTTTAATAGAGTACAATGGAGGTCTGGTGACCATTCGACATACTAATGTTGTTGTTGTTACGTATACTAGTGTCCAACATTTTTATGTCAGATGATGTTCGTATCGTGTAACAGTAACACGACGGGTGTCACTAGTTTATGAGGAACTGATACCCCTTCCGGAGCACCCGAGTTTATCCTCGGTTTATAGTGGGCCTCGTGTATCTTTAGTTTTTTGTTTAATGTTTAGTAAATTATTGGTTGTCCTTTTGTCCTTTTTCTTTTGGCCATTGCATGGTCTGTCCTTCTTCGATTTACGGCTTCTGATTAACACTTTGGTATATTCAAACCTTTTTTCTACACCAGTGTGAGTGTGATTAGGTCATTATGGAAATGTTCATAAGAGAACAATGTATGTCCGATTGCTTGTTAACGGACTTGTATTACTTTGTATGTTCAGTATTCATGTTCATTTATGGAGATGTTTTTCAATACAATGGAGGCCTCGTTCAAAGGCGTAGCATCCATTAAGGCAACCGAGGCAATTAAACCGAGGCAATTGCCTCGGTAAAAACAAATTTAAATAAAAAAAAAATGGAAACACAACACCTAAAGATATAACTAAATTGTAACATAAACTGTAAGTTATAAGTTAGCATCTGTTGTATCGTACTGTAAGCAAACCGGACTTATTTTTGGGGGTTTCTGGATGGTTCTACTACAAACTATTAGCTTTGGGGTTTTCTGGAATGGTTCTACTGCAAAGTATTAGTTTTGGGGGTTTCTGGAATGGTTCTACTGCAATGTTTCTGGAATGGTTCTACTGCAAAGTATTAGTTTTTTTCCCGGCAAATGTCATTACAACGGTACACATTTACAAACAAAGATGTCGAAAAGATCAGAACAAATCAAAATAACTTCGTTGTTTGGTCCTGGACCAAGCAACAGCCCCAAACATTCAGAAAATACAAGCACTGATATCACTGATGAAAGTTCCGAGGTAGCAGAATGTTCTGCTATTACAGTATTTGTTCACATTAATTGTTTCATGAATGATCATAATGATATCAAGTTTAAGATTAGTAGGAAAAATCCAGAATATCCTAGACGCACCCTTTTAGATTTTGTTTGTATACAAACGTTGAAGTCTCTGTAAGAAATCCCTATTCACCATTTCTTATTTGAACCCTCATCAAAATCTTTGTCACTCGTACAAAATTTACACGAGTTTGCATGCCCCTAATGACCTCTTTAGTTCCATTGACAGACCTTTAGCCTTTTTGTTTATCTATTTGACTGTCAGTAAACACCAGTATGTCCGGTAAACCGTTATGAAGTAACGTTCCCAGATATATTATCAGATGTCAGTTTTCTATCATTTTGTTTCTACCGTTTGCCCCCTTTTGTGATCGATGTCTCAGTTTAGTTTTGAATTTCCTACAAAATCCAATCCAAGCATCAAAGTTAAAAAGAGCATTTAATGGGCAAAAAGTGACAAATAAATTGAGTTTGACTTTCACATTCACTTTTGATAATCTGGAAATCTGTGTAATCGTAACAAATCATGCATAACTGTTTGCACAGCGCCAAATTTAGATTATTTTGTCCCAATTGTCTGTCCGTGTTATGAAGATGTTATAATACTATTCTATAAGATTAAATATAGAAGATCTTATCATTTACCAAATGTTAACCACCATTCAAGTCATGGAATAAAAAAAAATACGAGTTTGCATTTACCGTAAAATACTGAGATGAGATAAATGTAAATGACACAATGCTCCACAAAACTAGGGAAAAAAAATAATAAGAAAAATTCTAACATTAAAATATATTATCTCGTAAAACTGATGTACGGGAATACTCATACGCTCAAGTTCCAATACACAGCACTGGAAACAAGAAAATACGATCAATTGAAAACTACCGAGACGGACAAGGGTAATTATTTATCTCACGAGAAGCGTGTCATAGTTGGTCCTCTTTTACACAAACGTAAAATCTTCTATTTTCTGTAGAACCACATTCCAAAGAAGTTACTAGCAAAAGTATTGACTCTAACGATCCTTGGTTCTTTACCGGTAAATCTTTGTTTGACAGTGATAGAACAACACTGCTATTTGATATTAAATCATCACATTTAGGCACTATTTTCCCTGGAAAAGACAGAAGGAGATAGTCTGCCAAGTGGGAGGAAAAATTCCCCCGGCTACGTTTCTCAAGCCACAGGATTTTGTATTAACTGTTTAGCTTTTGGTTCACACACTGATAGGAATGATGGATTAGGATTTAGGGAATGATGATGAAAGTGACCAAAGTGACATCACAGACATCGATTCAACATAAAAAAAAATATATATTAAAGACATATAAATTAAAAAAACAAAAACAAAAGCATTTAATTTGAAATAAAAAAATATTAAAAAAAAATACATGCCGAACTTTTGTACTCTAGCTGTTTACTTTCAATTACACAATATTCGCCAGGGAATTGCCTTTCTAATAAATATTGTATATGAAATATGAATGATAAATACTAGTAACTCTGGTTATTTTTACATGAACTATTACCTTCACATTTTCCTCCCTTTAATGCATTGTACATCAAATGTATTACTTATGACATGTCAGTAATCGTTGAACGGAGAACAGCGAGATGTAGAATTCATGTCCGTGACACACTAAGTCGTATAGCCTTCATTTACTTTAGTTCTAATTTACAAAGTTTAGTTTAAGGGGCTCGCCCCATAAAGTGTCATTTTACAACTTTCCGAGAGAAACAAAATTCAATAAAAGTTAAATCCTTTTCATAATATATATCTACGATTTTAGGGGATCCACTACCATTAACTATAAATAAATAATACAAGTAATGATCCCTATAATGCCTTAGTGTACATTAGGGGACCCACTACCTATATCCACGATTCATATCATAAGACAACATTAACCATAGAAAATGCTGCGAGTTCCATAAGGTAAGTGATTCCTATATTGCCTTTGTGTACTTTAGGGGACCCACTACCATATATACCTGGTTCATATCATAAGACAACAACATTCGTTATAGAAAATAATGTGAGTCCCCTAAAATACCTAATAAATATCGTGAGACAACAAAACCAAGTCGCATAGAACAAAAATGATAGATTATATGGTGAATCCCCGGCTTTGCTTGTTTTCTGTTGTTGTTTTTTTTTAGGATATGTAGAGCCCCCTAAACTACATGAAGGCCTGACACACTTATTCACCAAAACAATTTTTTTTCTCACAATCTACAACAGAGATCGTTGTACCGTACTCACAAATTGACGACGGACCACACTATACGCCAATGTACAAATGTACATGTATCGCAGAGGCGGATCCAGACATTTCCATAAGGGGGATCTGTTTTATTTCAGAAACCATTTTTTTTATAGAAATATCAAAAGATATCGAGACGTAATTCAAAGCGAAATTACAAAACAATGTAAAAAGAAAAATGACAAGGACGAAACTGGAAATATTGTGTTAAAACACGTTTTTACCAGTCTATAACTTGGCTCAAAAAAGGGGGACCTATTCCCCTTCTGGATTCGCCTATGTATCCCTTATGGGGTGACCATTTGATTCTGAGAGGGATCTGGAAGTTGGTTTTTTCTTAGAAATAAATATTCTGGCCGGATCATGAGCAAAAATGAAATAAATATCATGTCACCCAACGAAACAAAACGAAATACAGCAAATAGACGACTTGATAATAAATGAAAACAATATATATAGACTGTCGCTTGTAAACAAGGAGGTTTTATTCAGAATTTCTGCGCAAATAAATTTTGGGTTTTGCCATTGTGTTATCCTTGCTAGCTAGGACAATGGCCACATTTTTTACACGAATATGCATATGAATTTTGTGGTCTATTTAGGCATAAAAAAATAACGTGCAACGTGTTAGACAGCAAGACAGAGTTGCAGCTAGGGGCGATGTAACCCAATTTCGACATCGAGAGGTGCGTTGGGAGGGGCTAGTAATGTTTTCAAAGTAAAGAAATATTGTTTTCTGACAGAGAAAGGGGATGCGATCGTGCCACCTCTCCTTTGTATGAACCAAGAGTACATCTCCGCTGTGAAATCTGAACGGCTACCTTTTTTTTGGGTATACATTGATAATATTTACGGTCTACGTTTGAAAGGACAGACAAACATTTTAAGTCAGAATTGAAAATAATTTTTTCACACGGTTTTATACCAAAACGCGTCATGGCCCGGCAATAAATGTTTGATATTTCACATTTGTTAAGAAGACAGACCCATATGCACGATGAACCCACGGGGGTATATTTTTACAAGCGAATTTTTTTCAATTAGTATCCTTAACCTTTTAACGTTAGCTTTATTAACAGTAAATTTAGCAATGTCCACCCGTCCAACCGTTTTGCAAACAAAGAAGGGATATTGTATATTTATCTTTGACCCATAAAAAAGAAGAAATGACGTGAATGACGTCACGACAGGATTTTTTTTTAAAGGGGAATAAGCAGGATTGATATTTCCCGCGGTTTTAAACAAGGTAAGTTTACCTGACGATTTCGCACAAACGGCTTGAGAAAATTGAAAATTATTACGATTTTCTATCATGGTACTAAAATCACTATCTAAACATGTGTAAATCTGAAAAAAAGTTATGACCTTTGCATTTCACCTGTAACACAGAAAACAGAAATATGACAAGATCAGAATTTAGTTATAAAAGGACAACATGCTTCACGATAAAAGTTCTTAAATCAAGAAAATTAATTTTCTCAATATCCGATGAGAAAATAGAATTACTTAGAATATGCTGTTTGATTTATTTATAGGATTATAAACGTTATTTAGAACTATTGATTCTTACAATAAAATAATTGGATTACATGAGTGCTTGTTATACCTTAAGTGAGCAGTATGTCAGCTATATATGACCCAGTTATAGGCAAGTGTTAACATTTACGTCACTGTCATTGCCTGTACCAAGTCAGGGTCATTACGGTTTTCACAGTTTTCCGGTTGTTGACTGATTTTGTCTGTTTATATACTTATGAGTTTTGACTTTCCCTTTGTAAGATTGCTCGGAGTTCGGTAATTTTGTTATTACCCTTTCTTACTAATAAGGTTGTTTCGAATCATGTCAATTCCAACCACGTTCAGTCTTTTTTTTGTCTTGACGTCTGAACAAATTGGCAGGCGACTTCCAGTGTTTACGCTATTACTGTGACAACGTCAGCATATCATAGTCGTAGATGCGGTAGATTATAAGTAATTGTAATATGGAGACGCCAAGGAAACCGCTGAATAAATACTGGTGTTCGGTATCCCACTATCTGTCTGATATCAGAAATATATACACAAAGGCAGATCGTTTACCTTTAATGATGCTGACAGCCGCAAATAAAGAAAGAAAACAAATTTAATTTTAAAGAAGTATTTGTCTCTGCATTGAAGTCTTTGATACAAATAAAATAAATTAATTGATATCTGTCTTTCACAGAAAATGTTAAGATTTTTTTAAGTTGAGGATCGAACGATAAAACGGCACATATCGATTGGAGTTTTTGTTGTGTACATTGACGCCGGAAGTTCAGTGCCAGGAGTTCCATCGAAATCACGTGATCTGACGGACGAAAATAACCAAATTTTGTCGGAATGGAAATGATTCAAAACAACCGTATTGTATATCATTATATTCAGTCGTAAAAGAAATAGCACAAAACTAAAAGTTGTTCCCAGTAGCTGTTGTGGTCTCGATCGTATGGTATTTTGATTCAAATATAAATCTGAATGTAATGTCGCTCACCACTTCAATTGTTAGTGTGCTTTCCGACCATTGCCACATGTACTCCATGCAACTATATGCTGTAAAGGTATTTAATTGACTAGATAGGCGAGTGGATTTCCCCGGGAATACCGATTTCCTCCATCGATAAAGTGACATGCCTGAACCATTGTTGAACATGGCTCTAAACACCAACGATCCGAACCCTATATATTCACTTTTATGATTTATTGGACCTGATTTCGAGCCAATCTGGCACTTTTCTTACTCTGTAATGTTGTGTGATTAGAAGAGAAGCAGCACATATCAATTTCAAAGTCTGATTTAAAGTGATTGTGGTCGAACCTAGCACATTCCACTCTTGAGGGGAGCATTCATTGGGAACATTGATTGTCAAGTGTTGTTTGTTTGCTTGATGGTGTTTAAGGCCACTTTCACCAATATTTCAGTTATATTGTGGCGGTCAGTTTATTGGTGGAGGAAACCGGAGAACCCGGAGAATACCACCGACCTGTCGCAAGTCACAGACAAACTTTATCACATAATGTTGTACACCTCGCCCTGATCGAGATTCGAACTCACAACATCAGTGGTGATAGGAACTGATTACATAGGTAGTTGTAAGACCAACTACCATACGATCACGGCCACGACGGCCCCTTGATTGTTAAGAATAATATCACAGAGGCGATCTTTATATTTAGCAATGTTCCATTTTGTTTATGCGCAATTATTGTAATGGAATGGAAAGTGTAGCATATGTTAATTTTCTTAATGTGTCATTTTATTCAAAATATGTGTTTCGTTACGGGGTTTTCACTGTCTATTAATCTAGTTTTAAATGGATATATTGTTTATTCCCTTAATAGTCATTTGTAATTACAATTGTTTGCCATTATAGTTCTATAACGTGTTAAAACCGTGTTTCATTTAAAATTTTCTGTAAATACATGAGTTATCTGTGTTCATCAGAACACACTAAAATGGATGTAATTTAATTCAGATCGACATTTGATATTCTGGTCATATATTACTCAAAACCGAAAATAACAAGTTTTTGTAATAAGTCAATTTCCCATGCTTTAGTAATTAAAATGAAGAAAAAACCACAAACCGGCAATTTAATCTTGACACAAAATTCAGCAAGAAGAGAGAACGCGATAAAAGCTGTTTTTGTTTGATGGAAGTTTGCAGCGGGGATATTTAATTTTTTGTGTGTTTATTCTAAAAATCATCGATGATCCAGTATTATAAATATATATATAAAGAAATACATATATTGATAACAAAATAACGTAGCCTAAATAATATGATCATTTGAATTTTATTATTTAGTTTCATAGAAAGATTCATTTTAAGATCATACAAGGTCTGCTTTTTAAATAAAACAGTAAGTGTTTGTAAGAAAAAGCACGTCTTCAGAGAAACTTAGCTTGAGTATTTCACTATGTTATGTTTAATCTTTTTAATAATAAGTCAACTTCAAGTACATGTACAAAATTATTGCTGCAATTCAGGGTAAGGGTTATGGTGTTTAACACTACTTTCAACAATATAACTGCGGTCAGTTTTATTGGTGGAGGAAACCTGAGTACCCGGTGAAAACCCCATACCTTCCGCAAATCACTGACAAACTTTATCACTTAATGTTGAATCGATTCCACATCGCCAAGAGCGGGATTTGAACTAACAACTGCAATGGTGATAAACACTGATTGCATAGGTATGTGTAAATCCAACTATAATACGATCACGACCACGACGGAAACTGCTGCAATTCATCATGATGTGTTCGAAGACATGCATAAATTACAAGCAGTTTTAACAATTTGAAGAAATAAAATGACTTCATTCTCGTGACCCAAAACTATAAACTTGCAACGTCGTCTACCATTTTTAAAGTAAAAGACGTTGTGAATGATTTCCTTTAAACGGAGAAAGGTAAAGTGTAGAAAAGTTAAATGCTTGGAAAGATGAAATATTCGGGAAAAATAAATACGAGAATCAAAATTATTCAGAAGGTCTTTAGATTTTTTCAGTATCTACATTTAATTGATGTTATTACGTGAATATACTTCCACACAGTAAGATTGTTTTTTGAAATGCCGAATTCTTTGAGTAAACACTCGTGGTAATAACTTTAACAAACAAAAACAATGTTATTAGAAGCTATGTCTACCGGTACAACCTATTTGTCATAAAAAGAAGACAAACAATTGTTTGCCAATTTATCCTTCAATTGATTCACACAAAATTTCAGTTTGTGAATTGGACGGAGTATTAAGTATCTAATTGATTTAACCCATTTTGACCATGTGTCTAGTTCTACCTCTCCTCTCATAATCCATGTTCTCGAGTATTATTGAACGGAATCCATCATTATTTCAAAGGTGTGACTCCGGTTGATATGTTGTTGTTCCCTGAATTTTAGTCTATGGGAGACGAGCTTCTAGAGATTATCATGGTTGATTATATTCAGGTCGCCCATAAAACATGTCCAAGTGGGTTATAGGTGAGAGGAAAATAGGAACAATCACACTTTCATGTTTTTTGAAGTATTTCTAATATGATCCTAGATGTTATCCCCTTAAAAGTATGACTATACATTATTTATGTTCAAGCCCTATAATAGATACATCAATTGTAAATTTGTAATTAATAATAGTTGTGAAAATAATTTCTAAAATTGATTATTAAAACATTGTTTATAATTCATATTGTTAGTACCCATATACCCATCAATTTGACTTGGTTCTTTGTGTTTAGATATTCATCATTAATTGAAATAAGATCGGATACTAAAATTTCAATGATACATCTATTTTTATATTTCATTACCGTGCTAGGCTGTACATACATATATTAACTGATGAATCAATTTGTCAGACACAAAGTAGATATTGACAATTAACAGATTTAATACATTATATGCAGTCATATTGTATTCTCTCTTGTGGGTGAGGTTATTAAAATTAAATAATTTAAGCTGAAAATTGATGAATTTATTGGTATGTTATATCAAAAGAGCTATACTGTCAGAAATATTCATGACGAGATCTGGTTTCGGGACATTAGGGTTTGCCATTAAAAAGACAGTTGTATTGTCAGCCAATCTGAGGGCGATAACTAGTTTTTGACAATTAGGGTTGCCATTAAAAATAAACAACAAACTACTAAACTGAAAATTGATGAATTTATTGGTATGTTATATCAAGAGAGCTATATTGTCAGAAACTAGTGGAACATGAAATGCTTAAACTTCCGGTGCACGTGGGTTCATCTTGGTTTTTAGTGGAGTTCGTGTGGCTAAATCTTTAGTTTACTGTGTAGTATTTTGTTGATTGTTTGTGTCTTTTCTTTTGGTTATTATATTGTCTATCTTTCTTTTGGTTATTATATTGTCTATCTTTCTTTTGGTTATTATATTGTCTATCTTTCTTTTGGTTATTATATTGTCTATCTTTCTTTTGGTTATTATATTGTCTATCTTTCTTTTGGTTATTATATTGTCTATCTTTCATTTGGTTATTATATTGTCTATCTTTCTTTTGGTTATTATATTGTCTATCTTTCTTTTGGTTATTATATTGTCATTCTTTCTTTTGGTTATTATATTGTCTATCTTTCTTTTGGTTATTATATTGTCTATCTTTCTTTTGGTTATTATATTGTCTATCTTTCTTTTGGTTATTATATTGTCTATCTTTCTTTTGGTTATTATATTGTCTATCTTTCATTTGGTTATTATATTGTCTATCTTTCTTTTGGTTATTATATTGTCTATCTTTCTTTTGGTTATTATATTGTCATTCTTTCTTTTGGTTATTATATTGTCTATCTTTCTTTTGGTTATTATATTGTCTATCTTTCTTTTGGTTATTATATTGTCTATCTTTCTTTTGGTTATTATATTGTCTATCTTTCTTTTGGTTATTATATTGTCTATCTTTCTTTTGGTTATTATATTGTCTATCTTTCTTTTGGTTATTATATTGTCATTCTTTCTTTTGGTTATTATATTGTCTATCTTTCTTTTGGTTATTATATTGTCTATCTTTCTTTTTCTTTTGGTTATTATATTGTCTATCTTTCATTTGGTTATTATATTGTCTATCTTTCTTTTGGTTATTATATTGTCTATCTTTCTTTTGGTTATTATATTGTCTATCTTTCTTTTGGTTATTATATTGTCTATCTTTCTTTTGGTTATTATATTGTCTATTTTTCTTTTGGTTATTATATTGTCTATCTTTCTTTTGGTTATTATATTGTCTATCTTTCATTTGGTTATTATATTGTCTATCTTTCTTTTGGTTATTATATTGTCTATCTTTCTTTTGGTTATTATATTGTCTATCTTTCTTTTGGTTATTATATTGTCTATCTTTCATTTGGTTATTATATTGTCTATCTTTCTTTTGGTTATTATATTGTCTATCTTTCTTTTGGTTATTATATTGTCATTCTTTCTTTTGGTTATTATATTGTCTATCTTTCTTTTGGTTATTATATTGTCTATCTTTCTTTTGGTTATTATATTGTCTATCTTTCTTTTGGTTATTATATTGTCTATCTTTCTTTTGGTTATTATATTGTCTATCTTTCATTTGGTTATTATATTGTCTATCTTTCTTTTGGTTATTATATTGTCTATCTTTCTTTTGGTTATTATATTGTCATTCTTTCTTTTGGTTATTATATTGTCTATCTTTCTTTTGGTTATTATATTGTCTATCTTTCTTTTGGTTATTATATTGTCTATCTTTCTTTTGGTTATTATATTGTCTATCTTTCTTTTGGTTATTATATTGTCTATCTTTCTTTTGGTTATTATATTGTCTATCTTTCTTTTGGTTATTATATTGTCATTCTTTCTTTTGGTTATTATATTGTCTATCTTTCTTTTGGTTATTATATTGTCTATCTTTCTTTTTCTTTTGGTTATTATATTGTCTATCTTTCATTTGGTTATTATATTGTCTATCTTTCTTTTGGTTATTATATTGTCTATCTTTCTTTTGGTTATTATATTGTCTATCTTTCTTTTGGTTATTATATTGTCTATCTTTCTTTTGGTTATTATATTGTCTATCTTTCTTTTGGTTATTATATTGTCTATCTTTCTTTTGGTTATTATATTGTCTATCTTTCATTTGGTTATTATATTGTCTATCTTTCTTTTGGTTATTATATTGTCTATCTTTCTTTTGGTTATTATATTGTCTATCTTTCTTTTGGTTATTATATTGTCTATCTTTCTTTTGGTTATTATATTGTCTATCTTTCTTTTGGTTATTATATTGTCTATCTTTCTTTTGGTTATTATATTGTCTATCTTTCTTTTGGTTATTATATTGTCTATCTTTCTTTTGGTTATTATATTGTCTATCTTTCTTCAACTTACAACTTCTGATTAACCCTTTGATGTATTCAATTTTTTCTAAAGAAACACAAATATGAAATAATCATTCAAACATACAAATTTCCTGCAATATATAAATACAATTTATGTCTAACCAATCAATACTATATTCATTGTGTTTTCTGATTGGGAAGAAAGCCTGTCAAACACAAAAACTTCCAACATCGTACAGGTACAAAAAAAACACGCCGCGAGATGTTAAGCCATCAGCAATTAATCAAAACAGGTATAGGTATACTATAAAAATATACATAGTGTTTCCACGGCGTGTACAATTGGGTATGAATGCAGTACCTAGTCTCTCTGATACTGTGGCTGACAACTCTTTCGCAAGCGGGTCCCCTTGCTGTACGCCACATTTGCGTCCAGACTTATTTCTTGTAAACATTTGATCGTGATTATGGTTAAAGTACTGACTTGAGGTTAAGCAAGCAATCGCCCAAATCTGCTTGTATAGTCAACTACAGATATCAGAAACAAAATCGTGAAATGTAATACTACACATGTTATCAGGAGAAAACCCATGACCATCGGTCCGGAAACCTTATCAGGATGTAAACCCACCATAATGGCGTTGTGCGTGTGGTCAACGTCAACGACGGTAGCCATTAGACCATTCATACCATGTAATGCAACATGTTGACTGGTGTCCGCTGTTGCTAATCTTTTTAGTGTTCTGCTTTTTTTGTCTTCGTTCTGTGTGTTGTGGCCAATATTGCATGTGTCTTTGGATTGTCCGTTCTTGAATGCCTCTTCAGTTTACGCCTATCTAGAAAATAAGTTCTAATAATATGAAGCAAGCAACATATTATATAGAGATTAATATATCTGTTCATATTCCATTGGCATTATGTCGTGGTCTTTTTTTATGCACAATGATTTGAAGACAGGTAAGGGGTAGTCGTTCTTTTTGTTGGTATATGTGGATTTGTTGACTTGTCTTCGGTCAGAAATACGTTCAAATGAAAAATAAATATTGCGTGCTAACATTTTAATAATTCTCAATGGTATTCTTACATTATTTGCAATGAAATTGTAAATATTCAATTTAGTGCGCATAGCGCGTTTCTGAAATATCTTTGATCAGGTACGTTCATAGTCAGATTGAATAAGAACATATACCTGAGGGAGATTGTGGGGGGACCATCATAGTCAGATTGGATAAGAGTACATATACCTGAGGGAGATTATGGGGGGACCCTCATAGTCAGATTGGATAAGAGTACATGATATACTTGAGGGAGATTGTGGGGGACCCTCATAGTCAGATTGGATAAGAGTACATATACCTGAGGGAGATTGTGGGGGACCCTCATAGACAGATTGGATAAGAGTACATATACTTGAGGGAGATTGTGGGGGGACCCTCATAGTCAGATTGGATAAGAGTACATAAAACTGAGGGAGATTGTGGGGGACCCTCATAGTCAGTTTGGATAAGAGTACATATACCTGAGAGAGATTGTGGGGGACCCTCATAGTCAGATTGGATAAGAGTACATATACCTGAGAGAGATTGTGGGGGACCCTCATAGTCAGATTGGATAAGAGTACATAATATACCTGTGGGAGATTGTGGGGGGACCCTCATAGACAGATTAGATAAGAGTACATATACCTGAGGGAGATTGTGGGGGGTGACCCTCATAGTCAGATTGGATAAGAGTATATAATATACCCGAGGGAGATTGTGGGGGACCCTCATAGACAGATTAGATAAGAGTACATATACCTGAGGGAGATTGTGGGGGGACCCTCATAGACAGATTAGATAAGAGTACATATACCTGAGGGAGATTGTGGGGGGACCATCATAGTCTGATTGGATAAGAGTACATATACCTGAGGGAGATTGTGGGGGACCCTCATAGACAGATTAGATAAGAGTACATATACCTGAGGGAGATTGTGGGGGGACCCTCATAGACAGATTAGATAAGAGTACATATACCTGAGGGAGATTGTGGGGAGTGACCCTCATAGTCAGATTGGATAAGAGTACATATACCTGAGAGAGATTGTGGGGGGACCCTCATAGTCAGATTGGATAAGAGTACATATACCTGAGGGAGATTGTGGGGGACCCTCATAGTCAGAATGGATAAGAGTACATATACTTGAGGGAGATTGTGGGGGGACCCTCATAGTCAGATTGGATAAGAGTACATATACCTGAGGGAGATTGTGGGGGGACCATCATAGTCAGATTGGATAAGAGTACATATACCTGAGGGAGATTGTGGGGGGGGGACCCTCATAGTCAGATTGGATAAGAGTACATATATCTGAGGGAGATTGTGGGGGGACCATAATAGTCAGATTGGATAAGAGTACATATACCTGAGGGAGATTGTGGGGGGACCCTCATAGTCAGATTGGATAAGAGTACATATACTTGAGGGAGATTGTGGGGGACCCTCATAGTCAGATTGGATAAGAGTACATATACCTGAGGGAGATTGTGGGGTGACCCTCATAGTCCGATTGGATAAGAGTACATATACCTGAGGAAGATTGTGGAGGGACCATCATAGTCAGATTGGATAAGAGTACATATAATTGAGGGAGATTGTGGGGGGACCCTCATAGTCAGATTGGATAAGAGTACATATACCTGAGGGAGATTGTGGGGGATCCTCATAGTCAGATTGGATAAGAGTACATATACCTGAGAGAGATTGTGGGGGGACCCTCATAGTCAGATTGGATAAGAGTACATAATATACCTGTGGGAGATTGTGGGGGGACCCTCATAGACAGATTAGATAAGAGTACATATACCTGAGGGAGATTGTGGGGGGTGACCCTCATAGTCAGATTGGATAAGAGTATATAATATACCCGAGGGAGATTGTGGGAGACCCTCATAGACAGATTAGATAAGAGTACATATACCCGAGGGAGATTGTGGGGGGTGACCCTCATAGTCAGATTGGATAAGAGTACATATACCTGAGAGAGATTGTGGGGGGACCCTCATAGTCAGATTGGATAAGAGTACATATACTTGAGGGAGATTGTGGGGGGACCCTCATAGTCAGATTGGATAAGAGTACATATACCTGAGGGAGATTGTGGGGGACCCTCATAGTCAGATTGGATAAGAGTACATATACTTGAGGGAGATTGTGGGGGGACCCTGATTGTCAGATTGGATAAGAGTACATATACCTGAGGGAGATTGTGGGGGTACCATCATAGTCAGATTGGATAAGAGTACATATACCTGAGGGAGATTGTGGGGGGGGGGACCCTCATAGTCAGATTAGATAAGAGTACATATATCTGAGGGAGATTGTGGAGGGACCATCATAGTCAGATTGGATAAGAGTACATATACCTGAGGGAGATTGTGGAGGGACCATCATAGTCAGATTGGATAAGAGTACATATACTTGAGGGAGATTGTGGGGGGACCCTCATAGTCAGATTGGATAAGAGTATATAATATACCTGAGGGAGATTGTGGGGGGACCCTCATAGACAGATTAGAAAAGAGTACATATACTTGAGGGAGATTGTGGGGGTGACCCTCATAGTCAGATTGGATAAGAGTACCTATACCTGAGGGAGATTGTGGGGGGTGACCCTCATAGTCAGATTGGATAAGAGTACATAAACCTGAGGGAGATTGTGGGGGAACCATCATAGTCAGATTGCATAACAGTACATATACTTGAGGGAGATTGTGGGGGGACCCTCATAGACAGATTAGATAAGAGTACATATACCTGAGGGAGATTGTGGGGGGTGACCCTCATAGTCAGATTGGATAAGAGTATATAATATACCCGAGGGAGATTGTGGGGGACCCTCATAGACAGATTAGATAAGAGTACATATACCTGAGGGAGATTGTGGGGGGACCCTCATAGACAGATTAGATAAGAGTACATATACCTGAGGGAGATTGTGGGGGGACCATCATAGTCTGATTGGATAAGAGTACATATACCTGAGGGAGATTGTGGGGGGACCCTCATAGACAGATTAGATAAGAGTACATATACCTGAGGGAGATTGTGGGGGGACCCTCATAGACAGATTAGATAAGAGTACATATACCTGAGGGAGATTGTGGGGAGTGACCCTCATAGTCAGATTGGATAAGAGTACATATACCTGAGAGAGATTGTGGGGGGACCCTCATAGTCAGATTGGATAAGAGTACATATACCTGAGGGAGATTGTGGGGGGACCCTCATAGTCAGATTGGATAAGAGTACATATACCTGAGGGAGATTGTGGGGGGACCATCATAGTCAGATTGGATAAGAGTACATATACCTGAGGGAGATTGTGGGGGAGGGGACCCTCATAGTCAGATTGGATAAGAGTACATATACCTGAGGGAGATTGTGGGGGGACCATAATAGTCAGATTGGATAAGAGTACATATACCTGAGGGAGATTGTGGGGGGACCCTCATAGTCAGATTGGATAAGAGTACATATACTTGAGGGAGATTGTGGGGGACCCTCATAGTCAGATTGGATAAGAGTACATATACCTGAGGGAGATTGTGGGGTGACCCTCATAGTCCGATTGGATAAGAGTACATATACCTGAGGAAGATTGTGGAGGGACCATCATAGTCAGATTGGATAAGAGTACATATAATTGAGGGAGATTGTGGGGGGACCCTCATAGTCAGATTGGATAAGAGTACATATACCTGAGGGAGATTGTGGGGGATCCTCATAGTCAGATTGGATAAGAGTACATATACCTGAGAGAGATTGTGGGGGGACCCTCATAGTCAGATTGGATAAGAGTACATAATATACCTGTGGGAGATTGTGGGGGGACCCTCATAGACAGATTAGATAAGAGTACATATACCTGAGGGAGATTGTGGGGGGTGACCCTCATAGTCAGATTGGATAAGAGTATATAATATACCCGAGGGAGATTGTGGGAGACCCTCATAGACAGATTAGATAAGAGTACATATACCCGAGGGAGATTGTGGGGGGTGACCCTCATAGTCAGATTGGATAAGAGTACATATACCTGAGAGAGATTGTGGGGGGACCCTCATAGTCAGATTGGATAAGAGTACATATACTTGAGGGAGATTGTGGGGGGACCCTCATAGTCAGATTGGATAAGAGTACATATACCTGAGGGAGATTGTGGGGGACCCTCATAGTCAGATTGGATAAGAGTACATATACTTGAGGGAGATTGTGGGGGGACCCTGATTGTCAGATTGGATAAGAGTACATATACCTGAGGGTGATTGTGGGGGTACCATCATAGTCAGATTGGATAAGAGTACATATACCTGAGGGAGATTGTGGGGGGGGGGACCCTCATAGTCAGATTAGATAAGAGTACATATATCTGAGGGAGATTGTGGAGGGACCATCATAGTCAGATTGGATAAGAGTACATATACCTGAGGGAGATTGTGGAGGGACCATCATAGTCAGATTGGATAAGAGTACATATACTTGAGGGAGATTGTGGGGGGACCCTCATATTCAGATTGGATAAGAGTATATAATATACCTGAGGGAGATTGTGGGGGGACCCTCATAGACAGATTAGGAAAGAGTACATATACTTGAGGGAGATTGTGGGGGTGACCGTCATAGTCAGATTGGATAAGAGTACCTATACCTGAGGGAGATTGTGGGGGGTTACCCTCATAGTCAGATTGGATAAGAGTACATAAACCTGAAGGAGATTGTGGGGGAACCATCATAGTCAGATTGCATAACAGTACATATACTTGAGGGAGATTGTGGGGGGACCCTCATAGTCAGATTGGATAAGAGTACATATACTTGAGGGAGATTGTGGGGGGACCCTCATAGTCAGATTGGATAAGAGTACATATACCTGAAGGAGATTGTGGGGGACCCTCATAGACAGATTGGATAAGAGTACATATACTTGAGGGAGATTGTGGGGGAACCCCATAGTCAGATTGGATAAGAGTACATATACCTGAGGGAGATTGTGGGGGACCCTCATAGTCCGATTGGATAAGAGTATATAATATACCTGAGGGAGATTGTGGGGGACCATCATAGTCAGAATGGATAAGAGTACATATAGTTGAGGGAGATTGTGGGGGGACCCTCATAGTCCGATTGGATAAGAGTACATATACCTGAGGGAGATTGTGGAGGGACCATCATAGTCAGATTGGATAAGAGTACATATACTTGAGGGAGATTGTGGGGGGACCCTTATAGTCAGATTGGATAAGAGTACATATACCTGAGGGAGATTGTGGGGGACCCTCATAGACAGATTGGATAAGAGTACATATACTTGAGGGAGATTGTGGGGGGACCCTCATAGTCAGATTGGATAAGAGTACATATAACTGAGGGAGATTGTGGGGGACCCTCATAGTCAGATTGGATAAGAGTACATATACCTGAGAGAGATTGTGGGGGACCCTCATAGTCAGATTGGATAAGAGTACATATACCTGAGAGAGATTGTGGGGGACCCTCATAGTCAGATTGGATAAGAGTACATAATATACCTGTGGGAGATTGTGGGGGGACCCTCATAGACAGATTAGAAAAGAGTACATATACCTGAGGGTGATTGTGGGGGTGACCCTCATAGTCAGATTGGATAAGAGTACCTATGCCTGAGGGAGATTGTGGGGGGTGACCCTCATAGTCAGATTGGATAAGAGTACATAAAGCTGAAGGAGATTGTGGGGGAACCATCATAGTCAGATTGCATAACAGTACATATACTTGAGGGAGATTGTGGGGGGACCCTCATAGTCAGATTGGATAAGAGTACATATACTTGAGGGAGATTGTGGGGGGACCCTCATAGTCAGATTGGATAAGAGTACATATACCTGAGGGAGATTGTGGGGGACTCTCATAGACAGATTGGATAAGAGTACATATACTTGAGGGAGATTGTGGGGGGGGACCCTCATAGTCAGATTGGATAAGAGTACATATACCTGAGGGAGATTGTGGGGGACCCTCATAGTCAGATTGGATAATAGTATATAATATACCTGAGGGAGATTGTGGGGGACCATCATAGTCAGAATGGATAAGAGTACATATAGTTGAGGGAGATTGTGGGGGGACCCTCATAGTCCGATTGGATAAGAGTACATATACCTGAGGGAGATTGTGGAGGGACCATCATAGTCAGATTGGATAAGAGTACATATACTTGAGGGAGATTGTGGGGGGACCCTTATAGTCAGATTGGATAAGAGTACATATACCTGAGGGAGATTGTGGGGGACCCTCATAGACATATTGGATAAGAGTACATATACTTGAGGGAGATTGTGGGGGGACCCTCATAGTCAGATTGGATAAGAGTACATATAACTGAGGGAGATTGTGGGGGACCCTCATAGTCAGATTGGATAAGAGTACATATACCTGAGAGAGATTGTGGGGGACCCTCATAGTCAGATTGGATAAGAGTACATATACCTGAGAGAGATTGTGGGGGACCCTCATAGTCAGATTGGATAAGAGTACATAATATACCTGTGGGAGATTGTGGGGGGACCCTCATAGACAGATTAGATAAGAGTACATATACCTGAGGGGGATTGTGGGGGGTGACCCTCATAGTCAGATTGGATAAGAGTATATAATATACCCGAGGGAGATTGTGGGGGACCCTCATAGACAGATTAGATAAGAGTACATATACCTGAGGGAGATTGTGGGGGGACCCTCATAGACAGATTAGATAAGAGTACATATACCTGAGGGAGATTGTGGGGGGACCATCATAGTCAGATTGGATAAGAGTACATATACCTGAGGGAGATTGTGGGGGGACCCTCATAGACAGATTGGATAAGAGTACATATACCTGAGGGAGATTGTGGGGGGACCCTCATAGACAGATTAGATAAGAGTACATATACCTGAGGGAGATTGTTGGGAGTGACCCTCATAGTCAGATTGGATAAAAGTATATAATATACCCGAGGGAGACTGTGGGGGACCCTCATAGACAGATTAGATAAGAGTACATATACCTGAGGGAGATTGTGGGGGGGTGACCCTCATAGTCAGATTGGATAAGAGTACATATACCTGAGAGAGATTGTGGGGGGACCCTCATAGTCAGATTGGATAAGAGAACATATACCTGAGGGAGATTGTGGGGGGACCCTCATAGTCAGATTGGATAAGAGTACATATACCTGAGGGAGATTGTGGGGGACCCTCATAGTCAGATTGGATAAGAGTACATATACTTGAGGGAGATTGTGGGGGGACCCTCATAGTCAGATTGGATAAGAGTACATATACCTGAGGGAGATTGTGGGGGGACCATCATAGTCAGATTGGATAAGAGTACATATACCTGAGGGAGATTGTGGGGGGGGACCCTCATAGTCCGATTGGATAAGAGTACATATACCTGAGGGAGATTGTGGAGGGACCATCATAGTTAGATTGGATAAGAGTACATATACTTGAGGGAGATTGTGGGGGGACCCTCATAGTCAGATTGGATAAGAGTACTTATACCTGAGGGAGATTGTGGGGGACCCTCATAGTCAGATTGGATAAGAGTACATATAACTGAGAGAGATTGTGGGGGGACCCTCATAGTCAGATTGGATAAGAGTACATAATATACCTGTGGGAGATTGTGGGGGACCCTCATAGACAGATTAGATAAGAGTGCATATACCTGAGGGAGATTGTGGGGGGTGACCCTCATAGTCAGATTGGATAAGAGTATATAATATACCTGAGGGAGATTGTGGGGGACCCTCATAGACAGATTAGATAAGAGTACATATACCTGAGGGAGATTGTGGGGGGTGACCCTCATAGTCAGATTGGATAAGAGTACATATACCTGAGAGAGATTGTGGGGGGACCCTCATAGTCAGATTGGATAAGAGTACATATACTTGAGGGAGATTGTGGGGGGACCCTCATAGTCAGATTGGACAAGAGTACATATACCTGAGGGAGATTGTCGGGGACCCTCATAGTCAGATTGGATAAGAGTACATATACTTGAGGGAGATTGTGGGGGGACCCTCATTGTCAGATTGGATAAGAGTACATATACCTGAGGGAGATTGTGGGGGGACCATCATAGTCAGATTGGATAAGAGTACATATACCTGAGGGAGATTGTGGGGGGGACACTCATAGTCAGATTAGATAAGAGTATATATATCTGAGGGAGATTGTGGGGGGACCATCATAGTCAGATTGGATAAGAGTACATATACCTGAGGGAGATTGTGGGGGGACCCTCATAGTCAGATTGGATAAGAGTACATATACTTGAGGGAGATTGTGGGGGACCCTCATAGTCAGATTGGATAAGAGTACATATACCTGAGGGAGATTGTGGGGGGACCATCATAGTCAGATTGGATAAAAGTAAATATACCTGAGGGAGATTGTGGGGGACCATCAGTCAGATTGGATAAGAGTACATATACCTGAGGGAGATTGTGGGGGACCCTCATAGTTAGATTGGATAAGAGTACATATACCTGAGGGAGATTGTGGGGACCCTCATAGTCAGATTGAATAAGAACATATACCTGAGGGAGATTGTGGGGGACCCTCATAGTTAGATTGGATAAGAGTACATATACTTGAGGGAGATTGTGGGGGTACCCTCATAGTCAGATTGGATAAGAGTACATGATATACCTGAGGGAGATTGTAGGGGGACCCTCATATTCAGATTGGATAAGAGTACATATACATTTGTACCTGAGGGAGATTGTGGGGGGAACCATCATAGTCAGATTGGATAAGAGTACATATACCTGAGGGAGATTGTGGGGACGGACCCTCATAGTCAGATTGGATAAGAGTACATATATCTGAGGGAGATTGTGGGGGGATCATCATAGTCAGATTGAATAAGAGTACATATACCTGAGGGAGATTGTGGGGGGACCCTCATAGTCAGATTGGATAAGAGTACATATACTTGAGGGAGATTGTGGGGGACCCTCATAGTCAGATTGGATAAGAGTACATATACCTGAGGGAGATTGTGGGGGAACCATCATAGTCAGATTGCATAAGAGTACATATACTTGAGGGTGATGGTGTGGGGACCCTCATAGTCCGATTGGATAAGAGTACATATACCTGAGGGAGATTGTGGGGGGACCATCATAGTCAGATTGGATAAGAGTACATATACCTGAGGGAGATTGTCGGGGGACCCTCATAGTCAGATTGGATAAGAGTACATATACTTGAGGGAGATTGTGGGGGACCCTCATAGTCAGATTGGATAAGAGTACATATACCTGAGGGAGATTGTGGGGGGACCATCATAGTCAGATTGGAAAAGAGTACATATACCTGAGGGAGATTGTGGGGGACCCTCATAGTCCGATTGGATAAGAGTACATATACCTGAGGGAGATTGTGGGGGACCATCAGTCAGATTGGATAAGAGTACATATACCTGAGGGAGATTGTGGGGGACCATCATAGTCAGATTGGATAAGAGTACATATACTTGAGGGAGATTGTGGGGGGATCGTCATAGTCAAATTGGATAAGAGTACATATACCTGAGGGAGATTGTGGGGGGTGACCCTCATAGTCAGATTGCATAAGAGTACCTATACCTGAGGGAGATTGTGGGGGGTGACCCTCATAAGCAGATTGGATAAGAGTACATATACCTGAGGGAGATTGTGGGGGGACCCTCATAGTCAGATTGGATAAGAGTACATATACCTGAGGGAGATTGTGGGGGACCCTCATAGTCAGATTGGATAAGAGTACATATACCTGAGGGAGATTGTGGGGGAACCATCATAGTCAGATTGCATAAGAGTACATATACTTGAGGGAGATGGTGGGGAGGGACCCTCATAGTCAGATTAGATAAGAGTACATATATCTGAGGGAGAATGTGGGGGGACCATCATAGTCATATTTGATAAGAGTACATATACCTGAGGGAGATTGTCGGGGGACCTTCATAGTCAGATTGGATAAGAGTACATATACTTGAGGGAGATTGTGGGGGACCCTCATAGTCAGATTGGATAAGAGTACATATACCTGAGGGAGATTGTGGGGGGACCATCATAGTCAGATTGGATAAGAGTACATATACTTGAGGGAGATTGTCGGGGGACCGTCATGGTCAGATTGGATAAGAGTACATATACCTGAGGGAGATTGTGGGGGGTGACCCTCATAGTCAGATTGCATAAGAGTACCTATACCTGAGAGAGATTGTGGGGGGTGACCCTCATAATCAGATTGGATAAGAGTACATATACACGAGGGAGATTGTGGGGGGTGACCCTCATAGTCAGATTGGATAAGAGTACATATACCTGAGGGAGATTGTGGGGGGTGACCTTCATAGTCAGATTGCATAAGAGTACCTATACCTGAGGGAGATTGTGAGGGGTGACCCTCATAATCAGATTGGATAAGAGTACATATACCTGAGGGAGATTGTGGGGGTGACCCTCATTGTCAGATTGGATAAGAGTACCTATACGTGAAGGAGATTGTGGGGGATCGTCAGTCAGATTGGATAAGAGTACATAATATACCTGTGGGAGATTGTGGGGGACCCTCATAGTCAGAATAAATAAGAGTACACATACCTGAGGGAGACTGTGGGGGGACCCTGATAGTCAGATTAGATAAGAGTACATATACCTGAGGGAAGCTGTCGGGGGACCCTCATAGTCCGATTGGATAAGAGTACATATATCTGAGGGAGATTGTGAGGGGACCCTCATAGTCATATTGGATAAGAGTACATATACACGAGGGAGATTGTGGGAGGACCCTCATAGTCAGATTGGATAACAGTACATATACCTGAGGGAGATTGTGGGGAGGGACCCTCATAGTCAGATTGGATAAGAGTACATATACCTGAGGGAAATTGTGGGGGACCCTCATAGTCAGATTGGATAAGAGTACATATACCTGAGGGAGATTGTGGGGACCCTCATAGTCAGATTGGATAAGAGTACATATACCTGAGGGAGATTGTGGGGGACCCTCAGTCAGGTTGATTGATTGATTGATTTTTGGTGTTTAACGGCACTTTCAGCAATATTTCAGCTATATCATGGCGACCAGTTTTAGTGGTGGAAGAAGCCGGAGTACCCGGAGAGAACCACCGACCATGAGCAAGCAACTTTATCACTTGCCGCTGCGAGTCGAGTGCACCTTTTTGTAATTTACAAAGCCGGGTGCGAACCCACGCCGTATTGGTGATAGGTTTGTATGAGTTGTTAGGTAATCCAACTACCTAACTCATTGAGCCACCCGGGCCCTCTAGTCAGATTGGATAAGAGTACATATACCTGAGGGAGATTGTGGGGGGTGACCCTCATAGTCAGATTGCATAAGAGTACCTATACCTGAGGGAGATTGTGGGGGGTGACCCTCATAATCAGATTGGATAAGAGTACATATACCTGAGGGAGATTGTGGGGGTGACCCTCATTGTCAGATTGGATAAGAGTACCTATACGTGAGGGAGATTGTGGGGGATCGTCAGTCAGATTGGATAAGAGTACATAATATACCTGTGGGAGATTGTGGGGGACCCTCATAGTCAGAATAAATAAGAGTACACATACCTGAGGGAGACTGTGGGGGGATCCTGATAGTCAGATTAGATAAGAGTACATATACCTGAGGGAAGCTGTGGGGGGACCCTCATAGTCCGATTGGATAAGAGTACATATACCTGAGGGAGATTGTGGGGGGACCCTCATAGTCATATTGGATAAGAGTACATATACACGAGGGAGATTGTGGGGGGACCCTCATAGTCAGATTGGATAACAGTACATATACATGAGGGAGATTGTGGGGAGGGACCCTCATAGTCAGATTGGATAAGAGTACATATACCTGAGGGAAATTGTGGGGGACCCTCATAGTCAGATTGGATAAGAGTACATATACCTGAGGGAGATTGTGGGGACCCTCATAGTCAGATTGGATAAGAGTACATATACCTGAGGGAGATTGTGGGGGACCCTCAGTCAGGTTGATTGATTGATTGATTTTTGGTGTTTAACGCCACTTTCAGCAATATTTCAGCTATATCATGGCGACCAGTTTTAGTGGTGGAAGAAGCCGGAGTACCCGGAGAGAACCACCGACCATGAGCAAGCAACTTTATCACTTGCCGCTGCGAGTCGAGTGCACCTTTTTGTAATTTACTAAGCCGGGCGCGAACCCACGCCGTATTGGTGATAGGTTTGTATGAGTTGTTAGGTAATCCAACTACCTAACTCATTGAGCCACCCGGGCCCTCTAGTCAGATTGGATAAGAGTACATATACCTGAAGGATATTGTGGAGGGGGGGAGGGACCCTCATAGTCAGATTGACCAGAGGGTTAATACACTACATTATTTAGGAATTGTAAATTAATATTTTCTGAGGTCATTATCATATCATATCATACAGAAACGTCGTCGTATAATATTTTGTGTTGAACACGACGTTTTGATGTAAAATTATTTGATTACAATAACGAAATAGGCAAATGTCGATTTGTGAGTATATTTGATGCTTTCTGAAAGTTACAAAAAGGTTTTTCTTTCCTACAGGAAATGGATATGTTAAGTTGTAATAAGAGTTTTGTGATCCTTTCTATTTTCATACTAATTGCCTTTTGATTTCTCTGATATTTGTGACATTTCATCAATCTAATTTACAAAAATGTCAGATTCACAAATGGGAATCTGTTTATCTTAGTATTGTTTTATTTACTATGGACTAATGATGTCACGTTTGTAAACAAAAGTGCATTCTCTACATTTTGTTCTACGTTGCTTGTAAAGATGGTTACATAATTGAGAAATACGAGATCAGATTTAGACGCTTATGATCCAGATTACACAAAAAGATCATAAGTTCATCTGTAACTACATTAATTCTAATATTTTAGACAATAAATGCTATAAAATCATCGTTATTTCTCGTTTGTCTTTCAGACCTTGCAATCAATAAGAACAATTCTGTAACACGGTGACTGCGTAACATACATTATTATGAGACATACATAACCGCTATACGTTACATGATAGTTTTATGAGCGGTATTTTAAAAATAACCATTGATTACATGCAGCAGTTATTTTTTATATAACTGTAACCTACATTTATTTCTGCAATGGATGATTAATCTGTAAAGGGAAAAACCAGATCTCTAAGCTGATATTCTACTCCTGATCTTGTGGTTCCTGTCAGGATGTATTTGCTCCAGATCTTGTGGTTCCTGTCAGGATGTATTTGCTCCAGATCTTGTGGTTCCTGTCAGGATGTCTTTGCTCCAGATCTTGTAGTTCTTGTCAGGATGTCTTTGCTCCAGATCTTGTGGTTCTTGTCAGGATGTCTTTGCTCCAGATCTTGTGGTTCCTGTCAGGATGTCTTTGCTCCAGATCTTGTGGTTCCTGTCAGGATGTTTTTGCTCCAGATCTTGTGGTTCTTGTCAGGATGTCTTTGCTCCAGATCTTGTGGTTCCTGTCAGGATGTCTTTGCTCCAGATCTTGTGGTTCCTGTCAGGATGTCTTTGCTCCAGATCTTGTAGTTCTTGTCAGGATGTCTTTGCTCCAGATCTTGTGGTTCCTGTCAGGATGTCTTTGCTCCAGATCTTGTGGTTCCTGTCAGGATGTTTTTGCTCCAGATCTTGTGGTTCTTGTCAGGATGTCTTTACTCCAGATCTTGTGGTTCTTGTCAGGATGTCTTTGCTCCAGATCTTGTGGTTCCTGTCAGGATGTCTTTGCTCCAGATCTTGTGGTTCCTGTCAGGATGTTTTTGCTCCAGATCTTGTGGTTCTTGTCTGGATGTCTTTGCTCCAGATCTTGTGGTTCTTGTCAGGATGTCTTTGCTCCAGATCTTGTGGTTCCTGTCAGGATGTCTTTGCTCCAGATCTTGTAGTTCTTGTCAGGATGTATTTGCTCCAGATCTTGTGGTTCCTGTCAGGATGTTTTTGCTCCAGATCTTGTGGTTCTTGTCAGGATGTCTTTGCTCCAGATCTTGTGGTTCTTGTCAGGATGTCTTTGCTCCAGATCTTGTGGTTCCTGTCAGGATGTCTTTGCTCCAGATCTTGTGGTTCTTGTCAGGATGTCTTTGCTCCAGATCTTGTGGTTCTTGTCAGGATGTCTTTGCTCCAGATCTTGTGGTTCTTGTCAGGATGTCTTTGCTCCAGATCTTGTAGTTCTTGTCATGATGTCTTTGCTCCAGATCTTGTGGTTCCGGTCAGAATGTCTTTGCTCCAGAATTTGTGGTTCCTGTCAGGATTTCTTTGATAGAGGTTTACTGCCTTTGTAGCAGCTAAGGTTCCTAGCGGGTACGTTGAAGTCATAGGTCATAACTGTGAACCGTTTACGATCGCCATCATGACTTGCTAATAAGGGTAATAACAAAATTACCGAACTCCGAACAATCTTACAAAGGGAAAGTCAAAACTCATAAGTATATAAACAGACAAAATCAGTCAACAACCCGTTTCTGAATATGTATATCGCAGATGGCATAGGATATCTTCCGTTTGTCTTACTCACGATCTCGTACTCTTTCGTGACGTACCACCGTACTTATAACAAGATTAACACGACGAGTGACACTAAGTCTGAACAAAACATATGTCCAAATGTTTACGGCTTCCCAAATATTGTATTAAAATGATTTGGTTTTCCAATCTTTTGACATTGAACGTACCAGATGAAGGTTATTACAGAAAGGTATCGTTCGCACTAATTTTGATACCTACGTTTTTATTAGGAGTTAAAATGACAAATGAGTGCAGTGTTGGTAGACGTTTGTAACAACACGGCCGTGTGACCTTTCTTGCTATATCTGACCACGAAAGTATTACATTGTGATAAAAAAAACATTATATGGGAAAAATAAGCCGGCAATTCATTTGCAATATTTTCTGTTACTTGTCTGATTGGATACAGAACAAAAATAAACCTCATTAATATGTATGTTTGATAATAACTAATATTTACAACACGTGTTTCATTGTCATTTTGGGGGACACGGGGTATTCAAAAACTGTATTAATAACGTTCTTGGTAGATTGACATGATGGTTGTGATGTCCGTTACGATTTCCGCATAAAAACTAAATTCGGTTCGTCTTTATATCCAGTTGTTGGTAGGAATAAGGGTAATAACAAAAATACCGAACTCCGCGCAATCTTACAAAGGGAAAGTCAAAACTCATAAGTATATAAACAGACAAAATCAGTCAACAACCTGAAAACTGTGAAAACCGTAATGACCCTGACTTAGTACAGGCATTTCTAAAGAAATGATGGGTTGAATCAGATTTTAAAGCGCTCGTGTCTTATTTACTTTATTTGTGTTTGTTTGTGTATATAGTGGTGTCCAACAAATGTTGTGTTGTGTATTTTGTTTTGTTTGTCTTCGTCTTTTGCTGTGTGTACCCAATGGTGCTAATTTCTCTGGATTGTCCGTTCTGGATTGCCCTTTCGGTTTACTCTAACGTTTATTTAAAGTCAAGTGATCAGTATTTCAGCTACTAGTATATCCGTGACGAGGTACTATGGGCGTATTTTTATATTTGAAGATATATGATGGATAGATTATGAACAACACACGACCATTGCTTAATAGACTATTGCTTACTATGACTGCTGGCAATATATTGCTTTAACGTGTCCTTATTCGAATACAAGCCACTCGTTTATATACTGTCCCAAGGGCTAGTTGCGAATTCTATTTGTCCCGTACACCACCGGGTTTTTCTAATGGTTTGTACCCAGAGCGTAGAAACTATAACTCGCTTCAAACGTGAAAGACATGGAAATCGACGAAAAGGTATAAGACATTTTTCGACAGTGTGGTATATTATATCACATACACATTTCTGAAATTCGTTACAGAATCATTGCCACAGTATTTACAGATAGATGCAAACATATTCAATATGCGATTAATTTAATATAAATGGACAACGCAAATCAGATACATCATAACGTTAAAATAAGCCCATTATCAAATCTTTATCAAAATAAAGATTAAATAATTACAACTAATATCACCTCCAATCATTGAACACAAAAATACCACGACGTATGCCGATGCAATTCATGAACTGGGATGGGACATGTAAAAAATGCGGAGGAGTTAATATGCGTTTAAAGGGAACCCAACCCCTCCCTCTTGTAAGAAGAGTTTGAAGATATCAAAGGGGCAATCATAATCCGTATATCGAAGAAGAACAGACAACAGAATAGCCAAAAGAAAAAGTACAAAAGGACAAACAACGATCTACAAAACATACATATAAGACTAAAGATCGAGTAACACGATGGATTTCGAATGGTATTTCATATGATATGCACAAACAATAATAACCTGCATTAATTTGCTTTCACTCAAATGCGGAATACAACTTAGTATCCTGGAAGTAGTTTGCACCTGAGTTCACTCTTGGGTTTTAGTTGGGGTTCTGGTTACTCAATCTTTAGTTTTATGTTTTGTGTTTTTAGAGCTTCAAATTTCCCTTTGGTATATTCCAACTTTCCTTACATGTTTTAATCTTGCTTGTTTGTTTTTTGTGTGCACTATTCTAGCTTCGTCCTTCACCCTTAACATTATTTCATTACAATTTATAGAATTTACAACTACTTCTAACTGATAACCAACTGTAAATAGATTGTTCTTATTAAAAAAAACCCTGATAATGACCAGCATAACATTGTTTACTGTGAATAGTGTGTCCCGTCACAGAAACTTGTCTTATAGCCAATTACAGCGAAACAATATCGAACGAACGTTCACAATGTCACAACTGATTAGTACATCTTACTAAAGATTCAGCTATAGTCTTGTATAAAGAGATCTTCTTTTGTAATGTCAATTATGAAGGCCGTGGCTCATTTAAACTTAAGATGAACTATTCTAAGACAGATGGACAAAGACTCTGATAAAATGGCCCCATGGGAAGTATTGCTCGCAGGAAGTGTTAATCTGAGATTGAATGAAAACTATTATGCTATTCATTATCATAAACAACTGACCTAAAACTGGAATTGTACAACAAAGCTGTATACCCCCTACGAGTAATATTTCATTGATGGTCGTGTTTATTTTAGAAGCAACAAAGGGAGGTTGTGTATGTTTTCCTCTATTTAGATATCATATATCTCCATAACAGTGAACAAATCAGTTGTCTAGCATATGTTCAAATTCTTCTCTGCATGTTAGTGTAGAAATACGAATCAATTTCTTTATATTTACTAACTTTGTGGGTGTTGTTTTTTTTAGCCTACTTGGTCATTTTGGTTTAAGTTTAATCTTTCATACGTCATATATTTTTCTGAGAAGCACATGATTTCTCTAAGTGCTGCTGGAATATCACGGCAACTTGGAAATCATGGAATGAAAAAGTGGATAGTGGGTGGGAAAATATGTATTTATGTGTCATGCATCATCCCGCCCGTCAATTATAAAGGTTTTAAAATACAACTAATTATAATCATAGTTGGGCTTAAAAAGTCATGAACTCTTTACTTAGATAAAAACGTGGATATCTAATTTAGTGCGCAACATGTTTCCTGAAAAATATTGAACAAGTAACGCTCATTGTCAAAGAATTGGAAAGCCAAATAGCTCTTGTGTTTAAAACGGGATTACTTTTTCATATGTTCTAAGCTCTACTTCATTGACAGAACAGTGTTTTTCACAACAGCGTTCTTCCGTCCACTGTATGCAAGTGACAAAATACCAGCCCTTCAAACTGGAATGTTTAACATCGCATTCGAGGGACAACCAATACAATGACCAAGCACAAAGGGACTAGAAGACAAAACAGTGATCGACAAAAGATTACACAAAACATATAGCGGGTTGTGAACCCAGGCGCTTCGGAAGGGTAGATAGTGCCTTCTTCACTAGTTGCGCCGTCGTGTTACTCTTTTTCCCAATATCCGGTGAAAAGTCATTGAAGAGGATCGAAAGGACGGAACTGTGATTTCGACATACGGAACATATCGGTGGTTATCTATAACATAAGTATTCCGTAACGGTTTTAATTCTTTCATGAATTCTAATTTTAGACATTTTTGCATCTTTGTGTTTTATCAGTTTTCACTGTTTCTATGATTATAGGTTTGACCGTTTAGATCGTCAGTAATTAACTGTCAATACTTTCATGGTAAAAGTCAAAGGAATGGATATAATAACTGTCAATTATAGAATTAATGGTCAGGTTTAGAAAAACATGACAGACATATCATTTTTCATTCTTATGATGTTTTAGGATAATCGTCTTGATCACAACTCGTACTATCATTCCATGTCATTAGGTTCTCTTATTGAAATGGACGAATGACTCATAGATAATTGATAATACACAAACGTATATATTTTCCACCATGGTAATAGAATTACATGGGAAATTAATTTAAAGTACGTAGATATTATATGACACATCATTAACCATATCATCAAGAAGACAAATACCTTTTATTGAAGAAGATTGACCAAACAATTTTATATTTCAATTTCCAAATCCATGCATAGTTACGTTGTCAGGGTGATTGTTTTTGTTATTTATGGGCAGCGATATTATAAGAGAAATATAAGAGACATTCGGTGTATCTGTCAGCTCGTTTGCGTAAGACGTCTAGACAAAACATTGTGTCTCGTATGAAATAATCATATAAGTGAAAAATGGTATTTTACCTTTAAATTAATATTCATAATTGTTTTAACGTATATTGTATTTGTTGCAAGCTTTGGCAATATCGTGACCAGGAGTCCGTTGTTGATTAGCCCTAATTACATTTTATTTCCTAA
This sequence comes from Bathymodiolus brooksi, assembly GCA_963680875.1. Lineage (NCBI taxonomy): Eukaryota > Metazoa > Mollusca > Bivalvia > Mytilida > Modiolidae > Bathymodiolus > Bathymodiolus brooksi. The sequence goes on along the minus strand of OY804587.1, from coordinate 76,966,604 downwards.
TCACATACTTAGCTAATGCAATGATTAAATTCTGGTGCTGAACTGTTTTTAATCAATGTATTAACTAATCATATTTAATCATTGCATTAGCTAATTATGTGATTAGGAATTAAAAATATAATTAGGGCTAATCATATGATTAACTTAATCATAAGTTCAACAACAGACCCCAGACTTACTGCGGAAAATCTTAGCACAAATTAAGGCCCATATGAACTATGGTTTCTGAGCCCTAGTTGTCCAAAGACTACGATAAAACAAAATAAAAAATAATTCATAATAACCAGGAATGTAAATACAATTGTATTTTGCAAGAATCTGTTTTTCATTAAATAAGGTTCAAAAGGGACCAATAAACGATCGAAACTTTATTGGGTTCAAATCATGAGATATATTTAGACTCGCCTCAGCCTCTAGTTTTTCTGTAGTCATTCGCTTACCAATGTCGATTGTATCTATGCTTACTTAGAAACGTATTAAGAATTTAATAAAGCAAATACAAAGGCAATATAATGAACATTTTCCCCGTTGCCATCCATTTGTTTTTATCTATGCTATTGTAATTAGTAACGTTTAATATAAATGTTGTATTGCAATTCTATTCTACTAATATAAAAGTACATTGGGTGTATGTAAGTTGGTCATATTGGATTTAGTGTGCAATATCTTATATATACGTGTATTATTTTATAGTTCTTAGCTGCTGCTTACATTCTGGTAAATAAACCCTAAACAGATCAAAGGAAAAGAAAGTAGTCATGTTACAATATTCTCATATAAAAGTACATTGGGTGCATGTAAGTTGGTCATATTGGATATCGACGAAAATTGAATATATATTCTTTTCCGGGTAATATAGCTATAGGAAATATTTGATGTGTACATACATACATAGAAACGAAATAGCGTCCGAAACCATGAACATAACATTATGAAAATCAAACGCGACATAGAGTCTATGGGAAGAGATATTGCAACGAACAGCATAAATCTGTTGGTAGGTGACCTAAGCAGATTTTGGCTTTTCCGTTTAGATCCTTTGCTTATATTGATCCCAAAGATATTTAGAATTATTAGGATTTCAAAAGCTTGACCTTTGCCGTACTTGATGATGGTTATTACAGAAACACGTCGTGGACACTAAATTATATATCTACGTTTTATTTACACTTATTGCTGTTGAAACAAATCGCTTTAGAATGGTGGACTTATATTTTGACGTTGAAATAGAAAACATTCGCTGTAGAAATACGGACACATCTACTGCATGAGACTAGAATTTGGAGGTTTAGTACAACTTTCAACAATATCCCTGTTATGTCGTGGTGGTTGACATATGACATCTGACGCTGAAATTCAAAGCGCATTTATGCAAAAGGTTATTTTTGTGGTTTGTATTAACCTCGTTTTGTTTGAGGGACATGAAGTGTCACTATATTTGAGTTCTAACTTTGACGATGTAAAAAGAAAACACATTGTTGTAGACATATAATTTGAAGTTGACAGACAACATATCGCTGTGAGACGGACACATCATTTGACGTTGACATAGACAGCACATTGCTCTAGAATGACGGAATAGTATCTGACATTGAAATAGACAACACATCGTCGTAGAAAAACGGACACATAGTCTGACGTTGACATAGAAAACACATAGCTGCTTTGACGTTATACTAACAATACATCGCTGTAGAAGGACGGACATACATCTGACGTTGAAAAGAAATCGCATGCTGCAGAAGAACGGGCATGTAAATTATTTTCGTCCTTTATATAGATCAAATATGACAAATCATGATTTCAGATGCACTTTTAGCCAATCGATTAAGTCGGCAGGATATGTGGTAAATCGTCTACTAAATCTGTAATTACAGCTAACAAATTAGCATGTAATGCAGAAATTAAAGCCATTCCTCTTATAATATAATCATACCGTTCACATAATTAAATTTTTCATAAAACGAACAAACACAAAAGGCATCTATAATCAACTTTGCATTTATATGCAAAGAATTGCTATGTAATGCACATTTATCGAATTGAACTCTGGGTAATCGCTATATTTCCAACATCTTGTGTAGTATTCTGGTGTAATTGTACAATGGCCATGATATTAAAACACCAGTAATACAGATAACAGTACAACTGAAATTATGAAACGAAACTCAGAACACAACTGGTCAATATATAACAGTACAATTAGGGCACAACCAGGTGGCAACTATCAAACGGTAAAATAAACTCGCAATCAAGTGGCCTCTGATAAACGGTAAGATAAAGTTGCAATCCGGTGCCACTGTCAAACAGTAAAATAAAGTAGCGATCTGGTGACCATTATCAAACAGTAAAAAAGTCACAACTCAGCAAGCACTGTCAAAATGTACAAAAAAGTAGAAGTCCAGTGGCCACTATCAAAAGGTAAATAATAAAATAGCAACTCGGCAAGGACTGTTCAAATGTAAAATAAAGTAGCGACCCAGTGGCCATTATCAAACAGTAATATAAAGTCACAAAAAATCAATGAGCATAATTAAACGGTTAGAAAGGGTCGATATGACGTGGCCACTGTTAAAGGGAGTTATAGTGTTTAACGCCACTTTCAACAATATTTCAGCTATATCATAGAAGTAAGTTTTTATTGGTGGAGGAAACGGAGTACCCAGAGAAACCACGGACCTGTCGCAAGTCATTGACAAACTTCATCACATATGAACGGCGTTCGAACTCACAACTTTAGTGACTATAGGCATTGATTGCACAGGTAGTTGTAAATCTAACTACCATACGACCACGACGGCGCCTTAAATGTCTTAGAAAATAGATAATGTATTAAACTGTCAGTGTTAATTTGAACCTTGTAACAGGTGAGACATTATTATATGAATCAACAAGTTCAATGAGTTTCCTCTTCGTTTTCAAAACAGCCTAAATTTAGAAATGAAATTTGAGGTCGTAATAAATTGGTTAAAGATAAGCTATGAGAGAGGTGTTACTTTGTTTTACAATAATAAAATCAAATATACACAAACGCTAAAAGATGATACCTGTTAGTTTATCAGCGGCTTCTAGAATTCCATTCAAACCTGTATATAAAGAACACTGAAGGGAACCTGAAGATGTGCCCATTTTGCACATTTTACTTTTATTAAGATATTCCAATTATATGCATCGTAAATTAAATGGAGAAATGAAACTGACCTTTGTAGAGAGTAATTTGTTATATATACAGATACCATTTTAGACAGGTTTGACTCATTACTTTTATTGGCGACACGATGTACGGCCCTAGTGATTTATTCAGAAATATTCTGGTGACCTTAGCTGATTTTGGCTATTCTGTTTAGGCCCTTTGGTTTTATTGCTCACAAAACTCTAAATTATTTGGCTGTCCAAGCTTTCAATTTAAGCGTACCTGATGAAGGTTATTCTAGAAACGCGTCGTGTGCACTAATTTTGATATCTACGGTTTTAATATCTGCAAGATTCCGTGTGAAATAATTGATTGTATCTTACAATTGTTTCTTGTCTTAATGAAACAATTATAGTTTGTCTGGAACAATTCCGGACGAATTATACATAATAATAGTACTTGAATAAAACATCTGAAATCAGGACATTTTTATCAGCTGAATACTATATCCGATTGCAGCGTAGTTATCATTAGAGCTTCTATTCACTGGTTAAATTGATCTGGGAACTCTTCATGATCAAACAAAAGATGTACGGAAAAGTCAAACACGATAGTGTAACGTAGAATCTCAATAATTCAGGAAAAATGTGAATAGCCACGGTTTCACTATTGCTTGCAGTCTGGACTGATTGTACATTAAAACGGGTTGAGTTTGGGGTAGCATGGACATGGCGAAGTGGAAATAATAGCTGAAATTGCAAGTGAAAACAGGTTGGGTTGGGCGTAGCATGGGATATCTAAGTGGAAACAATAGCTGAAATTGCAAGTGAAAAAGGGTTGTGTTGGGGCAACATGATCACAGCAAAGTGGAAACAATAGCTGCAATGATGAACAATCGATTTCCTGTTAAGAATGATAATACAAGACCGTGGCATTCTCCAAACAAGAAGCACACATTCACATCCATACTGTCATAAAAATGGCGGCAGGTGTTGGCGGGACTACAACAGCTCTCACAATTTTTACCATTCTTACCCGTCTACTGGCGTCACCAACTGAGTCAGTTAACACCCACTTAGAATTTAAAATAGTGGATCTGGGCTTGTATGCAACAAGGTGGTTTCAAACATACATTCATAGAGAAATTTTAATAGATTTGCTACACCCCAGAGTAGATATCAAACCGACCCGCCATAAGTATTACCAAAATAAACATATTACAAACGTTAATTATCCAACAACAATTTGTATTAGATTACTTTTACTATCAGGAGATGTGTCATTAAATCCTGGACCAGTAAAATGTCCATGTGGAACTTGCGAAAAGGGTGTCAGAAGAAACTAACGGGCAATCCAGTGCGATGATTGCAACTTGTGGTTTCATCTAAAGTGCATAGACCTACCCCTAACTGAATATGAACTACTTGGAAACTCAACTGATAGCTGGTTCTGCAAAAAATGTTATTTACCAGATTTTAGCGATTCATTTTTTATTGATATAAATGAGGAATCAAACGCACCAAATGACAGTCTCTCGACTAGCTCTACTTCCGGTGTAAATACACTCTTGTTCCAAGATCTGAGACAGGCCAGACGTCTGCATCCAAAGAACTTTATTGCAGCGTATATAAACATAAACAGTCTAAGGTACAAATTTGATGAGGTAAAAAAACTATTAATAGATAACATAGTTGACTTATTGATGATCGCCGAGTCGAAATTGGACAATACCTTACAGGACAACTTATTTCAAGTTGATGATTACAACTTAAAAAGACGTGATAGAGATCAGCACGGTGGTGGCTTATTTATCTTGATTAAATCAGACTTTCTCTCCGGTAGAAAACAATGTCTCGAATCTAATAAACTTGAAAATATTTGCTATGAATTGTATGTAAATGATCAGAAATGGCTTATTATGGGAGCATACAAACCTCCATCCATGAAAAATAATGACTTTTTGGAATACTTGACTAAATCACTAGACAAATGTTTTGTGTCATATGAAAACATTATTATTTTTGGTGACTTAAATTTTTACATGCTGTGTACTGAAAAATCTCAAATTTTAAATGATATAAGTGATATTTTCAGTTTATCACAACTGGTTAAAGGTCCAACTTGTTTTAAAAAGGGTTGTAATCCATCCCTTGTGGATGTTATTATCACAAATAAAAAGAATATGTGCTTTAAAACAACAAATAGTCTAACTGGTGTGAGTGACTGCCACAACATTATTTCTACAGTTGTGAAAGGAAATTTACCTGCACAAAAACACAGGGAAGTAACATAGAAGTTATAAAACCTTTGATATTGATCAATTTACAAATGATTTACAGAAAATAAAGATTTCAGAAAATTGCACTGAGAAAGATTTAAACAGCATATATGATAAATATGAAAAAGACTTCAAAAACATATTAGATAAACATGCACCTATAAAATCTAGGTGTCAAAGAAGAAAGCCACTCCCGTGTATGAATAAAGAACTATTAGAGGGGCCATATATCGAAAACAAATGCTTTATTCACAATATACTAAAAACCGGAGTAAAAAAAATTGGGAGAAATTTAGAAAACAAAGAAATTTGGTAACTAAGATTAAGAGACAATCAATGAAAGTATACTTTTTAGAACGTTGCTCTGGTGGATCAAAATCTTCCGAATTTTGGAAAACAGTCAAACCATTTTTCTCAAAAAAGGGTAACTGTGGAGAACAAAAAATTGTATTATTTGAAAATGACAAAATTGTAAATAATCCAAATGAAGTCTCAAATCATTTTAATATTTTGTTCTCCACAATAGCAGACACAATTGGAATAGATGCGGTATATAACTCCTCAAACCATCCAAGTATTAAAGAAATATTGAATAATAGAGAACAAGTTCCTGATTTTGAGTTTAATAAGGTAACAAATGAAAATGTTGATAAAATTTTGATTAAAATAAACATCAATAAGGCTACAGGAGCTGATGGTATTCCAGCAAAAATTGTAAAAAATTGTAAATCGTGTATTGCACTTCAGCTTACTGCTCTTGTAAATTTGTCAATTGAAAATAATTGTTTCCCTGATAAACTAAAAGAAGCCCAAGTGACTCCTATTTTTAAAAAGAGGGACCCATTAATGAAGACAAATTACAGACCAGTAAGTGTCTTACCTATTTTTTCTAAAATTTTTGAAAAAGTGTATGAAATTCAATTATCTGAATACTTTGATAAAATATTTAACCCATTTTTATGTGCTTTCAGACGTGGATGTCAGACCACACTACTCGGATTGTTGGAATACTGGCGTGAAGCCCTTGACCAAAATCAGTACATTGCAGCGGTACTTATGGATCTTTCTAAGGCTTTTGACTGCCTGCCCCACAATATCTTGCTAGATAAATTATCAGTTTATGGTGTATCCCCCCATTCAGTTGCTCTTCTAGAGTCCTATTTATCAAATCGAAAACAAAAAAAGTCAACAATGTTCTCCGTGGTTGGGCTGACATCCATAAAGGCGTACCGCAGGGTTCTATTCTAGGACCGTTTTTGTTCAATGTATTTATAAATGATAGTTTTCTTTTTGTCAAAAATGGAAGTCTATATAACTATGCAGATGACAATACTCTGTCTTTCTGCAGTCCTGATTTTGATTTATTAATTTCTACTCTGGAATCTGAGTCAAAAATAATTATTGAGTGGTTCCGGGTGAATAAAATGCAAGCAAATCCGGACAAGTTCCAAGTTTTGGCTGTTGGCAAAAAGACTTATGATAAAAACCCTTCAATACATATTCAAAATTCTGATCTTACTTGTGAAAAAACAGTTAAATTATTAGGTATTGAAATTGATTATCAGTTAAACTATGCTGCTCATGTCAGTTCGATCTGCAGGAAGGCTTCACAGCAATTAAATGTTTTAAAACGTTTGGGCTCTCTTTTGAACAGACTAAGTAAACTAACTATTTTTCATACTTTTATTCTTAGTAATTTTAACTTTTGCCCTTTGGCATGGCACTTCTGTACTGAGAAAAATTCAAAAAAGCTAGAAAAGGTGCAGGAAAGAGCCCTCCGTTTTGTTTATGAGGATTACAACAGTTCCTATGAGATGATGAGCTTCTACATAAAGCTAAGGTGCCTTCCGTGCAGATCAGACGGATAAGAACAATGGCTCTAGAAACATTTAAAATTGTGAACAAAATAGCTCATGTGTGCTTACAAAATTTAGTCAGTGTAAAAAATTCTAAATATTCTTTCAGATATGTAAATGTTCTGGACGTGCCCCGGTTTAAGTCAACTCATTACGGTAAAAATATCTTTCAAGTCTGCTGCCGAAGCATTATGGAACAGCCTTCCGAACCATTTCACATTTTAAAAGTCTGATCCAGTCTTGGAGCTGCTTTTCATTTACTCTTGCTTTTTGTTGCTATTGGACTGTTATTGTTGTATTTTTATGTTTGATTTCTGCATGAATCTTATTTCAATTTCAAATTGCATTATTTGCACATCATTCCAGAAATTGGGTAATCAATGCAAGTTGATATTATTTTATTCTTTTCGAAATTGTTATAATCTTAAACATATGCTATAATTTTAAGGAATTCTAATTCATTCTAATTTGTTGCCAAATTTTGACTGCATGCTATAGCTTATCTATGTATGTTTTAAATTAGTAATGTATGTTGTTATCTTGTGTTGTTTTTATGCTATGTATATGTTTTTATATTCGGTCAAAAGCTCTTCAGAGCTTGTGTTGTATATTTGATTTTATGCCGAATCAAAATATTTTTTTCTTATTTTTCTTATATAGCCAGTCATAATGGAGAGCAGTGCATTTAATATTCCTCTCACACGAGTAAATTACTCACGTTTCGGGGGGTCCATTTCCCGAATTAGAGAAACTGGATCATGTGTTGCAGCGAGGACACGCATACAGATATTATTCGACATGCAATTACTTTTCTTATAAATTAAAGATTGCGCTTCAGTCAATATTATCATATATGTACATTCAAACCTTTATATAAAGGGCACTCAAGGAACCTGAAAATGTGGCCTTTATGAACAATTGCCCTTTATATAGAGGTTAACATTATTATGTACTATTCATTAATGGGGAAATGAGGCTGCCCTTTATAGACAGCGATGTGTTATATAGAGGTGTCCTTTAAGGCAAGTTTGACTCTAGTTGGAATGTGTAGTATCGTACACGTGATCCGATATTCCAGAAAGCTGTTTAATAAAATTAATACGACAGTGTGAATACAGACCAAAAACAGTATAAGCCGTTATTTCTTAATCAAACTATACACAAAACAAGCTAAAATGCTTCTAAGATTATCACCCAATACATGTTTATGTCATTGTGCATGTTTTAATTTGAAATCGAGTTCGTTCTAGTGTTTTCTGGTGTCACCAAACACAAATGATTAAACTTTTCTACTGACACTTTATTGATTTTCGTGAGAAAAATATAACCTGGCCTTTTGTTTTTTGTTTTTGTACAATTGATATATGTAGACGCCAATCCTTTCAATGACAAACTGTCCATGTCCTAAAGACAAAGAACTTGTCTATCTAATTTGAGTTCATCTTTTGAAGTAACATATAGCTATTACTTACTAACGTGTCTAGTATCATAATGAAATCTGTCACACAAATCACTCCATTTTAAATTGTACAAACCTTCAATGTATGCATGTTCATAAAAATAAAGGTGATACAAATAATTTTTAGGCATTTGGTACCAGTCTTTATGAACCGTTTGCATTGATTTTTGAGGCATTTAAACTTCCTGGTACGACTAGCGCAGCTCCGTTCAGTTAATTTAGATACGCGTCCATTTAATACATAATTCATTCAAGCCATTATGGACCTACCGTTCGTGAATAATGCTAATATCCTGCCAACCCATGTTAAAACACACAATACATTATGGCTTCCATGAATTATTTCGATTATGATATGACAAGTGATACAGTACAAATGCAGTAGTACTGAGAAAGGTGGTAGTTTATGGTTATGTTTTCGAGAAATGTCACACACAATTTATGTGACGCAGGTTGGCTGTTCTATTTGTCACCCTGCCAAATTCGAGCAGAAAAGCCTCATCAATATATGATTTTACGACGGGGAAGTCTTATTGATGGAACAGCCGGAACAATAATATTGCGTTTGCACGTTTTATCGCACATTTGTTAATTTTTGGATATGCATATTGATTATTTTCAGTGCATATTGACGTTTTTGAAAGGTTAACAACAGTGTAGATAATATTATTGTGGGATTTTATCACCTGGCTTAACTATGTAAAGTGTACATGTGCAAATGAGAACTTATATAGTAAATTTATCGCTGGTTTGCTTAAAAAGCGAAAGGAGGACGAAATATTAGACATCGTCGTAATCTACAGTCGTCGATGAGGTCACACCTCATCTTGAGACGTTCTAGTTACTTTTTGTTCGCCATCATTTGTTTCTGTATAGATGATCCTATTGATACAATATACATTGTTTACAATAATCATATGACAGATTTAGACCACACTTGGACAACATTTTGTCTGACATCCCAGACTTTTATTTACGATGATCACAATTTCTGCCAATATAAACGTACTATATTCAAGTGTCTATAACATCTAAATTCTATAATGAGGTGAGACACATAGCTAATTGTTAATGAATTATGACGCATACATTATGGTGTAGCTATTTGAAGGTTTCGGTTGTTCGTCAAAACTGTTCGACACCCAGCCTTTGCATTAAAGATGAATGACGTTAGATGAACGTACTAAAGACACCCAGTCATACACCTTTTACCTCACGGAAACACCAGTTGTCCGTCGTTCTGTAGTGGGTGTTCATGGTAAGCTATCATTTCTTTGATTTTGCTTGTAAGTTATGCTTTCTTGTGTTTTATTTTATTTATCCTGACTAGATTGTGATTTTGTGGCTTGTTCCCTACTATATACCTGTTTTGTATTATAGTGTTATATATGTTGATATGTAATGCTTGTAATTATAAAGTCCTTAACAAATGTTGTCTATCTCGTCTAGACCTATACAATTGGTTTTCTTGCAGCCAAACACTTATTATTTTGCTTTCAATCTTTTGACTTATGTGTACTCGATGAGGAGAAGATTTATAAATAAACGCGTTGTGCGCACTAATTTAGATATATACATCTACGTTTTTATTAATTATGTTAATTGGACCTTCATGTACTGTTAATTCTACAATATATTCTGCAAAATTGAACTCAAACTGCAACATAAAAATACAACTATGTTTTCCTTTGAAAAGTCCATTGAATTTTAAATCCCGCTGAACGATTAATGCTTCCTGGTTCCAATTACAATAGCTATGAGCTGTATTATACTGTATACCGTCAATACAAATTAAAAGTAATCTACTTTGTGGGCATTTATGCTGTTGAGGAATATCTAATTTAATTTCAACAATTCGATAACATTTATTATCTTACATACTTATGCAGAGTATTTAAGAGCACCGGCACGAAGAGGTGAGACAAAACAATAAAAGCTCTGAAATCAGGGCTAGGGTTTATGGTATTTAACGCCACATTCAACAATATGTCAGTTATATCGTGGCGGTCAGTTTTATTGGTGGCGGAAACCGGAGTACCCAGAGAATCTCGGAATTCATATACTGGGAATAAGATTATATGGAAGGGGTAGTGTCTCCTCTCCCATAAATTGCATTAATTCTAGTATCAATACAATCTAATAAAAATGGCTGGTTTAGGCTATTCTTCATTAATATTAAACATAATTCGATAGATGAACATATACAAACAAATGAAAGAACATACCACTGGTAAAAAAGTTGACAAATAACCGTAGAAATACGTGTTGTATTTATTACTATCCGATCGGACCTACTGGCAGAAGCTGTTAGATATTAAATGTAGTGCGCACGAAGGGTTTCTGGAATAACCTTCAACTCAATATCGAAAAGTTGGTTTCTAATTGTTCGTATATATAATTGTATGTTGTTCCCGCCATGAATATAGATGAAATGATGTTCACCTGCAATGACCAGAATCAATCCACATGGAACGGTGCTCGATCAATTGTTGGTTTCTAAGTACAATTATTAATGACCCGTCTATCCTTGATAAAGATAATAATGACAAGTGTATCTATACATAATTTTAAGAAACAATAATGTTTAAACAATTCTAATCTTCGTTAGTATTGCTCTTTCAGATAAACACTATCAATGAGACATTATTTCCCTAGATCTAAAATATACACGTCTAGAGGGGAGACGGTCAGACCAATTAGTTTTACTTTAATTACACAGTCATCAATTATCGGTGAGTCTATCGACTTAGGGATTAATGCAAACTGGTTCATATATTTCGTCCCATTCCGTTTATTTTCCAAAGAATAGTGCATAATGGAAAACATCTGAAACAACATGGTTCATTTTTCATTTTTCATTTTTCTGCAATACGATTGATTTACAAATACATTATGACAAATATATATTGGTAATTGTATGCAATACAGTCTCATTTAGATGAGACAAGTTTATAAAAGATTCAATGTCACTTTTGTAACATTAATTTGGAAATTCGAACGCTATTTTTACGGTAACTGTATATACGTATGATCTGGAGAAATATGAGTCAAGTAAAGAACACAATGGACAAAGGACCTCCATGAAACACGATTGGGTAGCGAATTCAAAAAGCCTACAGAGTTGAAGCCTTACATCGCAGGAGGATAGATAATACGATAGCCAAAAGATAGTTGAGGCCTTACATCGTAGGAGGATATATAATACGATAGCCTACAGAGTTGAAGCCTTACATCGCAGGAGGATAGATAATACGATAGCCTACATAGTTGAAGCCTTACATCGCAGGAGGATAGATAATACGATAGCCTACAGAGTTGAAGCCTTACATCGCAGGAGGATAGATAAAACGATAGCCTACAGAGTTGAAGCCTGACATCGCAGGAGGATAGATAATACGATAGCTTACAGAGTTGAAGCCTTACATCGCAGGAGGATAGATAATACGATAGCCTACATAGTTGAAGCCTTACATCGCAGGAGGATAGATAATACGATAGCCTAGAGTTGAAGCCTTACATCTCAGGAGGATAGATAATACGATAGCCTACAGAGTTGAAGCCTTACATCGCAGGAGGATAGATAATACGATAGCCTACAGAGTTGAAGCCTTACATCGCAGGAGGATAGATAAAACGATAGCCTACATAGTTGAAGCCTTACATCGCAGGAGGATAGATAATACGATAGCCTACAGAGTTGAAGCCTTACATCGCAGGAGGATAGATAATACGATAGCCTAGAGTTGAAGCCTTACATCGCAGGAGGATAGATAATACGATAGCCTACAGAGTTGAAGCCTTACATCGCAGGAGGATAGATAATACGATAGCCTACAGAGTTGAAGCCTTACATCGCAGGAGGATAGATAATACGATAGCCAACAGAGTTGAAGCCTTACATCGCAGGAGGATAGATAATACGATAGCCTACAGAGTTGAAGCCTTACATCGCTGGAGGATAGATAATACGATAGCCTACAGAGTTGAAGCCTTACATCGCAGGAGGATAGATAATACGATAGCCTACAGAGTTGAAGCCTTACATCGCAGAAGGATAGATAATACGATAGCCTACAGAGTTGAAGCATTACATCGCAGGATGATAGATAATACGATAGCCTACAGAGTTGAAGCCTTACATCGCAGGAGGATAGATAATACGATAGCCTACAGAGTTGAAGCCTTACATCGCAGGAGGATAGATAATACGATAGCCTACATAGTGGAAGCCTTACATCGCAGGAGGATAGATAATACGATAGCCTACAGAGTTGAAGCCTTACATCGCAGAAGGATAGATAATACGATAGCCTACATAGTTGAAGCCTTACATCGCAGGAGGATAGATAATACGATAGCCTACAGAGTTGAAGCCTTACATCGCAGGAGAATAGATAATACGATAGCCTACAAAGTTGAAGCCTTACATCGCAGAAGGATAGATAATACGATAGCCTACAGAGTTGAAGCCTTACATCGCAGGAGGATAGATAATACGATAGCCTACAGAGTTGAAGCCTTACATCGCAGGAGAATAGATAATACGATAGCCTACAGAGTGGAAGCCTGACATCGCAGGAGGATAGATAATACGATAGCCTACAGAGTTGAAGCCTTACATCGCAGGAGGATAGATAATACGATAGCCTACAGAGTTGAAGCCTTACATCGCAGGAGGATAGATAATACGATAGCCTACAGAGTTGAAGCCTTACATCGCAGGAGGATAGATAATACGATAGCCTACAGAGTTGAAGCCTTACATCGCAGCAGGATATATAATACGATAGCCTACAGAGTTGAAGCCTTACATCGCAGGAGGATAGATAATACGATAGCCTACAGAGTTGAAGCCTTACATCACAGGAGGATAGATAATACGATAGCCTACATAGTTGAAGCCTTACATCGCAGGAGGATAGATAATACGATAGCCTATATAGTTGAAGCCTTACATCGCAGGAGGATAGATAATACGATAGCCTACAGAGTTGAAGCCTTACATCGCAGGAGGATAGATAATCCGATAGCCTACAGAGTTGAAGCCTTACATCGCAGGAGGATAGTTAATACGATAGCCTAAAGAGTTGAAGCCTTACATCGCAGGAGGATAGATAATACGATAGCCTACAGAGTTGAAGCCTTACATCGCAGAAGGATATATAATACGATAGCCTACAGAGTTGAAGCCTTACATCGCAGGAGGATAGATAATACGATAGCCTACAGAGTTGACGCCTTACATCGCAGGAGGATAGATGATACGATAGCCTACAGAGTTGAAGCCTTACATCGCAGGAGGATAGATAAAACGATAGCCTAGAGTTGAAGCCTTACATCGCAGGAGGATAGATAATACGATAGCCAAAAGATAGTTGAAGCCTTACATCGCAGGAGGATAGATAATACGATAGCCTACAGAGTTGAAGCCTTACATCGCAGGAGGATAGATAATACGATAGCCTACAGAGTTGAAGCCTTACATCGCAGGATGATAGAAAATACGATAGCCTATAGAGTTGAAGCCTTACATCGCAGGAGGATAGATAATACGATAGCCTACAGAGTTGAAGCCTGACATCGCAGGAGGATAGATAATACGATAGCCTACAGAGTTGAAGCCTTACATCGCAGGAGGATAGATAATACGATAGCCTACAGAGTTGAAGCCTGACATCGCAGGAGGATAGATAATACGATAGCCTACAGAGTTGAAGCCTTACATCGCAGGAGGATAGATAATACGATAGCCTACAGATAAAAGACAAACAATGGGCGACAACACAATACACAGAAATCTAAAGATTTAGCAACAAGAACTCGATTAAATACCGGAAATGAACTCAGGTGCTCCGGAATGGTGTTTCTTGTTTTAATGCTGGTAGATGCTCTTATTTATTTACTTTACAGTTACACAGCCACGTTAGTGCAACAATTAAAGGTAGATTTTCAGTCTCTATGCGACTTAACTAATGAGCGTTATTGTTCATTTCTACATTATCTTTATTATTTGTGCAATACCAAAATAGGAAAACAAAAGAAAACCAAACCAAACTGTCGAAACAGTTCTAAAATCCAATCGAAAAACCAAAGAAACATGCAAAATCGATACTTCTAACACCCAAATACACGACCGCTCACTTTTCTGGCTTGGTCCAGACACTTCAATAAAAGTGGCGAAGTTATACAGGCCCATAATAATGTTTGAAGCTAACCTGAATTTCCAACGTCATATGTCCTGAACTTATCTGTGTTCAGTGAGTTCAGTTCAGATGAGAGGTACTTGTTTGTTTTGTTGATATTGGTGGAATTAAGCACCATGACTGCTTAAACTTGCTTTTCATAAAATAATAATCAAAAGCCATGCAAAATCATGAAGGAGACATGATGAACTGGATTGTGACTACGACGAACGTAACGTTTAATTATATAAACACGTCAGGGCCGTTGTCGTCTTGATTTTATGGTAGTTGGATTTACAACTTTCTATGCAATTAGTGCATATCACCACTAACGTTGCGAGTTCGAATCCCGCTCATGGTGAGATGTATTCGAGACAACTTTAGGTGATAGTTTGTTAAGGACTTGTGGCAGTTCGGTTGTTTTTACCGGGTACTTCGAAAGTGGCGTTAAACACCATAATGCTAACCCTATGACCATGTCATGATGACGACCATTAAATGTTGAAGTGATGACCTCTAGAAACCTTTGTATGAACTAGAAATATAAGTGTTTTACAGCTATAGCGCATGTATATAGATATCCATGGCAGCGAATTCGGAACAAAGATATAGTTGAAATATAAACGTAAATTATCAGGTTTTCCAGTCTTTTAACTTTGACCTTTTAACCCTTTTAACCCTTTTAACCCTTTAACTTTGAACTTACCTGACGAAGATTATTACAAACCACAAATAAAAGCACATTAGTTTGCACATCTACGTTCTTTATTTATATTATTATTCTTTACAATTACAAAGGCACGTGTGGGTAACGAATCATGATAGATTTTCATCCTCTTTTCATCTTTGAGGATGAGCATAATAATTTATTTCAATATAACGACAGTCAGGGGATATCATTATGGAATGTTAGCGTGACAGCAAGGAATAACTTATACTTCAGTTGCTAAAACGCCATTACAAAACACAGATATATAAGGTCTGATTAGATATTTATTTGTTTCTTGCTATTAAGTATACCTAACATGTGTTTATTGGCCGTTGCGACAAACATGCTCGCGTAATAAAGATGTTAACTTTGTCTTATATTCCCAATATGCGAATCATAGGTTATTAGCAGTTGGGATACAGCTTTATAGAACTTAATTGACCGACCACCTGAGTTGGCCCCCGGTTTATAGTGGGGTTTGTGTTATCAAATGGAGTCTAATTATGTGTTTTCATACTTTAGTTCCGTGTTGTGATCTTCGCTACGATTTCCGCTTAATAAAGATGTTAGATTTGTCTTAGCTTTCGTTTGTTTTGTGCTTCACATATGTTATTTGCATTTATTTACGTATACTAGTGACCAATACCATTACCAGATTACATTATAGATGATGTTCTTGTCCTATAACGATAACACGATGTATGCCACTATTGAAGTAAGAACAGCCGAGTTGGTAATGGTGGAATTGTTGTCCATAACTGATTAAGCTTTCTTTTCATAATTGGGATATTTTACGCATCTTGCATATTGATTCTATGCACTTTCTGTAACAAGAACTGCCAGTAACATTGTCATTTTTCCAACAATAATCACTATGTGCTTATACGATCTCCAATAATCATTCTCTCTGTTATTCGCTGTTAGACTTCTAATTGTTAGAGTCATATGTAGGAATTATGGATGGCTACGGAAAAATATTGAATGTTTTACTCATCTTACAAAATATATTACATGTCACGAAATAAACATATGCATTGTTGTCCAAGAATAATCATTCAAAGCGTGTATTCCCACTTTATATTTGAACATTAGTTCACCACTCGTTTTTAATGGGGTTTGATTTACTAAGTGTATTAGTTTTCTACGTAGTGTTTTGTGGATCATTGTTTGTCATTTTGTCCTTTTTCACGTCTATCCTTCTCCGATTTACGGCTTCTTATTAACCTTGTCTTAAATCATATAAAGATGACTGCAAAGTTCATTTCATTGACAACACAAAAGCTTGTCCATAATTGAATATGAAATAAAAACCACGTCTTTGGTACAATACGGGGGAACATAGGTTCTAATGACATTTTAACTAACTAAAATATGTAGATGGAAATTCTATGTTCAGAATCTGTGTTTAACGACTGATGGAGTGACAATTGACACTGATCTATTTAAATCTATATCCGATCTTACTGTGTCAACAGAAATTAAATTTAGTCATTTAATTTGTCGAACGTGTGAAACAGTAAATTTAAATAAGAACGTATTCCTTTTGAATGACAAAAGTAATTTAAATTAATGTTTGATAATAAGACTATCAACAAAAGAGATTACAATTCTTACACTTTGTTGTTGAAATTAAAATGGCAACAAAATTGAGTTTATTCTCAGATTGAGACTTTTGTATTATTTTCTTCATATTTGTAAATAAAAACTACAAATCTGAGTAATTTCGAATGATTGAAATATTCTTTACATCTTTATTTGTCTTGATATAGAACAAATATTCCATGTTTCTTAAGCCAATTAGAGCATTTAGATTTGAATATCACAGCTTTTAAATAACATCTCGTTGTCGCTTGATGTTAATTTTGACAAGTTATTATTGAAAAATAATGTTTCGTTAGAAAAATGTTTCAAATAATGACTTTTTGAATCATAAAATTGTAGGATTGTACATTTTTATTTAATAATACAAAACATATTACATCATCAGCTTGTGGAGAATATTGATAAAAAACTGGTATCTTACTGGTAATTCAGACGAAGTAAATACAAAATATAAATGTATGAAATATTATATATTATATGTACTTAAACGTCAAAACTGGATTATATATTTATTTCTTATTTGCGGAAAACACTTTCATGACTTCTTCATTTCACCAAGAGGGGGGGGGGGGGGGGGGGGGGGGGGCGTATAAAACTAGCTTAGTACATCAACTTTCTATTGCAGAGCGTGTATCAAACCAAGATAGATAACGTTGATGTATATATTTGTTAGGGGAAATCAATCATGTTACCTCTTTCTACAATATTTCTGTTGAATTTTAGAACTGTTCCGATGTATGGTATTTTTTCCCCATTTGATGACTGTTTTTTTTCTGGTATTTGAACACACTTTTGACGAAAACTATAGTAGATTAAAATAAACATCCATTCAGCTTTTGCCGTTTTTAGATCAAATTTAATTGCTTGTTCTATTTTTGAAACAGGTAACGAACCAACGATTCACACGTTTTGAATGCGCTCAAAACTGCAAATAAGCCACACTGTTACAAAAGTAAAACCCAGTTAATTGCAAGCATGTTACCTTTATTCTCACCTAGCCCATGTAAAAAGGTCAATACGATTCCATGAATGCCTGTTTTTTCCTAATACTTTGTAAAGATAAAATATTGGTTTTATATATGTTTCTAATACAGTCTATTATTAACATTGTTTTCTCATTAATCATTACAAATAAAGGAAATGGCTTTAAATAAGCAATACATGTTCATGAAGACAGCAAGTGTATATACAATAAATAAATGTAGGTAAGATGTAATACTGGCATTGGAAACACCAGTCACACATGGCACAGGACGACGACATAAACAAAAAATAAAAACAACAAACAAAAAAACAAAACGAAAAACCAAGCAAAAAACAAAGCAAAAACAAAACTCAACACAACACAACACAACACAGAAAACAATATTAGTGCAACGCCGTTTCTTTCAAAATCCTTCACTCTATCCCTGTTCGGTGGAACCAAGATAATAAAACTGGTATGTGTTGTCCCCACACTAAGCATGTAGTGCTACATGTATGAATTAACATGCACCAACAAACCAACCTTATGTGAACAAATTAATAACAAAATAATATTTGGAGATTTACCGTTTAACGAATTCTCTTGACTGACAACATCCACGAAGGGAAATGCAGTCCGTGACTTCAATGGAAGGTATGATAACAATCATGGTTTATTCTTATTTATATCTGTATACCGAAAAATCTAAATTGTATTTAAAATAGCAGTGCTTGATGTATTTGGCCATTATATTGCCTGTCCTTCTTCGATTTACGACTTTTGATTACTTCTTATTCCAATGATAAGAAATGACGGAAATTTGGAAATGACCATCATGCTCAGTGGTGGCAGATACGGGGTTCCATCTAGATGGGTGTAGCCCCATTTATAAATGATAGCCTGATATTGGACTACAATGGATGCAAAACTGTGTGTAGAGAGTGTTATGCTCCGTGCCTGGTAAATATACCTTTGTAGATTTCGGAGAGAGAAGATGCATTGTAGACGTTAGGAAAGACCGTTTATTATCATCCCTGCCCAACTCTCATTACTATTCCAGTTACCGTCAAACGTTGTGTTGTCTGTGTAATAAATAGAATGTCAAATAGAAGTATCAACCGCATTAACAAAATAATACTACGCTCTTTAACCTTTTTGTACTAAAGTAGAAGACTGTGGAAAAAAGCATAGGAATCTAATACCCGTCTCTGAAGGGACATACATATGATTATTCACACCTGGTACACTGTTGGTAGCTTATATGCTAATTACCATAAAACTTGCTTAGCTCCACCACTGTTTACTGAAGTGCCTGTGCTAAGCCAGGAAAGTGAGCGATCCTGTATTGGTGTGTTAGGTGAACGGATTTTGCCTCTTTCTGTAATTTTTGTAAATGATTTTGGAACTGTTCTGACAGTGTGATATTTTTGGCTTTTATTTTATTACTAAGCATCTTATTTGCTAAACTAAAGACACAAACTTTTTATCAAAGATTTTATCAATGTTTCGCTACGATCTAATATTAATTTATGACAAATAATTAACTATTAAACGTCTTGGAAGTCTTAGTTATTCTATTTCAAAGCCGCTTTGTGTTGATCTTACCATCATGGCAGTTGAAAATCACACAGAGTAAATGTGTAATCTGCTATATTACTTTACCATGATGTAATGTCCATTTCTCGTAGCTACAGGAATAGCCACAGTTGGCTTTTAATATGTAGAGCAACAGCTATGTGTTAATCATACCAACGTATTGTTAGTACATACAAATTATATAAACCACGTTGAGGAATAAATAAATCTTTATAATCTCTACGTAAATAAAATCTGCTAAGCTTTTACCGTTATTTGCCATAAATAAATGATTTTTTGATTTACATTTGAGTTGACGGTTCGTATTTATTGAAAGCTGTATACAAAGGTATACTATTTTAGCATACCGGTGTTTCTGTGTTAAGTCTACTAAGACTATATATATTTCTTCTGTTTATCAATATATATAAACATATCTTATCGTTTTTGATGAATAGTAATCTCTGCTGAATGTAATTAGTGAACAAAAAGATTAGATATCAACAAGAATAATTTTTCAATTATTTTTATATACTGTTAAATAAACATTATATATATTGAAGATCTAAAGATAAGTTGAGAAATTAGTAAGTATAACAATTTTATATTACTAATGTTATTTTTGTCTTTTCTTTTAATGAAATGTTGGTATTCAATCATGAAAATAATTTTTATCTTTTATTCGGTAATTCGTCGACGAATTGGTGGATATATGTACCGCATGGGACAGCCGGTGTAGACCTTGGGGATATATACCAATTACGGTGTGCATGTACACGTAAAAACCGATCTGATATATAAATAATAACAAATAGACGGGAGATTTGTTTGGTCCCATAAAATTAGCTTAACCCCGCCACTTTTTTTTAAATAGAAGTGCCTATGCCAAACTAGGAAATTGAGCGGTCATGTATATGTGTGTTATAGATTTTGCATTTTTTTCGATGATTTTCGATTAGATATTTTTGTAGCTCTTCCGACAGTATGGTATATTTTGGTTTTCATAGAAAAATATGTTAATTTAGATTGTTAATGTGTTAATTCTCTGATTGAAGTAAATTGGTAAGACTTTCATTTAATTCATCCTACAAGTGGACAAATTTGAACATAAAATAATACCTCACAATAATTAATCAGTGTTATTATCAAGTGAAAGAAGTGTTCATTTCACAATTTACCTAACGTTATCAGTGATTCACAAACATGATCAAAACAAACTGTATGCTTGTAAGTTTCTTATAAACATATGTTATTGATATAACTGACATGTATAAACAGAACTACATCAAATGTACAATGGGATTCAGAAACAAGCAAAAGCTGTCATTGATATGTTCCTTAAGAAGAACACCAAAAGTGTTAATAAACCTGTTTCATTAGGAGAGCTGCAAACATTTTTACAAACATGTTTCATTAGAAGATCTACAAAAGCTTTCTATAAATATGTTTCCTTAGATGTTATGATTTCGCAAGTTCGTCGATATTCTTTATAATAGTAATGTCTTATTTTTAACATCATATTCTGTCTTATCCATGACAAGATCATAAATTTAACAAAACGAAGCTATATTTGTAATCGAAATAATAGTTAACAATACTGATGAGAGTTCAAGATTGTTGTTGTACTATGCATACACATTCAGATAATTATAGATTAATACAGGGACGATATCATTCGAGGGCTGATGACAAGGGCAATATGAAAAAGGCCATGTATTAATCTATTTATCACATATTTTGCCAGGGCAGACAACATGTTATTGCCCTCGTAAAATATTATTGCCTCGGAGGCAAATAACACGCCGCAAATTATGCTTTCATTACACATGCAAATTCGGCCTTATTTCAATAAAATATGTGATAATAACACCTCATCAGAGAATGTTTTTATTTAAAAGAAATCAATGCTTACGCACGTGTTAAAAATACGTACACAATACGTACAAATGATGTTCAAAATATTGTAAATGACCGGTAACAATAGTTTACATCTACTTTTGTCAACCTTACCTGACAGAGTAGTCTATCTTGCTTAATCCCTTACCCCCCCCCCCCCCCCCCCCCCCTTAAGTCGAATTTCGGAAACTCTAAATTTTGCAACGATCTCGTGAACTTCGAGATAACGAGATTCAACTGTAGTATGAAAAATGTACGGTTTATTATTTTATTAAATACAATATATTAAATAAATTGATAAACTATATTCCATATACATACCCGATATTCGCTATAAGATTTTTCTGACAAATCAGAAGGATATTTTCTATTACAACATTATTAATTGTAATTTTCTATTTCTATAGACATTCTAATTTAAATATTCGCAACAATCTGAGCAAAATACATGGGTGTATTACTTGGGAGGAATCATTTCTAGCTTTGACGTCGTGAAATTATTATTATTATTATTTTATTTTTTTTGCTAATGATCTTAGTAAATGCTCATTTGTCACACTAATTTGTTGTATCTCATGAAAACTTGCATTAACCCGGTTTTTATCAATGAAACTTTGTAAAAGTGACATAATTCCAATAATTGAATTTTTGCTTCCTGGACAAAAATTCATTTCGACCCTTTTAAGTGATATTTTAACGATATTAGGGATTATATGGGCGTGCAAAGTATTTTTGGATTGTTTTTACAATTAAATTGAAAAGAAACAACCTTCGTTACGAGTTGAAAAAACATACGTTAAAACGAGCTTTAATATCCCTTTAAGACCTGTTACGTAATTTCTCAGATAGCGTAGAAATTTGTTGGCAGTCATCTCCTTAATTAAGTGATCATGCCTGTCTAAATATTCAATATTATACTTAGACACCAAACTATTAGTAGAGTAAGAATGATAAAATATAAAGGAGAACCTTGTAAAATAAAAATAATATATGAATGATTGATTGTTGATAAACATCATGTGGGTATTATTTGACCTATATTGATGACGAGAACATAGCATCTCGTGTCTTTGACACGACGGGTGCTAGTGGAGCTGGTCACCCTTCCGAAGCACCTGAATTCACCCCCTGTTTTTAGTGAGGTTCGTGTTACTCGATCATTAGTTTTCTGTGTAGTGATTTCTAGATCTTTGTCCGTTTGTTCTTTTTCTCTTAGCCATAGTGTTGTCTGTCATTCTTCGGCTTACGTGTTCTTTTTCTCTTGGCCATAGTGTTGTCTGTCATTCTTCGGCTTACGTGTTCTTTTTCTCTTAGCCATAGTGTTGTCTGTCATTCTTCGGCTTACGGATTCTGATTACCACTGTGGTATCTTTAAGCTCTTCTTACGAGTATGTTCAGAACGTATCCGAACGATCACCATATTCAGTCGGTACAAGAACTGGTAAAATAATTTAATGTTTTTATCCTTGTATATAGGGTACAACTATTTACATATATACCACAATCAAAACAATGCATGTCTTTATTTGTACTCTTGTGAAAATTTTAAGCAGTGATTTTTCAACGATTACACCAATATCAACAAAGCAAAATAATCACCTCTCCCCTGAAACCATTGAACATAAAAATAACAACGACATATGGAAACCCAAGTCCTGAATTGGGACAATCACAAAATGTGTCGGGGTATGCCTGTTTAGGGGATAATTGTAAGTGTACTTTTATTCCGGTGTGTAGAATTTCCGATGAGCAAATTTACACTAGTGTTGTTTTTCCATAAATAGTGTGAACTTTAAAAAACACAGGTAAGTTTTGTTTATTATGATTAACACACATGTTTATAAACGCGCTAATCACTCTAAACCGGTTTTCCTATTGTTGTCACCCGTGCGTATTATTTAATAGCATTTCATCAATTTATTCTAATATTATAATGACAAAGATTAAATATTAAAATATGTAGCAGGAGGAATATCAAGCAATTTTAATTTACCTGAACAACAAATCTTACAATCAAGATGTTTCTGAAAATGAAAAAAGGAGGATTCGAGTTAGGAGTAAAAAGTTCATGATCAAAGAAATAGACGGTTTGAAATATTTGTATGCAAAAGCTGTAGTAACTGAGGAGAAAAAGAAGAATGAATAATGATTCTGCACTAGTGAGTCTAGTGTGGTTATTCCATATAGTAAACACTCTTTAATTTAGGTCTGTCATTTATTTATAGTTAATTATACACCATGACAATTTAGTTTTGAATGATGACTGAAGTAAAATTATTGATTTAATTCAGAATTCTTCAATTCTTGATTTTTAGCTATTGTTATTGATTCCGCCACAAAACATTCTTTCCGAAATACAGAATACCCTAGAGTATAATTTCTCCATGACCTAAATGCCCTAGGGTATAATTTCCAATGGAATAAAGCACACTAGTGTATTTATTCTATGTGATTAGAAATCAACATAATATGGACATGATGGATGATCTACTCTAGGAAATGGATTTACACTTGCATTACATTACAAGGTAGTGTATTATTTCCTTGAAGAATAACTGCACCAGGTAATTTTTTCCAGGATAAATTATACTAGTGTATAATTTCCACATAACAGTTCATTTTGAAATAATCACTTCAATTTTTTTAACCCACGAAAAAGACCATGCCCCATTTTTTTTATAGTCCCCCTCAAAAAATCCCTTTTAAGAGTGTTTTGGATGCACAATTAAGCAAAGGATAATTTACACTACGCATGGAAAAAATATCCTAGTGCAATAATTCCTCTGGTAATTATACACTAGTGTAACTTGTCCTCAGGAAAGAATACACTGGTGGAAAGAAAACACTGAATACCAGCAACACCGATCCTGATAAATGGATCACCATGAAAACAAATACACTCGAAAGTTGTCATAAGTTTCGTACTGCTCACTAAATTTTCAGCAGCAATCAATCAATCAATCAATCAATCGATAGTCAAAAATGCCTCACAAACAAAAAACTGATTTTGATTAGATTTTTGGTGTTTTAACGCCACTTTCAGCAATATTTCTGCTATATCGTGGCGACCAGTCTTAGTGGTGGAATAAGCCGGAGTACCCGGAGAAAACCACCGACCATGGGCAAGCAACTGGTAAGCTTGATCACTTGCGGCTGCGAGTCGAGTGCACTTTTTTGTAATTTACAAAGCCGGGAGCGAACCCACGCCGTCTTGGTGTTAGGCTTGTATGAGTTGTTAGGTAATCCAACTACCTAACTCATTGAGCCACCCGGGCCCTCAAACGAAAACTGTAATCACAAATGATGAAATATTTAAACTGAATATGGTGTATTTTCTCCTGTATTTCTAAAGTGAATTCCAATCCCGCTCATGGCGAGTTGTACTCGATACAACATTATGTGACAAAGTTTGTCAGTGTCTTGCGGCCAATAAAACTGACAGTAACTATATAACTGAAATATTGTTCAAAGTGGCGTTAAGCACATTAACCCTCACCCTAACCCTGCTCATGTATTTGGTATCACAACCGGAAGACGTTGTTGTTGATTTATTGATTGTTTGTATTGCCACAGTGAAAAGGGGTGACACTTACTAGTGTCGATAAATTTTACCCGCCGACGACCACTCCTAATATACCCGTTGTAGAAATAACAGTTGGCATAATGTAGTATGTATTGATTACCTTATCTACTAGACTATATCTCCCCATAAGGACCAATAAATCAAATATATCGGTATAAGCTGTGTATATGGTACACCTACCATGTCTGGAAAAATAACTAATAATTCCATGTGGATATGACAAGCTTAGTTTTAACTATGCGTATAGGCCTGTTTTTTTTAATTCTTAACCATTAACCTGGTTTTAAACTTTTTTTATGGTTGAGTGTATTTTTACGATGTGGTTTTTACCATGCGGTTAAATGGTTAAAGAACATCTTAACCGGGATCGAAGCACGGTTGAATATGTTTGAACCTTGTTAATTACCAGTATATGTTTGTAATAGGAACATCTGTGTATTATAGACCCATTTCCAAGTTGTTTATTGACATTCTGCATTGTTGTATTTGTTTATAAAGAATTAAATTATTTTATTTGTTGTTTTTTTGTTTGTGTATTTAAGAGTTGAATTGTTTTATTTGTTTAATGAAGAATTCATTTTACTTTGTTAAAAAATAATCAATGAACTAGAAAATTTCTCTTAAATATTGTTCTTCAACCATTGCATTTTTTATCTATCTTAAACATGTTTATGGTTCATGATTTAAACATGTTTCAGGTTGTTTTCAACCATAAACAAGTTTGAGAATAAAAAAAACAGGCCGTATGTTTTCTATCATGTACCAAGCTAACAATGTCTGGAAAGTTAAAACTATTTAAAGTAGAAAGCCCAGTTTGTCTTCAGTCTGCTTTGTTTTAACCAGAGATTTATTTTTGCGGTCGTTTTAAATTCTCTGGTATGTCTGGTATCATATATAGAAATATAATTTGCATTAATTGATTTTATGAATACAAAATATCCTCACTTTAATAAACTAGATTACCTTGAAAAGTTAAACATTATTCTTAATCCTGATAAAGACATTTTGTCCAGTGTTTGTAACTTTAGAAGCGCGAATATGAGGTTCACGTTGGTCAATCATATAAAACACAATATTGTTTTTATCAAACTGTGGTAGTTGTATTTGTTTATAAATATATACATTGTCTGTTTAATGTTAGTTTATGTTTGTATATGCATGTATTGCTATACCCAAAAGGGTTTTATATGCAATAAAGATTATTAACAACTCGGGGGCGTGGCGGTCGTGATCGTATGGTATTTGGATTTACAATTACCTGTGCAACCACTAACATTGTGATTTCGAATCCCGCTCATGTAGAGGTGTACTCGATGCAACTTTATGTGATCAAGTTTGTCAGTGACTTGCGATAGGTTGGTGGTTTTCTTCGAATACTCCGGTTTCGTCTACCAATCAAAATGACCGCCATGATATAACTGACATGTAGTTGAATGTGACATTAACACTATAGTCCAACCCCATTAACGACCCTAATGACGTTTACGCCATGCGACTTTGTTGATAGATTGAACATATTTTGTGCTTACCACAACCTTCAGTTATATTTGTATTGCTGGAATACCAGGGAAATATGACTGACCTACCGCAAATTGCTGATGAAACTGTATCTCAAGCAGTTGTTATAAGCATACATCACAGTGGGTGGGAATCGAACTCACAACTGTAGTTGTGAAAAACGCAGAATAATAAAGTTTTGATAAATATTCATTTTTATTTCATTCAAACTTGAGTACATTCTCATATTATATCTGGCATTAGACATTTATCTTAATCATGTTCTGGAGAAAACACATCTGACATGGTTCTGTTGAAATGCATAGAGAGAATTTTCTGTTTGAATTATTTTACCAAATTCTTTATTATGACCAGATGATTGGCAGGTGAAGTACAAGCTTAACTTATCCGGCAGAAGTAAGGTTTTATTCTGTAATGATAACTGACGTACGGAAATAAAATTTTATGCAATACAAACATTGATACATGTTAGATGTATTAAAATTCAGTTGATTGCCAAAGCTTATTTAAATAATTACTTTTAGACAAAAAAAAGTCAACATTTGCTTTCATGTGTGCTATTTATACATTTTGACGTAAAGAGTTCAGAATATTCTTGGATGGAAATTCCAAGAAGTTTGTCGTGGTCGTAGAAGGACGTTTCACGTTCAGTAAATGATAACTCTGTAAACCAAAACCATTTAACGGTACATATATATGTCAATGATCATTGGATGGCAATTCAACAATTATTATAGCAAATTCAACGTAACAAATGTTTGAAGATACCTAAAAGGTAAGCAGAAGCCGTTAATCGAAAAACAAACCCGGAGAACAGGTAATACAATGGCAAAGCGAAAAATTACAAAAGGACAAACTATAATCTACAAAACACGACACAGGAAACTAAATATAAAGCAATAAAAACCAAGAGTGAACTCGGGTGTTCCGAAAGAGTTAATAGTTTCTGTAATAAAAACCAGGAGTGAACTCGGGCGTTCCGAACAGTTAATAGTTTCTGCAATAAAAACCAAGAGTGAACTCGGGTGTTCCGAAAAAGTTAATAGTTTCTGCTTCACTAGTGGCACCCGTCGTAAAGTGACATGAACATCATCTGATATAAAGATCGTGTTGGACACTAGTATACATAAATAAACATACATAAACACATGACCCCCCCCCCCCCCCCCCCTACATATGCGAGTAAAAACGTGGAAATAGTAGCAGACATCACAACACGGAACTAAAACTTGAAAACATGTAAATTAATAACATGAACAATACACGAACCACTAACAGTGAGGTTTTGGAACATTCTTTAACCATTCTTTTCATATCCTTTAGATCCAAAACGCAACCATAAATCATCTAAAATGCTTTAGACTTTCGATATACGTTTCCTGTGTACTATAGTATAAAAACAATAAAGATAATAGCAGTCGCTGAAGCCAATTCGCAAATATTTTGAGACAGAAGGATTTTTTTGTATCGATGTTTACAGACGGAAGGAGATTGTCGTTGTTAATTTGGTGACCTATTCCATATTGATTGATCGTTAAACATCAAAATAGATATTTCAAGAGCAAGATTAACAAAACAATAAATTCGGTAAAATCAGAAATCCGAAAAAGGTTTTATTTCATTTTTATTTAGTCGGAGTTTCTTCAAAAGTTTGTAAAAGATAAGAAGATTCATGAGGCTAGAACCTTTAATTTCACATACAGGTATATTGATGACGTTTTATCTATCAATAATTCTAGATTTGTAGAATTTCTTCCATTGATATATCCTCCAGAGCTGGAAGTTAAAGAGACCACCGATACAGCTTCGACCGCATCATTTTTGGACTTATACCTCGAATTTGACGACAGTGGTCAACTCAGTACTAAAATTTATGATAAGCGGGACGACTTCAATTTTAAAATCATAAATTTTCCAAACATGTGCAGCAATATACCAGCTTCTCCTGCATATGGTGTTTACATCTCGCAATTGATTCGCTATGCAAGGGCCAGTAGCAATTATTCTGATTTCCTGAAACGTCATCTTCATCTGAGAAACAGGCTACTGGACCAGGGCTATAAAAAGATTCGCCTTATTCGATCTCTTAAAAAGTTTATATTCCGATACCAAGATCTTGTCGAAATATATTCCGTCTCTGCAGAAAAAATTATAAGCGATGCATTTTCATATAGTGAAAATGTATAAAGATAAAGAAGTCAACAAATGTCAAGGATATTTTTTTTGTCAATGTGTGACGTAAAAATATTTTTGACATTTACGTGACCCAATATGGTACTGCTTTGACAACTATTTTACCTATTTTGTTCCTGTATTTAATTACTGTTATAGTGACAGCCGGAACCTTTGAACCGTAATGAGAGAGGGAGGTTTGGCGCCTTAAAATCTGATTCAACCCACCATTTCTTTAGAAATGCCTGTACCAAGTCAGGGTCATTACGGTATTAACAGTTTTCCGGTTGTTGACTGATTTTGTCTGTTTATATAATTATGAGTTTTGACTTTCCCTTTGTAAGATTGTTCGGAGTTCGGTAATTTTGTTATTGAAGCCCATTAGTTTCTTTTTGTTCTTTTTGGAAGTATTCAAAATATAAAAATATATAAAATTATAGCAACCTTAAAAATTACAAAATATATTTGATAAAGATAATTCGGTAAATTCCACTTTCACACGTTTTCAAATTATCTCGTGATTTTTCGCGTTATTTTAACTTTCAATGTAATTACTTAAATGATACTCCTAATTTCGGTGTATAACGACATAATTTACTATAAGTGCACTAGCTTGACATTTACGTGACCTTTTACTAATACGACTTGCATCTGGTTGGATTTCTAACCCTACAGCTGTCATTTCTGTAAAATTCGTGTTAATGGGATACAATCTATTGAGGCTTTACTCCACCAAATTCCCTCTTTATAATAAAAATAAGGTAAAATCGTTTTAACTCTTTTTATTACGTCAATTTCAGATAATTATTATTAAAATTCAAACCAAGTATTAAAATTTTAGGTTGTGAAAGTCGTTTATAAATTGATTTTATATCAATAGATATTAAACCCCGAAACAACACCCAAAAAAGTAGAACAACAAATCAGGTCAACACCACTCTCCAAAGAAAAACAATCAAAAACAAAAAACAAAATAAAAACAAACAAACAAACAAATAAAATAAGACAAAACAAAACAAAGTGATGTCCAATATAGAGTCATTTTTACAATAAACGTTAGAGAATACCGAAGGAGCAATCAAAAATGGATAATCCAGAGAAACTGGCAACATATGGATACAAGACGAAGACAAGCAAACTAAAAAAACAACGCAATATTATGTGTTGGACCACTATACACTAAACAAAAACACATGTAAATAAGACACGACCCCTCCTACCAACAACTGGAGGAATCCATTGACGTACAATCACTTTTACCTCCGCGGTTTTAATGTTTATAAATTTATTCTGGACACCGGGATACTTGAAAATACCACTAAAGTGACTTTAAACTGTAATAATTAATATATCTTTATTCTCATAAAGCCAATGTATAACAATGGTACAGAGATATAACAATAAAATCAAAATAACAACAACTATTTACAACATATATATAAATTAGGAGAGAGGTTACAAAGGCCTTAAAGCCTGGAGGACAAACACCGGTATTGATAGCACTTTCTTCAGTATTGGTTTTCTTTTACTTGACATAAGTTCAGAAAATTTGATAATATTATGTCTATATATGAAATAATTTAACAGTGACTGCTTACGTTTTTGGTTAAAATAAATACATTCAAAAATATAATGGTATTCATTTCCAATTTGGGATCTATTACATAATATACATATACGATTTTCTCTTGGAATGTTCTGCCATCGGCCTGTTTCGATGGGGAGTTTATTATTTGTTGTTCTAAATCTGCAAAGCAAAATTGCATCTTTTATTTCTAAAATATTTAAATATTCTTCACATTTAAACTCTGTTTTAAATGTTTTATAATTTATGGCTTTAGGTGAATTTTGGACTAAAGAATTCCAATTTTGAAGAAACTGATCCTCTAATCGCTGTTTAATTACACATTTCAAATAATCTACCTAGTCAAAAAGTTCTGTTTCCCATATATTTTAGAAGCCACACTCATTAAATATTTGTTTTACAAACAATATCCAACTAAACTGCATATTATGATTTTCATTCCATTGACGACATAGTCTATACAATATATTAGAATACTTTGTTTGTTTACCAACTATAAGTCTTGCCCAGTAACATACGGTTCTGATTTTAATATCAATATATATAGGGTATCGCCCTAGTTCACCATACACCATATAACTAGGCGTTGATGTTTAATCAATTTTAACACAAGTACAATCCAAATGTTAAACATAAAAAGCCCAGAAGTGTGAAGTTTTCTTCATATATTCAGTATATCTTAAAGATAATGGTGCTAAAATGAAGGACACAATACTTTTTCATGGTGTAATAGCTACTTGTCACCACGTGACTTTGATTATTTCTCGTGGTACATGTTTCTGGCACACGATCTTGTTAACCGTTACGACATATCAGTGTATATTTTCACTAGTATTGTATGTAGATTTTTGTTTTTCACTAGTATTGTATGTAGATCTTTGTTTTTCACTAGTATTGTATGTAGATCTTTGTTTTTCACTAGTATTGTATGTAGATCTTTGTTTTTCACTAGTATTGTATGTAGATCTTTGTCCTGCCTCTATCACAGACAACAGTTTACGAGATTTGACTGGGTAACACGACGGGTGTCCAACAAGAAATAGGAACTGATATCCCTTCGCGGGTACTTGTGCTCAATCCCGTATTTTTTAGTGTCTTTTGTCTGTGTCTTGTGCCCAATGTTGCCTGTGTCTGTGGATAGTCCATTATTGGTTTCCTCTGTTATGTATTTAATCAATGCAATCAGCGTTAATATGTTTTTTTAGTTTTCTGTGATTTTTTGTTAATTAGATTTATTTTGTAAATGATAATTTCTGTTTTTAATGAATGGATATGTCTACATAATTACAATTCTGTAATCTATTAATCGGTGGTATTTTGAGAAGAAGGTCAGTTGTGTTTACATTACAAGAACACTATTAACTTTATCAGCTTCCGGTATTTTATAGTTCATCTTAAGCAATTCACATTTGAAGTCTTCTATGTTTAATATTTATTTGTGTTTTCTCATTGAACAACGTCTCAATATACAGTTTTTGCTTGGCTAGCACTCGAGCTGTATTTCAATTTTTTTTTCTTATAGTTTCTATTTTGAAGAAACCTAGCATCTCCAGATCTTCCGTATCTGATGACCATATCTCATCTCTGAATAAAAAAGGGTCAACATTTTGCATTTATTATAGTACGTAGAAATATATTTTCCTGTAGAATCATATAAATTCCAATTTACATATATTCTTGGGACTTTGTTTCATGGGCGTGTTAAGATAGCGTTGTATCTCTTCTAGTTGGTTGCCAGTTGTTTCTTGTTAAATTGGATAATATTATTTCTTTATAACAATTTACATCGTCTAATAACTAACTCTCAGTAGCTTATTGGGTCTTTGTCGCTCTTGAGCGTTTCCATGGGTTCGATGGGCACCTTATATTTCTCATCTACGAAATATTCACCCTCTAAAAACCTGCATCCACATCTCTAAATACTATATAAAAACAACATGTGCAACTTTTGGATACAAAATGTACAACCTTGGGTACACAATGATGAACTGGGTTTAAATTTGTAATTGATGTTCAACCCCACCGACAATATTCAACATGTTGATAAAGTATATCGTTGTAGTCAGTTTTATTGGTGGATGTGACTGACAAATGTTTTCACATACAGTTGTATCGAATACACCTCCACACGGGCGGGAATAAAAACGTAGATATCTAATATAGTTCACACTGAGGGTTTCGTAAGTAATCTTGATCAGATACGCTCATCGTCAAAATATTCCTATTAAAATGTCAGCTGTGAAGGACACTGATTGCATATTAGATATTGTAATCTTAATTCATGATCGCGGCAATAATAATCCTTCTGTATATATTTTATATAGTTAAAAGTTTGACAGGAATTTATTCTAAATGATAGATTTTGAAATGAAATGTTATACATAATTATGAATTTGTCAATTTGATGTTTTACCAACGCTTACTTTTTATCATTCATCCGACCACCCGCCTGTTTTCTTGAAAATATCGGATACAATAGATGGTTGACTGATAAAACTGTTGTAAGAAACATAATAGATTTGATTTATATGGAACAAACAAATGGTTTAACGAAAATACTTAGTTCAATCCAAAGTCAATAAATAAGTTCCTGTGGTTTTAAGTTTTGGTAGAAAAAAAACAATGGTTGAATTGAAAACTAATGATTTAAAAAAAACATCTAGTAGATCTTAGATGATTTGCAAAAAAAAATTATATTTACGCTTTATTGAGATACTTTGTTTTCTGAACTTCTCGGGTAAAATAAAAGAACAGTGTCAATTGGTAAATCTGGTTTCACCCTCACCTTCTGCTTCTACGAAATACCGACCGCCTTCAACAAGTACTTTTTTGTATTACTTGACGTTCGTCGTCTTAGCAACCAACAGCATTTTTTCTAGAAATACAAGATATATTATTGTTTCTCTTGCCCATGTATACACAGATACACTTTCGATTTTAATCTCGCCATGGCATAGCTGAAATATTGCTCTTTTGACGTTAAACAACAATCACTTACTTACACTACTTCACAGTACGTTTTCCTATACACGCCATTGCATGACGTTTAAAACAACCGTGGGATCATATTGTCAAAGAAGATGTTATTTCATATTTTGTTCTCAGAGGAGGTATTTACACTTTTCGTCTTCTATCTAGTTCCAAATATATCTGGAAAACTTTACACTGCACATTGGAAACTGAAAAATGGTTTCTTGAAAAATAATCCATCACAATTGCAGTAGCATGTACTCATAACACAAATTTTATATTACTTTATGAATCCAACAGCCTCGACAATCCTGTGGGAAGCGAAACGCGATATATCTCTAGTACATAAATCATCGTGTTTTTCTCTAAACACAGTACAATAAATGTATATTGTCACCTTTTCCTGACAATAATATCTACTTAAAAAGATTCTATCAAACTATAATTGTCAGAGGTCTCTTCATAAGGTTTTAGCGGACCCAATAGAACATCATAATCTATATAATATCACCATTCTGTGCATGTTTTTGTATTGCTATAAGTTAATGTTTACAAATCAATGTAGATATCTCCCGTTTGGTTCACTTTTCACTTAAGCTGTCAATTAAGGATGGTTATAATACACAAAGAAAGATAAAGTGTGATGCCGATTGACAATGTTTCTTACAAATCACAACTAGACTGTATTTTTTGAAGACGTGATATGATTCAGCTTACAAAAATGATAAAGTTATCAGAGTAATGAGTATAGTAATGGTTATGGTGTTTGACGCCACTTGCTACAATATTTCAGTTATAATTGTGGTGGTCAGTTTTATTGCTGTGAAAACCACCGACCTTTCGCAAGTCACTGGCAAACTTTATCACATAATGTTGTATCGAGTACACCTCGCCATGAACGGGCTTCGAACTCACAACGTTAGCGGTGATAGGCACTGATTGCATAGGTAGTTATAAATCCAACTACCATACGATAACGGCCACGACGAGGAGGGGTTTGGGACCACACAACTAGCTTAACCCCACCACTTTTTATTAAAGTGCCTGTACCAAGTCAGGAACGTAATCGGTCATGTATTTGTGTGTTAGGTTTTTCGATTTTGCCTCTTTCAACGATTCTGGACAGGCTCTGACAATGTGGTATATCTTGGGGTTTTCCCCGCCTTTTTAATGTTTTAATGTATTACCAAGACTTGTATGTTACGTGTCATGTATGTTTCTGTATCGATGAAGATAAACCACTTGTAAGATGTTATGAGTTGGTGGAGTTGACAATATTTACATTCATAAAAAACGTAATTAAGAATATTCCCTTTTTAATACGTCAATATATTTAATTATCTGTCGATATATTTCGTGTGAAATTGTGAAATCTCTGTTTAACAGACTCGTAGTAACTTTCTTATTGGTTGCCTAGGTGTTGAAATGTTACGTAAGAGGGATTTGAATTCAAGCTATACAGGGAGTCTTTATGATGACATCTTTTGAACATGAATTACAGTAAACTATGCAATTTGAACATGACAAATTAAAACAACAAAATCTGCACACATACATTTTTTTTGTATTTATTAACATTTCTTAGATTAATTTATGTTGATATAGTTTCATCTCAAATGAAAAATAAATCGGATAGCGTTCTGAAAGTTCTTCATTTGGCCCTTCCAAATAGAGATTACGTCCAAGACTACATCAGTGAGTGTAGATACTACTGAACAGCGTATAACTAAATGTGTATAGATTTATAGAATATATATGCATTTAACAGAAATCAGCTTTAAGTGTCTCATTTGATATTAAATTGATACTGACGACTGTGGCCTTCGGTTGTCCGCAAGCAATGGTTTAATGGAGTTATGGTGTTTATCGCCACTTTCAACAATATGCCAGTTATATCGTGGAGTTCAGTTTTATTAGTGGAGGAAATCTGTCGAACGTCAATGAAAAACTTGTTCACATAATGTTGTAGCGAGTACACCTCGCAAATCACATTGACATTGCATTGACATGAGTGGGATTCGAACTAGCAACTTTAGTGGTTGCGCAAGCATTTGTAAATCCAACAACCATACGATTACGACTACGACTTCCCTGCAATAGTTCATGAATTACTAAGTATTAAAGTCATTTCAGTAATTATACGATTACGACTACGACGTCCCTGCAATAGTTCATGAACTACTAAGTATTAAAGTCATTTCAGTAATTATACGATTACGACTACGACTTCCCTGCAATAGTTCATGAATTACTAAGTATTAAAGTCATTTCAGTAATTACACGATTACGACTACGACGTCCCTGCAATAGTTCATGGACTACTAAGTATTAAAGTCATTTCAGTAATTATTACGATTACGACTATGACGTCCCTGCAATAGTTCATGAACTACTAAGTATTAAAGTCATTTCAGTAATTATACGATTACGACTACGACGTCCCTGCAATAGTTCATGAACTACTAAGTATTAAAGTCATTTCAGTAATTATACGATTACGACTACGACTTCCCTGCAATAGTTCATGAATTACTAAGTATTAAAGTCAGTTCAGTAATTATACGATTACGACTACGACGTCCCTGCAATAGTTCATGAACTACTAAGTATTAAAGTCATTTCAGTAATTATACGATTACGACTACGACGTCCCTGCAATAGTTCATGAATTACTAAGTATTAAAGTCATTTCAGTAGTTATACGATTACGACTACGACTTCCCTGCAATAGTTCATGGACTACTAAGTATTAAAGTCATTTCAGTAATTATTACGATTACGACTACGACGTCCCTGCAATAGCTCATGGACTACTAAGTATTAAAGTCATTTCAGTAATTATACGATTACGACTACGACATCCCTGCAATAGTTCATGGACTACTAAGTATTAAAGTCATTTCAGTAATTATACGATTACGACTACGACGTCCCTCCAATAGTTCACGAATTACTAAGTATTAAAGTCATTTCAGTAATTATACGATTACGACTACGACGTCCCTGCAATAGTTCATGAATTACTAAGTATTAAAGTCATTTCAGTAATTACACGATTACGACTACGACGTCCCTGCAATAGTTCATGGACTACTAAGTATTAAAGTCATTTCAGTAATTATTACGATTACGACTATGACGTCCCTGCAATAGTTCATGAACTACTAAGTATTAAAGTCATTTCAGTAATTATACGATTACGACTACGACGTCCCTGCAATAGTTCATGAACTACTAAGTATTAAAGTCATTTCAGTAATTATACGATTACGACTACGACTTCCCTGCAATAGTTCATGAATTACTAAGTATTAAAGTCAGTTCAGTAATTATACGATTACGACTACGACGTCCCTGCAATAGTTCATGAACTACTAAGTATTAAAGTCATTTCAGTAATTATACGATTACGACTACGACGTCCCTGCAATAGTTCATGAATTACTAAGTATTAAAGTCATTTCAGTAGTTATACGATTACGACTACGACTTCCCTGCAATAGTTCATGGACTACTAAGTATTAAAGTCATTTCAGTAATTATTACGATTACGACTACGACGTCCCTGCAATAGCTCATGGACTACTAAGTATTAAAGTCATTTCAGTAATTATACGATTACGACTACGACATCCCTGCAATAGTTCATGGACTACTAAGTATTAAAGTCATTTCAGTAATTATACGATTACGACTACGACGTCCCTCCAATAGTTCACGAATTACTAAGTATTAAAGTCATTTCAGTAATTATACGATTACGACTACGACGTCCCTGCAATAGTTCATGAATTACTAAGTATTAAAGTCATTTCAGTAATTATACGATTACGACTACGACTTCCCTGCAATAGTTCATGGACTACTAAGTATTAAAGTCATTTCAGTAATTATACGATTACGACTACGACTTCCCTGCAATAGTTCATGGACTACTAAGTATTAAAGTCATTTCAGTAATTATACGATTACGACTACGACTTCCCTGCAATAGTTCATGGACTACTAAGTATTAAAGTCATTTCAGTAATTATTACGCCACACAATAAACATACAATGACAAAGTAATCATTTGCTACATTTCAATGTCTTATTGATGGATGGTTGGTTTATGCTGTTTAACGCCACTTTCAACAATATTTCAGTTATATAGTGGTAGTTTTTTTGGTGGAGGAATCAGGAGAAAGCCACCGACCTGTCGCAAGTCACTTACAAACTTTATCATATAATGTTGTATCGAGTACACTTCGCCATGAACGGGGTTCGAACTTATAACTGTAGTGGATGTCTTATTGTAATATGGAAGTCAAACAACTGACATAAATAATTAATCAAATATACTTAAAATCATGGAGTAAATATATTACGCGCACTAACATATGACACAAATCTACTTAATCAGTTGTTCAGGTCAGCCTCATGGTATATAATATGAACTAGTTTCCCCATTGTTGGTGACAGCCTCTCTGGAAGGAGATTCGGCTAGTTTTGCTGGACGAATTCACCAGTAATTGTGAAATATTGTGGTAATCTTAAGATTCCGCCCATAAGCTCGGCCCAGTACCATATTTATTTCCTGTCTGATATATTGTTTGTAACCGTGATTTCGCCACGAATACAGGTTTAATACGAACACGTTGCATTCTGCCAAACAAAGGTCGATCTAACTACCTAAAGGGAACTATTACCCTACAGGCAACAGTCTAGGAGTTCACAGGGGTCGATGGTGACACGTAGCGGAATATATATGTCACAAATGACCACGGATGCTTTCCGCTTTTCGTAGGCACTTCCCGGTCCTTTACTCAATCATGACTTATCACCGGGTTTTTGTGTAAGTAGAGTAGCACGACGGGTGTTACTAGTGGAACAGGAACTGCCTTGTCTTCCGGAGCGCCTGAGTTCACCCCCAGTTGTTGGTGGGGTTCGTGTTGCTCGATCTGTAGTTTTCTGATTGATGTCTTGTATATCGTTGTTTGTCCTTTTGTCGTTTTTCTGTTGGCCATTGTGTTGTCTGTCGTTCTTCAATTTACAGATTGTGATTGTCCCTTTGGTATCTTCAAACATGTCCTTTTCAAACCATTTGCATCATGTCCATTTTTCCTGTTTGAATCCAACTTTCATTAGAACCATCACAGTGTTCTTTTTCTACCAACATGATTAATTGCTTGTAAACCAGACTGCGCCAAAAATAATAAAGCTAAAGTACTATTCACTTGACGATAAGCAACAATCAATCAATCAATTAGCAATTAAACATTGCATGCCCTCCACATTTGCGACTACGCTTGTGTTCCACTGAAGATGTGATTACTCAAGCTGTCCCTAATGAAGGATGTATCTAGATATTCTTAACATTGAGTTATGTTGGAATAGTCTACATAGCCTCATTGTCAAGTATGATGGTGCCATTATTTGATTATCCCTGGAGTATTGTCTTATATTTTATATAAATGTCATATAAATGTGGCCGAATCGATTCTTATATAATTGAGAATGAATTATGCGTCTCATTAACTGTCATTCGAAATTTGTTTTGGTTTACACACTATTATCAGATTGGTTATTCTAGTGACAAACTGTTAGCTTAGCTTTCAAATGTCGACAACAGTTTCTACACTTTAGTATCAAGTAGATGATTGTTTTTCAATGCAGGCTTTTAGTACCATAACAAGATCATACAATCCGTTAGTCAGAAATGATATGAATCTAAATGAAAATGAGAGAGTATCTAACTTTACACTGATACACAATGTGATGTGAAGAAGCAGCACTTTCATTGCTATTTCATGGTATTTAGCAATGACCATAACTCATGCCTGAAATTACAGTAAAACGGCCTCTACCCTGCAGCTGCGTGATACTATTTACTTGTGTCTTATTGTTGATGATCGATTTTTAGCTCCACCAAAACAGGTGATACAATGTGGTACTGTTTCATATGTCGTAGTCAAACAGACCCTGGTTGATAAGGGAATATCAAAAGTACCATCAAGTATTGGTTTATGTTTCGTGTCAATAAAGATTTGGTGACTTATATAACAGAGCGAGCTTACTATCAGCGAGTCCAGTTTCTTTTAAACACAAGATATGGGTATGGCCGAGCCAATCTAATACTCTGAATACATTTAAATTCGGGGATTCAAATGTTCATGGAAAAGTACACACATATATATATAGGGCGCTGGACGTAAGGCTAGGCGAATGGTGCTGCAGTGTATCAATGGTGTGAGTTCAAATCCCGTCGAGGGAAGAACAAAAATTTGACAGCTCTAAAATCTAATTCTAACACTGTTTGGTTTAATTTGCAGACGTATATTTAATATTTAGTATTAACCTAGTATCACAAGTAACTTTGAGATCCAGTGGGACAGATATATTGTATGGTTGTCACTTGCTTTAGACGTTTGTATAATATACTTTATTTCCTGTGACTGTATAATGAATTCTTCATTATCCTATACAATATATTAAAAATTGCTGAGCTAGATTGCTGTCAAATTATAATATTAAGTATATATGTACCATCCACACACGCTTATACACATGTCTTACGTCTATCCCTAGATTTGCCTTACGAGACAAGGTAACACTACGATTATTGAAGCTCTCTTTTAGGGAGTAGATGTAGTCGGGTGATCTATGGCGCTGGACGTAAGGCTAAGCGAATGGTGCTGTAGTGTATCAATGGTGTGAGTTCAAATCCCGTCGAGGGAAGAACAAAAATTTTACAGCTCTAAAATCTAATTCTAGCACTGTTTGGTTTAATTTTCAGACGTATATACGTCTGAAAATTAAACCAAACAGTATATATATATATATATATATGATTCCCATTATCTTAATTTCGGGGTTTCATTCTACCCAATTGTTCTACCACAGAACAATGTACATGGGATAAAATGCCAATTGTAATTCGTTTGTTTTGATATGAGGGCGACATATAAATATATCATTATGTCTTCAAAGATGACTTAATGAATAAATACTAGACAAGTAAAGAGGTATCCAGGATTTTCAATTGTGTATAAGCGTTTGAAGAAATATCTGACCAAACAAAACGTTTCATAATATTAAGTTGGCAAACCTATGTGTAATGGTGGACAATGTGATAATAAAGTTTTCAAAAAGTTTCTAATTTAATAGCATTCTAAATGTGTAAAATCTAAGGGGATATAGGGTTTTTAATTGTGCATGGGCGATTCAAAATTTATCTGGCATGACCAAAATGTTTCATATTACTTTCATGACAAAATTTTGGAACCGTCGGAGTTTTGGGAGGAACGAAAAATAGATCCATATATATCAAAATTCGATAACAAATTTATACACGGCATATGGAAAGAAAAAATGACATTTCTATATAACAAATCACTGTCTGTGAAGAACAGTCTGATTTTCCCCATTAATGAATAGTGCATATAGTTTTAATTTGTATATAAAAGGAAACGGCTGATAAAGGCCTCACTTTCAGGTTCCCTTGAGTGGCCTTTTTATACAGGTTTGACTGTATTAATAAAACTAAGGTTCATCTCTGTCAGGGCAACCATAGCCGACTTAACTACCCTGTACATCTCTTTCAGGCTTGGGCAACCATAGTCGACATAACTACCCTGTGCATCTCTCTCAGGCTTGGGTATCCATAGCCGACATAACTACCCTGTACATCTCTCTCAGGTTTGGGCAACCATAGCTGACTTAACTACCCTGTACATCTCTCTCAGGCATGGGCAACCATAGTCGACTTAACTACACTGTACATCTCACAGGTTTGGGCAACCATAGCCGACTTAACTACCCTGGACATTTCTCTCAGGCTTGGGCATCCATAGCCGACTTAACTACCCTGTACATCTCTATCAGGCTTGGGCAACCATAGCCGACTTAACTACCCTGTACATCTCTCTCAGGCTTGGGTAACCATAGCTGACTCAACTACCCTGTACATCTCTCTGAGGCTTGGGCAACCATAGCCGACTTAACTATCCTGTACATCTCTCTCAAGCTTGGGCATCCATAGCCGACTTAACTACCCTGTACATCTCTCTCAGGCCTGGGCAACCATAGCCGACTTAACTACCCTGTACATCTCTCTCAGGCTTGGGCAACCATAGCCGACTTAACTACCCTGTACATCTCTCTCAGGCTTGGGCAACCATAGCTGACTTAACTACCCTGTACATCTCTCTCAGGCTTGCGCATCCATAGCCGACTTACCTACCCAGTACATCTCTCTCAGCTTTGGGCATCCATAGCCGACTTAACTACCCTGTACATCTCTCTCAGGGTTTGGCAACCATAGCCGTCTTAACTACCCGGTACATTTCTCTCAGGCTTGGGCATCCATAGCCGACTTAACTACCCTGTACATCTCTCTCAGGCTTGGGCAACCATAGCCGACTTAACTACCCTGTACAGACATTTGTTTTTATTGCTCTCAAAGATTTTAAAATAATTTAGCTGATTAATTGTAAAGTACCATATGATCGTGCGTCTCATAGCATCTCATGTAAAGCAAACCAACATAGTACAGCTTATTATATGTCCTTACGTTCTTAGTTTCGTGTTGTGATGTCCGTTACGATTTCCGCATAAAACGATGTTCGATTGGTCTTAGCCCCCGGTATCACGACTTATTGTGGTTTTTTTTGTGTTTGAGTGCACATGGTGCTGACCGGCACGTGTTGTGTTGTGTTTGTGTATTGCTTGTCTTCATCTTGTGTCTTGTGCGCCAATGTTTCCAGTTTCTCAGGATTGTCCATTCTTGATTGCCCCTTCGGTTTTCTTCGACATTTATTAACATGAAATGAAAAGACAGCAATACTAGTAGTCACCAGCAAAAATCAATCAACTTGTTGTCAAGGAGAATACATACAGAAAAGAAATGAAATACGAGTGAAAAAAGATATATAAGACATATACAGTTAGTTCACAATACAGTGGGTATATAATCTACTTGTTTGGTCAACTGGCAAGAAGTAAAATAATATCTGATAGCAAGCCACGTTAAAGAGCCAGTAGCAATTATTCTGATTTCCTGAAACGTCATCTTCATCTGAGAAACAGGCTACTGGACCAGGGCTATGAAAAGATTCGCCTTATTCGATCTCTTAAAAAGTTTATATTCCGATACCAAGATCTTGTCGAAATATATTCCGTCTCTGCAGAAAAGATTATAAACGATGGATGTTCATATAGTGAAAATGTATAAAGATAAGGTGTCAACAAAAATGTCAAAAATATTTCTTTATCAATGTGTGACGTAAAAGTGTCTGACATTTACTTCACTGAGCTTGGCGCTGCTTTGACACTGTTTTACCTGTTTTGTTGAAGTATTGTTAAAAATACTGTTATAGTGACAGCCAGAAACTTTGAGCCGTAATGAAAGGGGGAGGTTTGGCGCTTTAAAATCTTATTCAACCCACCATTTCTTTAGAAATGCCTGTACCAAGTAAGGGTCATTACGGTTTTCACAGTTTTCGGTTGTTGACTGATTTTGTCTGTTTATATACTTATGAGTTTTGACTTTCCCTTTGTAAGATTGCTCGGAGTTCGGTATTTTGTTATTACCCTTATTTCTGTAATAAATTGGTCAGAAATATTCACATATAGAGCACATACATCTTGAAAACGATTCAGTAATGTAGTTGACAATACATTGTACTTTGTTATTGGTCTATTTGATTCATTTAGCAGTAATCAATGACTTTTGTCATCAATTGTTTCTGTTTGTAGAAAGCATACATTTTATACATTATTGACATATATTTTAATGCATGTTCTACTATATTAGGTTTACATGTGTGTTGACAGTTATCTTCTTGGTACAAACGCAAAATGAATCACTTCCTACAGTGACCATCCCCAATCGTTTTGTTTGTATTTTTATATTGTTTTTGTTTTTTTTGCTTTTGCTTAGTTTTTGTCTTTGTTTTGTTCATCTTGTTTATTTTATATTGTTGTTTGTTTGTTTGTTTTTTGTTTTGTTCTTGTTTTCGTATTCTTATTGTTGTTTTTCTCTATTAATGCAATGAGGATATGGTATACATCACACTGCATTATGTATGTCTAAGTCCTTGTCATTATACATCACACTGCATTATGTATGTCTAAGTCTTCGTCATTATACATCACACTGCATTATGTATGTCTAAGTCCTTGTCATTATACATCACACTGCATTATGTATGTCTAAGTCTTCGTCATTATACATCACACTGCATTATGTATGTCTAAGTCCTTGTCATTATACATCACACTGCATTATGTATGTCTAAGTCCTTGTCATTATACATCACACTGCATTATGTATGTCTAAGTCCTTGTCATTATACATCACACTGCATTATGTATGTCTAAGTCTTCGTCATTATACATCACACTGCATTATGTATGTCTAAGTCCTTGTCATTATACATCACACTGCATTATGTATGTCTAAGTCCTTGTCATTATACATCACACTGCATTATGTATGTCTAAGTCCT
Organism: Bathymodiolus brooksi; assembly: GCA_963680875.1. Classification (NCBI taxonomy): domain Eukaryota; kingdom Metazoa; phylum Mollusca; class Bivalvia; order Mytilida; family Modiolidae; genus Bathymodiolus; species Bathymodiolus brooksi. The sequence goes on along the minus strand of OY804587.1, from coordinate 76,922,635 downwards.
TGTCATTATACATCACACTGCATTATGTATGTCTAAGTCCTTATCATTATACATCACACTGCATTATGTATGTCTAAGTCCTTGTCATTATACATCACACTGCATTATGTATGTCTAAGTCCTTGTCATTATACATCACACTGCATTATGTATGTCTAAGTCCTTGTCATTATACATCACACTGCATTATGTATGTCTAAGTCCTTGTCATTATACATCACACTGCATTATGTATGTCTAAGTCCTTGTCATTATACATCACACTGCATTATGTATGTCTAAGTCCTTGTCATTATACATCACACTGCATTATGTATGTCTAAGTCCTTGTCATTATAGATCACACTGCATTATGTATGTCTAAGTCCTTGTCATTATACATCACACTGCATTATGTATGTCTAAGTCCTTGTCATTATACATCACACTGCATTATGTATGTCTAAGTCCTTGTCATTATACATCACACTGCATTATGTATGTCTAAGTCCTTGTCATTATACATCACACTGCATTATGTATGTCTAAGTCCTTGTCATTATACATCACACTGCATTATGTATGTCTAAGTCCTTGTCATTATACATCACACTGCATTATGTATGTGTAAGTCTTCGTCATTATACATCACACTGCATTATGTATGTCTAAGTCCTTGTCATTATACATCACACTGCATTATGTATGTGTAAGTCTTCGTCATTATACATCACACTGCATTATGTATGTCTAAGGCCTTGTCATTATACATCACACTGCATTATGTATGTCTAAGTCCTTGTCATTATACATCACACTGCATTATGTATGTCTAAGTCCTTGTCATTATACATCACACTGCATTATGTATGTCTAAGTCCTTGTCATTATACATCACACTGCATTATGTATGTGTAAGTCTTCGTCATTATACATCACACTGCATTATGTATGTCTAAGTCCTTGTCATTATACATCACACTGCATTATGTATGTCTAAGTCCTTGTCATTATACATCACACTGCATTATGTATGTCTAAGTCCTTGTCATTATACATCACACTGCATTATGTATGTCTAAGTCCTTGTCATTATACATCACACTGCATTATGTATGTCTAAGTCCTTGTCATTATACATCACACTGCATTATGTATGTCTAAGTCCTTGTCATTATACATCACACTGCATTATGTATGTCTAAGTCCTTGTCATTATACATCACACTGCATTATGTATGTGTAAGTCTTCGTCATTATACATCACACTGCATTATGTATGTCTAAGTCCTTGTCATTATACATCACACTGCATTATGTATGTCTAAGTCCTTGTCATTATACATCACACTGCATTATGTATGTCTAAGTCCTTGTCATTATACATCACACTGCATTATGTATGTCTAAGTCCTTGTCATTATACATCACACTGCATTATGTATGTCTAAGTCCTTGTCATTATACATCACACTGCATTATGTATGTCTAAGTCCTTGTCATTATACATCACACTGCATTATGTATGTCTAAGTCTTCGTCATTATACATCACACTGCATTATGTATGTCTAAGTCCTTGTCATTATACATCACACTGCATTATGTATGTCTAAGTCCTTGTCATTATACATCACACTGCATTATGTATGTCTAAGTCCTTGTCATTATACATCACACTGCATTATGTATGTCTAAGTCCTTGTCATTATACATCACACTGCATTATGTATTTCTAAGTCCTTGTCATTATACATCACACTGCATTATGTATGTCCAAGTCTTTGTCATTATATATCGCACTGCATTATGTATGTCTAAGTCCTTGTCATTTTATGGTTTTGCTTTGTTTTTGTACAATTCTGGTTTTTAGTTAGCTTTTGTATTGTTTATGATGTTAATTGTTGTATATGCTTAATGATGGAATATCAATCTCTGGTAAATAGGACAAACGGCGTAGAATTCCACAAAAATATTGATATCCAAAATATGACTAAATCTTCTAATATCAGAATAGTGGTCAAAATATTTTATATCCAAAGCAAGGTCATTGGTTTTCTAACCATTACACGTATTACCGGAAAGTCACAGTGTGACATATAGGTGAACTGTCTAGCTTACAATGTACATAGGTCAACTGTCTCTCATGGGTGACCACCAACGGAAAACTCTTATTCATCTTCTAGACAATGCTACAAAAGTGATGACTATCAACAATACGTATTGACTGTGTGGTGTTTTTCTGTTTTTCATTTAATTGGTTAGTGACAACAGATAATGTTCTACGACACCAATGTGTTTTTCTGTTTTTCATTTAATTTGTTAGTGACAACAGATAATGTTCTACGACACCAATGTGTTTTTCTGTTTTTCATTTAATTGGTTAGTGACAACAGATAATGTTCTACGACACCAATGTGTTTTTCTGTTTTTCATTTAATTTGCTAGTGACAACAGATAAAGTTCTACGACACCAATGTGTTTTTCTGTTTTTCATTTAATTGGTTAGTGACAACAGATACTGTTCTACGACACCAATGTGTTTTTCTGTTTTTCATTTAATTTGCTAGTGACAACAGATAATGTTCTACGACACCAATGTGTTTTTCTGTTTTTCATTTAATTGGTTAGTGACAACAGATAATGTTCTACGACACCAATGTGTTTTTCTGTTTTTCATTTAATTGGTTAGTGACAACAGATAATGTTCTACGACACCAATGTGTTTTTCTGTTTTTCATTTAATTGGTTAGTGACAACAGATAATGTTCTACGACACCAATGTGTTTTTCTGTTTTTCATTTAATTGGTTAGTGACAACAGATAATGTTCTACGACACCAATGTGTTTTTCTGTTTTTCATTTAATTGGTTAGTGACAACAGATAATGTTCTACGACACCAATGTGTTTTTCTGTTTTTCATTTAATTGGTTAGTGACAACAGATAATGTTCTACGACACCAATGTGTTTTTCTGTTTTTCATTTAATTTGTTAGTGACAACAGATAATGTTCTACGACACCAATGTGTTTTTCTGTTTTTCATTTAATTTGTTAGTGACAACAGATAATGTTCTACGACACCAATGTGTTTTTCTGTTTTTCATTTAATTTGTTAGTGACAACAGATAATGTTCTACGACACCAATGTGTTTTTCTGTTTTTCATTTAATTGGTTAGTGACAACAGATAATGTTCTACGACACCAATGTGTTTTTCTGTTTTTCATTTAATTTGTTAGTGACAACAGATAATGTTCTACGACACCAATGTGTTTTTCTGTTTTTCATTTAATTTGTTAGTGACAACAGATAATGTTCTACGACACCAATGTGTTTTTCTGTTTTTCATTTAATTGGTTAGTGACAACAGATAATGTTCTACGACACTAATGTGTGTTTTTGTTTTATATGTAGAAAGCGTAAATCTCTTCAATAAAACATGATGATTATTTTGTCACTAAATAATTCAGATAAATCGGAAATGTATCGACTGAATAATGATCAATCATATCCCGTGTCTACATTATAAAACACAAATGTATGTCACATCCTTTAGAAACTCGTTCAGTACGCATAAAACTAATTAGTCGTAATGTACTGGATATGAGGAGAACTCGCATTGCGATACATAAAAAATGATCGTTTATATGAAGATTTACATTGTAGGCTTTTCCCGTGTAGTTCGTTCTAAGAAAGGTTGGTAGATACTAATGTGGTAATTAGAAGCTGTAAGTCGATGGTCAGACAATGCAATGCCCAAAAATAGAAAGAACAGAAAGTCGGCTAAGTTTGTCGTTTTTTGTGTATGTTTTGTGGATCGTTGTTTGTCCTTTTGTACTTTTTCTTGTTGCCATTGTGTTGTCTGTTCTTCTTTGATATACGGATTCTGATTACCCCTTTGGTATCTTTAAACTCTTCTTTTTTCCTAACTGAATGCATGTTTTTGCTCTTTATAACTTAACAATATTGGTAATATTATAGACCATGTTCAACAATAGTTTGAACTCTTCAACTTTCTGAATAGACTACTGAAATTAGTATCACTACAAATTGTTTTCTTCTTAATTGTTTGTGATTAAAATCACTTAATTGTAAATACTGTTAAAACATTGATCAGGAATCTTTTGATTACATTATTATAGTGATTACCTATAGTGGGGGTTATGTAGATCAGGTTTCACTTTCAGAATTTTGTGGTGGCCGTCGTGGTCGTATGGTAGTTGGATTTATAACTACCTATGCAATCAGTGTCTATCACCACTAAAGTTGTGAGTTCGAATCCCACACATGGCGAGGTCTACTTGATACAACATTATGTGATCAAGTTTGTCAGTGACTTGCGGCAGTTTCTCACTTATTATTGTTCAAAATACTACTGTGACTGAAATGTATCCAAAAAACTACCAATAAATATAAAGCCCTCAACGAGATGTCCCGCTACCAAGATCTTGTCGAAATATATTCCGTCTCTGCAGAAAAGATTATAAACGATGGATGTTCATATAGTGAAAATGTATAAAGATAAGGTGTCAACAAAAATGTCAAAAATATTTCTTTATCAATGTGTGACGTAAAAGTGTCTGACATTTACTTCACTGAGCTTGGCGCTGCTTTGACACTGTTTTACCTGTTTTTTTGAAGTATTGTTATAAATACTGTTATAGTGACAGCCGGAAACTTTGAGCCGTAATGAAAGGGGGAGGTTTGGCGCTTTACAATCTTATTCAACCCACCATTTCTTTAGAAATGCCTGTACCAAGTAAGGGTCATTACGGTTTTCACAGTTTTCCGGTTGTTGACTGATTTTGTCTGTTTATATACTTATGAGTTTTGACTTTCCCTTTGTAACATTGTTCGGAGTTCGGTATTTTGTTATTACCCTTATTTCTGTAATAAATTGGTCAGAAATATTCACATATAGAGCACATACATCTTGAAAACGATTCAGTAATGTAGTTGACAATACATTGTACTTTGTTATTGGTCTATTTGATTCATTTAGCAGTAATCAATGACTTTTGTCATCAATTGTTTCTGTTTGTAGAAAGCAGACATTTTATACATTATTGACATATATTTTAATGCATGTTCTACTATATTAGGTTTACATGTGTGTTGACAGTTATCTTCTTGGTACAAACGCAAAATGAATCACATCCTACAGTGACCATCCCCAATCGTTTTGTTTGTATTTTTATATTGTTTTTGTTTTTTTGCTTTTGCTTAGTTTTTGTCTTTTTCATCTTGTTTATTTTATATTGTTGTTTGTTTGTTTGTTTTTTGTTTTGTTCTTGTTTTCGTATTCTTATTGTTGTTTTTCTCTATTAATGCAATGAGGATATGGTATACATCACACTGCATTATGTATGTCTAAGTCCTTGTCATTATACATCACACTGCATTATGTATGTCTAAGTCCTTGTCATTATACATCACACTGCATTATGTATGTCTAAGTCCTTGTCATTATACATCACACTGCATTATGTATGTCTAAGTCTTCGTCATTATACATCACACTGCATTATGTAGGTCTAAGTCTTCGTCATTATACATCACACTGCATTATGTATGTCTAAGTCCTTGTCATTATACATCACACTGCATTATGTATGTCTAAGTCCTTGTCATTATACATCACACTGCATTATGTATGTCTAAGTCCTTGTCATTATACATCACACTGCATTATGTATGTCTAAGTCTTCGTCATTATACATCACACTGCATTATGTAGGTCTAAGTCTTCGTCATTATACATCACACTGCATTATGTATGTCTAAGTCCTTGTCATTATACATCACACTGCATTATGTATGTCTAAGTCTTCGTCATTATACATCACACTGCATTATGTAGGTCTAAGTCTTCGTCATTATACATCACACTGCATTATGTATGTCTAAGTCCTTGTCATTATACATCACACTGCATTATGTATGTCTAAGTCCTTGTCATTATACATCACACTGCATTATGTATGTCTAAGTCCTTGTCATTATACATCACACTGCATTATGTATGTCTAAGTCCTTGTCATTATACATCACACTGCATTATGTATGTCTAAGTCTTCGTCATTATACATCACACTGCATTATGTAGGTCTAAGTCTTCGTCATTATACATCACACTGCATTATGTATGTCTAAGTCCTTGTCATTATACATCACACTGCATTATGTATGTCTAAGTCCTTGTCATTATACATCACACTGCATTATGTATGTCTAAGTCCTTGTCATTATACATCACACTGCATTATGTATGTCTAAGTCCTTGTCATTATACATCACACTGCATTATGTATGTCTAAGTCCTTGTCATTATACATCACACTGCATTATGTATGTCCAAGTCTTTGTCATTATACATCACACTGCATTATGTATGTCTAAGTCAGTCCTTGTCATTATACATCACACTGCATTATGTATGTCCAAGTCTTTGTCATTATATATCGCACTGCATTATGTATGTCTAAGTCCTTGTCATTATACATCACACTGCATTATGTATGTCTAAGTCCTTGTCATTATACATCACACTGCATTATGTATGTCTAAGTCCTTGTCATTATACATCACACTGCATTATGTATGTCTAAGTCCTTGTCATTATACATCACACTGCATTATGTATGTCTAAGTCCTTGTCATTATACATCACACTGCATTATGTATGTCTAAGTCCTTGTCATTATACATCACACTGCATTATGTATGTCCAAGTCTTTGTCATTATATATCGCACTGCATTATGTATGTCTAAGTCCTTGTCATTTTTTGGTTTTGCTTTGTTTTTGTACAATTCTGGTTTTTAGTTAGTTTTGTATTGTTTATGATGTTAATTGTTGTATATGCTTAATGATGGAATATCAATCTCTGGTAAATAGGACAAACGGCGTAGAATTCCACAAAAATATTGATATCCAAAATATGACTAAATCTTCTAATATCAGAATAGTGATCAAAATATTTTATATCCAAAGCAAGGTCATTGGTTTTCTAACCATTACACGTATCACCGGAAAGTCACAGTGTGACATATAGGTGAACTGTCTAGCTTACAATGTACATAGGTCAACTGTCTCTCATGGGTGACCACCAACGGAAAACTCTTACTCATCTTCTAGACAACAATACGTATTGACTGTGTGGTGTTTTTCTGTTTTTCATTTAATTTGTTAGTGACAACAGATAATGTTCTACGACACCAATGTGTTTTTCTGTTTTTCATTTAATTGGTTAGTGACAACAGATAATGTTCTACGACACCAATGTGTTTTTCTGTTTTTCATTTAATTTGTTAGTGACAACAGATAATGTTCTACGACACCAATGTGTTTTTCTGTTTTTCATTTAATTGGTTAGTGACAACAGATAATGTTCTACGACACCAATGTGTTTTTCTGTTTTTCATTTAATTGGTTAGTGACAACAGATAATGTTCTACGACACCAATGTGTTTTTCTGTTTTTCATTTAATTTGTTAGTGACAACAGATAATGTTCTACGACACCAATGTGTTTTTCTGTTTTTCATTTAATTTGTTAGTGACAACAGATAATGTTCTACGACACCAATGTGTTTTTCTGTTTTTCATTTAATTTGCTAGTGACAACAGATAAAGTTCTACGACACCAATGTGTTTTTCTGTTTTTCATTTAATTGGTTAGTGACAACAGATAATGTTCTACGACACTAATGTGTGTTTCTGTTTTTCATTTAATTGGTTAGTGACAACAGATAATGTTCTACGACACCAATGTGTTTTTCTGTTTTTCATTTAATTTGTTAGTGACAACAGATAATGTTCTACGACACCAATGTGTTTTTCTGTTTTTCATTTAATTGGTTAGTGACAACAGATAATGTTCTACGACACCAATGTGTTTTTCTGTTTTTCATTTAATTGGTTAGTGACAACAGATAATGTTCTACGACACGAATGTGTTTTTCTGTTTTTCATTTAATTGGTTAGTGACAACAGATAATGTTCTACGACACCAATGTGTTTTTCTGTTTTTCATTTAATTGGTTAGTGACAACAGATACTGTTCTACGACACCAATGTGTTTTTCTGTTTTTCATTTAATTTGCTAGTGACAACAGATAATGTTCTACGACACCAATGTGTTTTTCTGTTTTTCATTTAATTTGCTAGTGACAACAGATAATGTTCTACGACACCAATGTGTTTTTCTGTTTTTCATTTAATTGATTAGTGACAACAGATAATGTTCTACGACACCAATGTGTTTTTCTGTTTTTTATTTGATTTGCTAGTGACAACAGATAATGTTCTACGACACCAATGTGTTTTTCTGTTTTTCATTTAATTTGTTAGTGACAACAGATAATGTTCTACGACACCAATGTGTTTTTCTGTTTTTCATTTAATTGGTTAGTGACAACAGATAATGTTCTACGACACCAATGTGTTTTTCTGTTTTTCATTTAATTTGCTAGTGACAACAGATAATGTTCTACGACACCAATGTGTTTTTCTGTTTTTCATTTAATTGGTTAGTGACAACAGATAATGTTCTACGACACCAATGTGTTTTTCTGTTTTTCATTTAATTGGTTAGTGACAACATATAATGTTCTACGACACTAATGTGTGTTTTTGTTTTATATGTAGAAAGCGTAAATCTCTTCAATAAAACATGATGATTATTTTGTCACTAAATAATTCAGATAAATCGGAAATGTATCGACTGAATAATGATCAATCATATCCCGTGTCTACATTATAAAACACAAATGTATGTCACATCCTTTAGAAACTCGTTCAGTACGCATAAAACTAATTAGTCGTAATGTACTGGATATGAGGAGAACTCGCATTGCGATACATAAAAAATGATCGTTTATATGAAGATTTACATTGTAGGCTTTTCCCGTGTAGTTCGTTCTAAGAAAGGTTGGTAGATACTAATGTGGTAATTAGAAGCTGTAAGTCGATGGTCAGACAATGCAATGCCCAAAAATAGAAAGAACAGAAAGTCGGCTAAGTTTGTCGTTTTTTGTGTATGTTTTGTGGATCGTTGTTTGTCCTTTTGTACTTTTTCTTGTTGCCATTGTGTTGTCTGTTCTTCTTTGATATACGGATTCTGATTACCCCTTTGGTATCTTTAAACTCTTCTTTTTTCCTAACTGAATGCATGTTTTTGCTCTTTATAACTTAACAATATTGGTAATATTATAGACCATGTTCAACAATAGTTTGAACTCTTCAACTTTCTGAATAGACTACTGAAATTAGTATCACTACAAATTGTTTTCTTCTTAATTGTTTGTGATTAATATCACTTAATTGTAAATACTGTTAAAACATTGATCAGGAATCTTTTGATTACATTATTATAGTGATTACCTATATTGGGGGTTATGTAGATCAGGTTTCACTTTCAGAATTTTGTGGTGGCCGTCGTGGTCGTATGGTAGTTGGATTTATAACTACCTATGCAGTAAGTGTCTATCACCACTAAAGTTGTGAGTTCGAATCCCACACGTGGCGAGGTCTACTTGATACAACATTATGTGATCAAGTTTGTCAGTGACTTGCGGCAGTTTCTCACTTATTATTGTTCAAAATACTACTGTGACTGAAATGTATCCAAAAAACTACCAACAAATATAAAGCCCTCAACGAGATGTCCCGCTACTTTAATTTGTGTCTAAGTATAAACTTGGATAGTCCCTGGTGTTTATTTATATCCATATCGGTTCTTACTAAGCAATACTAAACACAAACATTTTCTACTCAACACATTAGATTGATTAATCAATTGCAAGTTGCTGAACAACTAGTGACAAATATTGTATTATATGCACATTCAGGACGGGGGAACAATATCAACAGATGATAAAAATTATACGTTAATGAGAGGGGAACAGGACAACCGGAAAATTGACCTTTGACCTGCTATCGGAAAAGTATGGAGAGTTGTTTTGGGCGATAACAAGTTAGCTCTTTTGAAGTTTTGAAGTTACCGAAGGAGTAATCAGAATCCGTAAATGGAAGGACAGACAACACAATGACCAAAAGAAAAAGGACAAAATGAAACACAACGATCTACAAAACATTACACATAAAACTAAATATGGAGTAACACGAACCCCACTAAATAAGGGTAATAACAAAATTACCGAACTCCGAACAATCTTACAAAGGGAAAGTCAAAACTCATAATTATACAAACAGACAAAATCAGTCAACAACCGGAAAACTGTGAAAACCGTAATGACCTTGACTTGGTACAGGCATTTCTATAGAAATGGTGGGTTGAATCAGATTTTAAAGCGCCAAACCTCCCGCTCTCATTACGGTTCAAAGGTTCCGGCGGTCATTATAACAGTATTTAAATACAGGAACAAAATAGGTAAAATAGTTGTCAAATCAGTACCATATTCAGTGAAGTAAATGTCAAAAACATTCTTACGTCACACATTGATAAAAAAATATTTTTGACATTTTTCTTGACTTCTTTATCTTTATACATTTTCACTATATGAAAATGCATCGCTTATAATCGTTTCTGCAGAGACGGAATATATTTCGACAAGATCTGTGGTCTTTTCCATGCAAAAGCGAGGCACTCTCCATACTTTACTCTCAACATGATCGACGGTCAAACTCATATAGCATCACAACTCCCAACGAACACTTACTGTCAATGTCATTACGGTAACATAAACATGGATAGTATATTAGTAGAGCTGATTGATTGATGTATTGTTTAGTCAGGTGAGAACCATTTAAATGGCGAGATAATATATATATTGTTAGATGATTTTCCCCTTGCAACCACCTCTAGCAATTCGTGATTGACCGAAGGCACGATCTGTATATTTAGTAAAATAAAAACGTGTCTTATAAACAATTATTGCAGGCAAAATATTAGTATTCCTAATAAAAATATATGCAACCTGCTTTATTTCAGTATTTTGGGGCAATATGTATTATCAATTAAATCAGAATGTCCTGTATCTAGAACTAAGTCATCTTATTTTTAACTGTGTAACAGGAACAAAGGACACATAACTTGTTTCCGGTCTCTTCAAAGTGGATTGTAAATTCACACATATAAAACAATTGTGCATATGTTACTAGTAGTTAGAGAATATTATACGACAAAGATGGTAGGACTTTCGTCTTTTTTTTATAGTTTTTATGCGATTTAATTATTTTACGTTAATGTATATTTTCACACCATTCGAATTGTGAAACAAGCTTTTGGGAAACCGTCACTTAGGAACAATGTGACCACGTGTTCCTGAAAAAAATAACACGCTATTTAAACATGCCATATATATCTAGAAGGAAACATGTTAAAAGAAGTTCAATCTATATTTATCTATTAGACAGGAAAATAAGAAAGATATCTAGTTTCCGATTTGACAGATCTACGTTCACTGAAACGTGTACATGTACTTGTAAATAAAACATATATAATACAAATATAATACCTTATACAGACTGTTTGATTATTTTCTAATAGTGTTTTGGATGTTAATTTCGATATGAGGGTATATATAAACTATTTTATTTTCTAGAAACAAACGAAACTGTAACTCTTAAGTTTTACCAATCTCATCGCTTGCTAATTTAAGGGACCTACCATTTAACTGTTAGAGACCAGAAAATCTGTATTGCAAGACATACAAACCTGATTTACTTATTTGCATCTTACATGTCACTTTTTCTTCCTATGAAATTTGGCGACAGAATTATTTTTCAGAAAAATGATAGCCCCCAGCCCCCACCCTAAAAGTTAAATGGTCGTTCCCAAAGTTAACACGCCAAGGGGGAAGTCAATTTATAAAATTATCTAATTTAATGTACACAAATTTTCTGAGTAAGACATTGATTGTATGATGTTTGTATGATGAGCTTTATACATAGATAAACATGGGGCAGCATCTTCTTAATGATGAATTCACACGAACTAAAATATTCTGTTTCGTTGCTATAGTTTGTATTATCATGGCAATCGTACACGACATGCTATTATTTTTGTCATGAAATAGTAGACATGCTTCTCACGTGGCGTTAAACATTAATCAGTCAATTGCATTATATGATAAAGTTTATCCGTGACTTGCGGCAGGTCTGTGTTTTTATTTGTTTTTGTCTTTGTTTTTGGGGTTTTTTCCCCCACCATCAATAAAACTGAGCGCCACGATATAACTGAAATATTGTTCAAAGTGGTGTTAAATACCATAACTCCCCTCAATTACACATTATACAAGAGTTGAATTTCATGTTGATCGATTAGTATTTAACGACAATTTTTGCAGAACTTCAGTTTGATTTGTAAATATTTACAACATAAAAAAAAACATTTCGTCTCTATGGGTTTAAGCCTCAGTATCGACGTACAAATACAGTACTACTAAAGGTGAACTGTATATATATATATATATAGAACCTAGACTCTCCCGTGCAAAGTGCAATCCCACCCCTAAAGGGATCTGCTATTTATGAGTGAAAACTCGCCTTTTGGACAGAACGTAGCGAAAATGAGTGCATCGTGTATTCAGAATTATATGCTCCTTGCACGTAAAGAACAACATGCAGTAGTTCTTTATAAGCAATAATTTGTTTTGTTATGAGTGGTATTTTGCGACCCGTTTATGTTTGAAGGGACAATTATCAGACCCTATTCATTATTCCATTTTATTTATGTGGAATTCTAAATTTCAGTCCATTGACCCATTCCAGTACCACCTTCTATATGTAACTTACAAAATTTATTGCTTGTAAATTTGTTCTCGTCATAAGTACAGCTGATGTACTGTTCATAGTACGTAAGCAATAATCAATCGATCAATCAAATACGTTGAGATAACGGCGCATCTGGTGCAAAAACAAATAGTATGAGTATCTTAAACTTTTTAAATATGATAATAATGTTATATTTCCGAGTTGGGATGGTCTAGGTCGAAAAAAAAAGACATCGCCAAAATACATTTCCAATAAGACAAAGGGTGACCGAGTGGTCAAGATGGTCATCTTCTAACACAGCTGACGTGAATACGTACGCCCCACGATACTCACCCAAAATGTTGTGGTTTCAAGACAACTAACCATAGCCAGGGTTTCATTGGTCCCCCCCCCCCCCCAAATAAAAAAGGCCGAACGAGTCTGATATTTATTTCAACAGTTTTTTATGAGTAACTACTATTCCTTTATTCATTAGACTTTTTTACGCTTCATCATTAAACAAAACAAGACAAAAAAAAAGTATTTAGTAATCAATTGTTTAAATTATTAATGATTATCGCGGGTTTGTACATTTGTGTATATAGCTTCTTGTATGTTTAACTATTTAAAATATTTAGAAAGTCTACAAATTTCACTTCACTCGTAAATTTATTATATATGAAATATTAATGGTGTTCACAATTACATGTATTGAAGGAACATAATTATCTTATATTATTGATATAATTGTTATATATACTGAATATATGCCTTGTACATTTAAAAGGAGAGAGAGAGCTTGTATAGGCATAGCCTGTTGCTCAATCCTATTCATTTAGTTGTCAATAAAATATGTTTAAAACAATCATACACATAATTCGGGGCAAGGCATATCATTGGATTAATATAAATTTATTCTAAACAGCTGGAAGCATTAATCGATTTGAAGGAGAGTAAAAGTTAAAATGTAAATTACTTACGAACTATCCCAGTATATGGTTGGTTGAGTGGTTTATCGTGTTTAACGCCACTTTCAACAATATTTCAGTTATATCGTTGCAGTCAGTTTTATTGGTGGAGGAAACCGGAGTACCCTGAGAAAACCATCGACCTGTCGCAAGTCATTGTCAAACAAAGTTGCATCGAGTACACCTCGACAAGAACGTGATTCGAACTCACAACGTTAATGTTGATAGGAACATGTAGTTGAAAATCCAACTTCCATACGATCACGATCACGACGGCTCCTCACAATATATGGAAGCTTCGAAAAGTAAGAAAGGAAGTATTTGTGGAATATTTGAAATAGAAAGTAATAGTCAGTTGTATCAAGGGACAATTTAACCCTCTCCTTCCACAATTTGCCTTTTTCTAAAGATTCATTCATTCCTGTAATGGACAATAGTAGTATTCGCTCATCTGGTACAACACACAAGATTAATAAAAAACAAACTATCATACGTCCTGTAATATGTATGACATCTATTAAAGATTTGTAAAGAATTAGCTTTGATTTGATCTTGATTATTCCATCATTTGTAACTGAAATTGCAGTCAAGTATTTAACGCTGTGTTCGCAATAGAAAGGGTCATTATCAGTGACACGTGTTACGAAGTAAGTGATTTGATGATGAGCGATTAATTCTATATTATTATTTTGTAATTAGCATTAAATGTAGTATATATAATTTCACGTGTGCCTATGGAGAAAAAAACGTTTAGGTTTGTACGTTGCTCGTTTATTAATACTATTTAAATTCTTTGCCTATCGAGATTCTTTGGTAGTGTTAGAAAAATTATCTGAAAAGGAATGTGGAAATAATATATTTGATAAAACAGCTAATTCTCCTATGTTTATCAAAGGTAGGATTTACATTATATTTGAATCATCCGTTAATTCACGCTTTTTGATAAAAAAAAAAAATCACATTAAATTTTCCAATAGAGTTGGGTTTTGTTAATTTCCCATTTTTTTTTATTTTCTATTTTTTTTTTTAAATTCTTTGAAATCTTTTATTAAAGTTTTTAGAAACATAAATTGTGTCGACAAAATTACAAAATATGCGTTTTATAATATGATATGAAACGAACTAAAATATATTAATTAAGTATACTAGCATTTGAGACTATTAACAATCTTCATAACAGTACAAATACTGATTTTTTTTTTTTTATCTATTTTATTTTCAAAATGAGCGAAAGTAAATTAAAAATAAAATTATGACCCATTACATAAACAAAAAATACATAAAATTTGTTATTTCAATAACAAAAATCGTTTCACTTCGTCGATAGTGTAACAGGGCATTTCATTTTTTTCTCAGTAATGTAAGAATTGTGATGCTATAGCTATTTGAAGAATACAGAAGATACTGATTATATGTCTTGCTACGATTTGCTATATTGTTAATTTCAAGTGTGACTGAACCACTGCTTGACAAATAGCTATGAAATTATAAGAAATCAATGAATGTCTCTTTAAAATTCATTTATTGGAAAAACTTACTGCGCTTTGTTATTTCGTCATTTATGAAATTCTTGTTTGTACTAACTTCTGTTTTCAGGATATCGTTGTCCTGTGTGCGTTTCATCATTGTCATCGTATCGTGGTCTTTCGGATGTTTATCAGTGGCAGACGATAACAAGAAATAGTGAAAGTGATTAATGAAGATTTTAGCCAATCAGGATCATTTACACCGTTACGAGAGTCCATAAATTTTATTACACTTGAAAAAGCGTAAAATTTCTCAATGGATATAAACACATTTATTTTCACGATACATTTACAATTGGAACAATACCTGCTGTAGTGTGAGTTAATTACGTCATGAAGTTTTAAAACTTTTAAAAGTTTTTGAAAGATTTACTAGTAAAAAAATGGATGGGTTTTGTCGGTCGAGGTTCCATTCTCTTCCTCAAGGTATTTTTAATTTATTAGCCTGTACGTCATGCTTTACTTATTTGTTTCCAACGAATACAGAACTTCAACAAAAAGGACCAATTTTACAGGCAACAAATAATTCGAGGTACAGAGCTGGTATTTTAATATATACGGACGTAACCAATTCTACTTTCGTCAACAAAATATGCAACACATTGAAAAAAGATGGTGATTGTGGGAGGTGGACAGATTGTTGTCACGCCGCAATTAAATGTTGCAAGGAGCAGTTGCAAACTCCTGTTCTCTATAATGGAACTACATATTGTCCAAGGATTTGGGACGGATTTGGATGTTTCGGAGATACACTTCCTGGAATACGTGAAACCATTCAGTGTCCATCATACATAGAGCATGGAGTAACTCACGGTAAGTTGCATTATTTTCTTTTTTCTTCACATAACTGACTTCATTTACAGTGAAGCCTGTCTAAACGGGACACCTGGTGTAGATGGGTGTTCAGATTAGACTGGTTAATGTTACAAAAATATAAAATATTAGGAATGAATTGGGTGTTCGATTTAGAAATTATTATACAAAAAAAAATTGTTGTGTCCTATTCAATGATAAAAGCAGGCGTGGGAAATATTAACATGACCTTGCCGTTGTATGTTAAATCATAAGGTACAAAGTGGTAATATTTTATTATCTTCCATGTCTACGATAGCAAACATATTTTCGAGGTCATAATATAATTCAATGTTTGTTACTTATATATCCTCTTCATCCCCAGTAGGATACTATTGTAAATAACTTGCCTCTGTTTTACTAGTGTTAGTCTTAAACAAATAACTCTGTCTTACTCTGTTCATCGCCGTGTACTGTGTTAATTTGTTAATTTTTAACCATCTTTAACCACAGTGGGATATAAAACTTAAATACTTTGTCTCAATCATACTCTGTCCTTTGCCATGTGCTGAGTTAGACCACAGCTGTAGCCCATCTCTTCCTATTTGACTTTTCACCGTGTAATTTGAGGTTTCTCTGGCGTCCCTTTTCAATGTGGTGTGTATTGTTTTATGGTATTTTTAGTACTTGACCTAATCATCTCCTGCGTCTTTATTTGATCTTTGGGTTAGGTTATGCAACACATCTTAGTATAGTCGAACGATGTTTACATGACCTAATCATCTCATGCGTCGGGTTAAGTTATATAGCATATCTAAATATATTCAAACGATGTTCTTGTATATTATTATTATTATTATTATTGGCAATTTGATTTTCTTCATTTTCCAAGAAACATCTATATTCTTGTATTTTTATGAAACCAGTAATCCACCTAAGTAAAGAACCTCGATTGTAAAGAGGTTATGATCATGACGATCGGTTACAACTGATCGCTAGTCCCATGGCAATGACGTGGGTCTATACCACCAATACGCAGCTCTAGATTTGAGGTTTCCAGACATCTTACTCGGAGTCGGGATATGGTGGGTGTCCCCGTTCAGTTCGATATAACTGTCTTGGTTTTCATCCCCCATTAAGTTTGGTTGTCACGCTATAGTTGAACAATTGCGGAAAAAGGTGGTAAATACCAATAATTGAACTCAACCCACCACCAGAATAGCTTTGGTATGTTACGCCAATACGAATCATGTCACAATGAATTGACGATATCTCTGTTTAGCAAGCCAAACTATTTATGTATATGAACATGAAAGAAAATCCAGCTGTTACCCTTGTACAAATCAAGCAATTTCTAACAGTTACGTTTTCTGTGGTTCCTAATATCGGACTTATGATATTTTATACATGTATATTGCATTGCTCTAGCACCCGTGCTTGTTATTTCTTTGATAACCCTTCATATGACAGAAAATAAAGTCCATGGGTCAGATTAAAGAGTTGTGAAAAACCACCGTCGGGTAAGATTTCCAATAATTCGTCATTCAGTCATCATAAACATGTGTGACTGAAAAATCTCAATCAAAAGCATTTGAGTTCATCCCCGGTTTTTAGTGGTGTTCGTTAGTTTTCTGTGTAATGTTTCGTAGATCGTTGTTTGTCCTTTTTCTTTTGGTCATTGTGTTGTCTGCTCTTCTTCGAGTTACGGCTTCTGATTATCGCTTTGGTATCTTCAAACTTTTCGCCATTGTATTGTCCGTCTTTCTATTTACGTTTTCTGATTACCCCTTTAGTATCTTCAACTTTTGACCATTGCATTTTCTATCCTTCGATTTACAGCTGCTGATTATCCCTTTGGTATCTTAGATTTACAGCTGATGATTACCTCTTTAGTATCTTAGATTTACAGCTTCTGATTAACCCTTTGGTATCTTAGATTTACAGCTTCTGATTACCTCTTTCTTTAGTATCTTAGATTGACAGCTTCTGATTACCCCTTTGGTATCTTAGATTTACAGCTTCTGATTAACCCTTTGGTATCTTAGATTTACAGCTTCTGATTACCCCTTTGGTATCTTAGATTTACGGCTTCTGGTTACCACTTTGGTATCTTAGATTTACAGCTTCTGATTACCCCTTTGGTATCTTAGATTTACAGCTTCTGATTACCCCTTTGGTGTCTTAGATTTACGGTTTCTGATTACCCCTTTGGTATCTTAGATTTACAGCTGCTGATTACCCCTTTGGTATCTTAGATTTACAGCTGCTGATTACCCCTTTGGTATCTTAGATTTACAGCTGCTGATTACCTCTTTGGTATCTTAGATTTACAGCTGCTGATTACCCCTTTGGTATCTTAGATGTACAGCTGCTGATTACCCCTTTGGTATCTTAGATTTACAGCTGCTGATTACCCCTTTGGTATCTTAGATTTACAGCTGCTGATTACCTCTTTGGTATCTTAGATTTACAGCTGCTGATTACCCCTTTGGTATCTTAGATGTACAGCTGCTGATTACCCCTTTGGTATCTTAGATTTACAGCTTCTGATTACCCCTTTGGTATCTTCAAACTCTTCTGACCTTAAACTTGTTGTAAGATGCCTCTAATCCACATCCTTTGTATCGTAAAGTTATGTCTTAGGTGACACTAATATTTTGTCAGATATAAGTAACCTCTTAAGATGATGACGTTATGGTGGTAAGCACTTGATATGTGTTTATTTAAGAAAAAAATGAATTTCAAGTTTGCATAATCATTATATTGAAAAATTATAGCTTGTTTGGAGAGGTTTTGTTAGATTGATGTTATTTAAATTTTATAATGATGTTCTAGACTGAAAATCTCTCAACTGCATAGAAAGTAGTAAGAAATAGTTATGAAAAATATATTTAAGAATACCGATTGATCAATTGATTGATTGAAGAAATGCACAAAATATTGATTGATTTATTGGTGTTTAACGCCAACTTTTTAGCACAAAGTATTTAGAAAACACAGCTTGCTTCATCTTTTATATTAAAAATCTATATTACAGCAAAATTAACTATTATAATACATATTACATTTGTATCTACGATTTAATACAACATGTAGTAAAGTTTCCAAGTAAGAGATGTTATAACAACGAATGTGCATATTGGATAGAAAAGAATTTTAATACAATTTCAAAAACATGTACTAATAATCTCCAGACAATAAAACGACTACAGAGTATCTAACATCCAGCTATATTAGTATGGTCAATTTGAAAGTACATGTCTAATTAAATATTATGTGTTATGGGTATTAACAGTGATTTATAGCAAATTAGCTTTATAGTGGAGGAAGCAAGCTAGAGTACACCGACCAGCCGCAAGTCACAAACAAACTTTACAACTTAAGGCTGTATTTAACACGCATTGTCTTTGGGAGATGACCGCCCTTATAACTGTCGTGGTGAAGGACTCTTGAATGAATAGATATATGTTTTTCCACATCTCATACGATCGAGGCCACCACGGGATAATACACTACTTTACTGATAATGGGGCGGAAATGAGCAATTATTGGAAATATTTGCCTTGCAACGGGCCATCAACGATCATTTTATGAGCTGTGGAAGTTGTCCTTTTACAATGTGGTGTGTACTGTGTATATCATTCCCAGTACATAGCCTAATCATATAATGCGTATTTATTTGATCTTTCGGGATATATAGGTAATGTATTAATATGGGAAAATAATATTCTTTTCGGAGTTGTTTTCCGGTGTAGATGACTAGCTCTATTACACCTAAAACATTTGCATTATTTGAATTTACCGTATAAGATTTCAAATTTGACAAGTAAATATTGATTTTTTTATTATTGTATAATGCAAATTTACATAAGATACTAAAAAGTAAATAATGCGTTCTGTAGGTGTACGTTAACTATAGAGATTGTTAGGTGTTCTATAAGGTAAAAGAAACCAAAGTTTCTATGAAGTATAGAAAATTAATCAACGGTATGTCAACAGCCGTATTTGATATACAAATAAATATGAATTCATTTCCCTGGTGATGGCCATATTTGATTTCAGAACAGAAGAGACGAGGGTGATCTTACTTTCTAATCGGAAATTAAAATGTATGACGATGGTCATATTAGATGTTTATTCAGAACGCAATGATTTTGTACTAAGGATCGCCCATGCAGTTTTTACGTGTAGGTCATTGTATGCAACCTCTGATAGAAGTGATTCTTGGGGAATATTGAACTTGAACGACAGTTATTTACAGTGTTTTCCTAAATATATGCAGTACAAGTAATATTTATACCATGGAATAAATGATTTGTAACATAAAGCCATGTAATACCACAGCTAGGTCGTTATTTCATGGCTCTATGAGATTAATAAAATAGGCCAGATTTAAATGTGTGCAATATCTCGTATCTACCTGTATTATTTTATAGTTCGTACCTGTTGCTTACATTCTGGTATATAACATATAAAGAGATCAAAGAAAAAGAATGCATTCATTTTACAATTCCGATTTGTTAACATTTTTTATATTCTTAGAATTAACGACGACGTATATAAAGAAAAACTGAAGGTATAAAAAAATACGGTTGAGTCTACAAATGAATGGCTTAATTTACTAATGAACAGAGTTATAGTAACCAGCCGTATAATTTGACACATAGGTTTATCAATATTATATATTCTCGTTATTAGAAGTCTCCATTCAGACCTCATTAGTCATGATTGTTTTACAAGTGTATGTAGACAGTTTAGTATTACATATATATTGTGAGAAAAACCCATATTTGCTATATATTAGGCATAGGTGACCTTCGCCGATTTTGGCGATCCTGTTTAGGCCCTTTTGTTTACTTGCTCCCAACACATTTCAAATTATTTTGCTTTCCAACCTTTCGACTTTGAGCGTACCTGATGAAGGTTAATCCAGAAACGCGTCGTGCGCACTAAATTTGATATCTACGTTTTTAATAGCATAACCCTGGCTGTATAGCAATAGAGCAAACGGTCCTGTCCTTGTTGCTTTGGACGAAAATGGGTGGTGTCTGACGACTGTTTGTAGAATGCCATGTGCCAAGCACATACCATACATATATACAGCAAATCCTAATATTAGTGGTAGTTGGAGGTGGCACGTTGTTATAGAAACATTTCCGGTGTAATCCATTTTCTCCTCTTATGTACATATGACAATCTAAGCATTCATCCATTGGTTAATTCACATTGTACTCGACAGATGTTGCTGTCATAATTAATATCTAGGTAAAATATTGTTCACATGACGTTACGAGCATGTTTGTATGTCTATTGCTGTAAATACACATCGGTCAACATAAACAAAACGCACTAAAATATTTAAAAGTGAGCCCTCTTCTTCGATAATACAGTGAAATCTGTTTAAAACGACCTCATTAGGACCTGCTTTAGTGTTCTAAATAGACAGTTGTTCGATTTATACAGGAAAATGAACAAACATTTACAACATAGGGACTTCATCTAATGTTTGGATTATCCAGGGTTTGGTTTAGACAGGTTTCATTATATATTACTTCGTCACGAAGATATTCACTGGTTTTATGCAAACTACTGTGTCCAAAATCATTGTGGGATTTGTTTTTAAAACGCTATCTAATGTTCACAAGAATTACACACTGAGATATTACTTATCTTATAAATCACGTTACGTGTCTAAAATATAGTAAAATCATTTTCTAATCTTTTTGCATTATATAAATGCTTGCACGAATACGTCCATTGATCTTTTCTTATCTTCGATTTGACCTTTTTTTGACCATTTCACTTTTAACATTTCTGAATGCTACTTTAATGAACAACAACAATTTAATGAGATGAGATCTGAGGCATATTACCAATGTAACATACACTGTAATGTGGGGGTAACTTTAAAAGAAAATCCTTCCATTAGAAGGTGTAGATTCTCTTTATTTAGTAAATTTTATATCATAATCAAACCTAACTTTAAGTTTTCGTTTATTGACATTTGGATTATGTGCAGTGTTTAATGTATATGGTGCTAAAATCTTATGGTACATTAACCATTAGAATCTGTGGTAGGTAAACACTGATATTAAAATTTATGTATTATATGACTGACAAAAGAATCTCAAAGCAAATAACATTTGTTTGTTTGATTTAAAACATTTACGATAACTTAAGGTTTATAATGTGTATTATGGGTTTTTCTTGTGGAAATTATACTCGAAGCACAACATAATTAATGCATCAAAATAGCAAGTCTATTGTGGTTTGGTTTATGGTTTATGGTGTTTTACGTCACTTTCAACAGTATGTCAGTTATATCGTGGCTGTCAGTTTTATTGATGGTTTAAACCGGATTACCCGGAGCAAACCACCGACTTGTTTTACTTACTTTATTTTTTGTATAAAATAAAGAAAAAGAAAAAAAAACACATGTCTACTTGGTATACAGTTAATGCATTTGGTGAATAGAAAATATACAGAACAAAATTAATATTACCCCCCACCCTACGGGGAAAACTTTATAGTATGGGGAAAAAAATGAAGAAAATACCCTACATTGTCAGAACAGTCTCTTAATCCAATAGAAAATTGTAGAAAGAGACAACATCAATGCCCCGAACATCTCACTTTCTAGAAAGAGACAACATCGATGCCCCGAACATCTCACTTTCTAGAAAGAGACAACATCGATGCCCCGAACATCTCACTTTCTAGAAAGAGACAACATCAATGCCCCGAACATCTCACTTTCTAGAAAGAGATAACATCAATGCCCAGAACATCTCACTTTCTAGAAATAGACAACATCAATGCCCCGAACATCTCACTTTCTAGAAAGAGACAACATCAATGCCCAGAACATCTCACTTTCTAGAAAGAGACAACATCGATGCCCATAACATCCCACTTTCTAGAAAGAGACAACATCGATGCCCCGAACATCTCACTTTCTAGAAAGAGACAACATCAATGCCCCGAACATCTCACTTTCTAGAAAGAGACAACATCGATGCCCCGAACATCTCACTTTCTACAAAGAGACAACATCCATGGCCCGAACATCTCACTTTCTACAAAGAGACAACATCGATGCCCCGAACATCTGACTTTCTAGAAACAGACAACATCGATGCCCCGAACATCTCACTTTCTAGAAAGAGACAACATCAATGCCCCGAACATCTCACTTTCTACAAAGAGACAACATCCATGGCCCGAACATCTCACTTTCTACAAAGAGACAACATCGATGCCCCTAACATCTCACTTTCTAGAAAGAGACAACATCAATGCCCCGAACACTCACTTTCTAGAAAGAGGCAATATCGATGCCCCGAACATCTCACTTTCAGGGCTTGGTACAGGTACGTCAATAAAAATGTCATGGAATTAAAATAATTGTATGGGCTCTCCCCTTAGTTTTCCCGCTGCATGGTACAAATAAAATCAAATGTTCAACTTGCCCTTAGAGTGTGACATGAATGAGTGCTTGGTGTTTCCTCCTTGTGCGTGCAAAGCAACTTACAAGAGCTCCTATTGAGCAATAATTGTATAAGGAGTAGTCATTATTGTCCCGTTGTAAGACCTCATTTTCCGACAACGTTTATCAACTCTTCCAGTCATGGTGTTTTACCCGACAATTTGAAATTTTACTTACTTTTATGCGAAACAACATTTTTGTTTTAAACGTTGCTGCTCTTATTTTCTGTCGTGATCGTATGTTAGTTGGATTTATAACTACCTATGCAATTAGTGCCTATAACCACTAACATTGTGAGTTCGAATCCCACTCAGGCGAGGTGTACTCGATACTACATTATGTGAGAAAGTTTGTCAGTGACTTAAGACAGGACGGTGGTTTTCTCCGAGTACTCCATTTTCCTCCACCAATAAAACTGACCGCCATGATATAACTGACATATTGTTGAAGGTGGCGTTAAACACCATAAACCAAATCAAACCTCTACTGAAATGGTGTGTGGTAATTCCCATCTAACGCCGCTCCTACATCGTAATGTAGTTAGACAACTTCTCATCTAACTGGTAAATTGTTTTTGTAGCTCACAGATGGAACTCTATCTCTGAGAGAAAGGTTAAGTAATTTTACAGACTGAATCATAAAGATCCTGCCATGACAGCAAAATAATTATCTCTCATGTCAAGACATCTGTAAGATCAATTGACAATGTTCAACCATTCAATAAAATAATGAACATTGATTAAAATACAGCATCATGTTTAAAGGGTGAATGTTGTAGGAGCACATTAACCTGCAATAATTGTGTCATAAAAGGTGCATACACAGTAAGAACAAGACAAAGCACTACCAGACTATAATGCTATTCCGCTCAATAAGAATTTTTAAGTCTATATTATTTTTCTCTCTTCAAAAATGGGTTTACATGCAGCCTGCGCGCACATAGGTAAATGGTAATACTAAGGTATATAACAACCATTTTCCGATGTAAGGCTTGTCGTTTACATGATGTTGTTGGTAGAGATCGTCTTCTGTTGAAAACTCTACAGTTCATCATTCTGCTCTATCAATAACTTTTTACTACTAAAGCAATAGAAGTTTATTAACGTGTTATTATGGAGACAAAAACATCCAAGCAGAATATGCAATATTATTTGGCTTTCCAATCTTTTGGCTGAGGGTACCAGATGAAGGCTCTTGCAGAAACGCGTTGTGCACACCAAATAAAATATCTACGTGTTTTACATGTATTTCACTCTATCGTATAGCCTCAATACGGAGTATGCAAATATATTGATCAACTGAGCAAATAGTTTCTATGCAACTATTAATCATACAAACAATATGTATATAATTAGACAAACAAAGGACAGATGTGACCGTTCCATTTCGGTCCTTGGATACACATATATATATGCAACCAATGACTATCACCACCAAAGTTTGTGAGTTGCATTCCCGTTCATGACGAGGTGTACTCGATTCTTAAAACCTCATGTAATAAAACAATATGTTGCAGGTCCTTGGTTTTATCCAGGTTGTATGCTTTTCTACACTAAGAATGTAAATAATACAAGGTTATATCAGAGGATATTGTTTAATCAGAAGTGGTGTTCATCTACGAACAATTGGTTATCGTCATCAAAGCTCGTGACGAGTTGTACTCGATCGTTACAACGTTATGCTATAAAATTATCTGTTGTAGGTCGTTGGCTTTATCCGGCTTGTCTGCTTTTCTACACTAAAACTATAAATAATACAATGCTATATCAGAAAATATTGTTGAACAGAAGTGGTGTTAAACATCTATCATAATAACACTGTATTACTCCTGCTACACCACATGACCTCTTTATTAACGTGTGTGATCAATGTAATATTATAGTGCTCTTACATCTTTGTACTTAACGATTGTATTATTACCCCCGATGCAAAGCCATTTTGACAGTTTAAACGAGATAAATTAGTTTGTAGAGTATTAAAAGGAGTAAAATCTCTTTTATTAAAATTGCCGATGGGCTTAATTAGAACGAGATCGTCATGGAATTGGATTATTAGGTTGTTGTTGGTTTATTGATAAAGATCACATTTGCTCTAATGTGATTGAATATTGTACAAGTTCATCTCCTCTTAATCATTATGAAGCTTGATATCATGTAAATTTATTTTAAATCATTGTATATAGAGTAGTAAAGTCTTCCATTTATAAATGGTGTCTCAGCCGACCCTCCAATAACTGCTCCCTACCAAAATGTTTTGTTGTTAAGGATGAAAGGTTTTTTTTCGTTCTAGCAGTTTGACAGAACATAAATCTACATAACCCGTCCAGAAAATTGTACAAGTCGGATAAGAACAACAAAAAATAGTATTTTATTAACATATACAGTTTATTGAACAAACTATTGCTTTACAATGGCCTAAGCAGTACAGGGTAGCTAACTTAGGGCACCTGCTTGCGGAATTTTTTGTTAAATGTTCAGTTTGAAATTGCTGTAAAAATGTGACATTTTACAAGAAATAAAATGAAAGAGAAAAATACCAAACCATCGGAGCAGTTCTAAAATAAAATATAAAAATAGTAGAAAGAGGCAAAATCACTACCCTTCAAACACATAATATAGGATCCCTCATTCTCCTTACAATACAGGATCCCTCGTTCTCCTTACAAAACAGGATCCCTCATTCTCCTTACAATACAGGATCCCTCATGCTCCTTACAATACAGGATCCCTCATTTTTCTTACAATACAGGATCCCTCATTCTCCTTCCAATACAGGATCCCTCATTCTCCTTACATTACGGGATCCCTCATTCTCCTTACAATACAGGATCCCTCATTCTCCTTACAAAACAGGATCCCTCATTCTCCTTACAATACAGGATCCCTCATGCTCCTTACAATACAGGATCCCTCATTTTTCTTACAATACAGGATCCCTCATTCTCCTTCCAATACAGGATCCCTCATTCTCCTTACATTACGGGATCCCTCATTCTCCTTACAATACAGGATCCCTCATTCTCCTTACCTAGTACATGTATTGCAATAAAACGTGGCGAGGTTAAACTAGTTTTATGGGCTTAACATTCCCCTCCTTGAGAAATGACATGGTTATGCAAGTGGTTTTTTTTGTTTGTTTTGCTTTTTTTTGGATACATCTGAGTAAAATGCCATAGCCTCACATATAACCCGGCGAAGAGTAGTTATACATAACGCTCTGGACTGGCTTGCACAAACCTTACTTAAATTTAAGTGTCAATTAAAACTTAATTGACACTTAAATTTACTTGAAATGTACCTATGCTTAATTTACAGTTAAGGTTTAATTGAGACTTAAATTTAATTGATGTTTGTGCAACCCAGTGCAGATTTTCAACATATAAATTTAAAGCTTATACATAATCATATTCCGGACTGATCAAAAAGAGAAAGCAGTTTCTCCATCGTGATTCATTCATATGGTAAATTGAATTACAATATACCCGATTTAATTTATTTTAGGAGTGTTCCGACATGATAGCGAAAATATCATTACAGTATGAACCATTTGTGATGTCTGTCAAAATTGTCATTGAATTTAAATGATGTCCCTTCCTTGATATTATATTGCGTGATAGAATATATTTTATTATTATAATATTTGATTATTGAACAAGGAAGTGTTAAATTTTATGAAGGGGACATTAAATTATATGATATTAAACAAAACATAAATTAAGAACGTCGGTTGAAATTTTACATCGTAAAATAATTGAATAAAAGTATATAATGGAAGGATTATATATTAACAAACCTTCAAAACAAGTTGAACAAACAATGTGGGCAAACATTAGAACATAACGAAGGCCAGCAACTGAATGCGGAAGTTGTGTAATGATATTTACAAGCACTTTATGAGGGACATTGCTGGTATAAGGGTAAAAGCGTGGATATCTAACTTATCTTACACGACGCGTTTCTGGAATAACCGTCATCATGTACTGTCATAGTTCAAAGATTAAAAGACCAAATGCCCTGAACAGTTAGCTAAAATCGGCTAACGTTACCTATGCCTGATGACTGAGAATCTTACCAAAAGACCAAATGCCCTGAACAATTAGCCAAAATCGGCTAACGTTACCTATGCCTGATGACTGAGAATCTTACCTTTAATAATAATTACACGATTAGGAACTGTGAACGAGTACATCTATATGAGCAAGTAGATCAAAGGGCATAAACAAGAAGCAAAAATCAGCTAAGGTTAAATGTGTATAATGGAGATTGACCTTAGATCTTTAGCAAATTTCAATTAGATTTACGATGAACAATTGTATCACATTTCTCATTGCATGCAGACTATTATTCGCCACGACCGTGTCGGGACGTTATCATCAATCGACAAAGATGAAATCCTAGCTAACCACAGATCATTCATGACCTCTTTAAACATTCCCTCTGGTAAAGAGTCTGAGGATTTACCCTACTTATATTGGATACCTAAACTCCATAAGACACCATACAAAGAAAGGTACATAGCGGGATCATCAACTTGTTCGACGAAAGAATTGTCTATTCACCTGACAAAGATTCTGTCTGCAGTAAAAGAGGGACAACAGAAATATTGTGAAACTGTTTACTCGCGTAGTGGCATAAATCACATGTGGATTTTGAAAAACTCTAAAGATTTTTTGGATAACCTGAAATCAAGATCTTTCTCTCAGGTATCCTCCATCAAAACATTTGATTTTTCAACTCTATATACCACCCTACCGCATGACAAATTAAAAACCCGCTTAAAAGAAACAATTCATAAAGCTTTTAGTCATAGAAACTATGGCTCAAAATTTGTTGTGTTAGGCTACAATTCCACATATTTTTCAAACAAAATTCATAAAGGTAAAACATGCTACTCCGAGGAACAAGTGGTCAGTATGCTGGAGTTCCTCATCGATAACATATTTGTCTCCTTTGGAGGGACACTGTTTCAGCAGGTCGTCGGCATACCAATGGGTACGAATTGTGCCCCTCTTCTAGCCGATTTATTTTTATACTCATATGAGTCGGAGTTTCTTCAAAAGCTTGTAAAAGATAAGAAGATTCATGAGGCTAGAGCCTTTAATTTCACATACAGGTATATTGATGACGTTTTATCTATCAACAATTCTAGATTTGCAGAATTTCTTCCATTGATATATCCTCCAGAGCTGGAAGTTAAAGAGACCACCGATACAGCTTCGTCCGCATCATTTTTGGACTTATACCTCGAATTTGACGACAGTGGTCAACTCAGTACTAAAATTTATGATAAGCGGGACGACTTCAATTTTAAAATCATAAATTTTCCAAACATGTGCAGCAATATACCAGCTTCTCCTGCATATGGTGTTTACATCTCGCAATTGATTCGCTATGCAAGGGCCAGTAGCAATTATTCTGATTTCCTGAAACGTCATCTTCATCTGAGAAACAGGCTACTGGACCAGGGCTATAAAAAGATTCGCCTTATTCGATCTCTTAAAAAGTTTATATTCCGATACCAATATCTTGTCGAAATATATTCCGTCTCTGCAGAAAAAATTATAAGCGATGCATTTTCATATAGTGAAAATGTATAAAGATAAAGAAGTCGCAAATGTCAATAATTTTTTTGTCAATGTGTGACGTAAAAGTATTTTTGACATTTACGTCACCGAATATGGTACTGCTTTGACAACTATTTTACCTATTTTGTTCCTGTATTTAAATACTGTTACAGTGACAGCCGGAACCTTTGAACCGTAATGAGAGCGGGAGGTTTGGCGCCTTAAAATCTGATTCAACCCACCATTTCTTTAGAAATGCCTGTACCAAGTCAGGGTCATTACGGTTTTCACAGTTTTCCGGTTGTTGACTGATTTTGTCTGTTTATATAATTATGAGTTTTTGCTTTCCCTTTGTAAGATTGTTCGGAGTTCGGTAGTTTTGTTATTACCTTTATTGTAGGAAGAGATGCGAATTATTCAAATCAACTTGCAGAAATCTTGCACAATCACGTGTATTTGTGTGTTAGGGGTATCGATTCTGCCTCTATTAACGATTTTTATATTTGATTTTGGAATTGTTCCGACCGTGTGGTATTTTCTATTTTTCATTTTATTTATTATATGTACGATGCATAGCGCTGATTACACTACGATTAATAAATAAATCAGAAATGGGAGAAATTCAACATTTAACGTTTGTTTCATATGTTAAGACAAATGTTTCATCTTAAGCTGACTAGATACACTTGATATGTATATCTGTAAGAACATTTGATGTATTGTTGTAGATACTAATATCATCAGCATTCTAATAAATCAGCCATTCACTTTTGACATTACGTCTAGTAAAATATACATTACCGTTAGGAGAACCCTTAATGTTGAGACGATTATAGAAATCATGAATTGATTCTGTTCAATGAGCGATCTTGATAATATGGAACACCAAGACGACAGACACACTGACACAGTTACATAAAATTGTATACAAGGCACATCCTCGCAGATTATGATCACATATTTCGTCTCCCGTCATCGGTATCTACATATTAGTGACAATTGTTTACAAAAGTAAATGAAGTTTCCCTTTGACCTTGGATAAATACTTTTATATCTAACAGAGCTCCATAAAACCTTATACAAGACACATCATAACATACCATGATCACATATTCAGTCTCCTGTTAGTTAAACTACTGACAATAGATAGAGTTCACAAAAGTAGAGGCATGTGGCATGTGACCTTGGAAAAGTACTTTTATATCTATAATAGGCCGCAATATTGAAATATGTGATGATTTTAGTTATAAATTAACTCCCCTTAAAAAACACCCTGAACTACATATCCACCAATATTACTCAAGCAAGTACAGATTCAAAACCTCCATTCTTTTAAATTGAATAGCGCATGTGCATTGTCCTCGTAAAAAATAAACTGACCACGATACACTCCTCACTTATTATAAGAGGCAAGTTTATTTTGATGAAAATGATATGTTTATTCGTCTAAATGTAGTATACAAAACAAAATAGGATATGTCAAATTGCAGTCGAAGATTGTAGTGAAGTGTAGCCATGTTATTAAATATTTACAGGCTTTTTAGTATCCATGGTGATCATTTGCAGTAAAACAAACTACATTTGTAGTTGGGTTCGTGTTGCTCGATCTTTAGATTTCTGTGTGATGTTTTGTAGGTTGTTTGTCCTTTAGTCCTTTT
Source organism: Bathymodiolus brooksi (assembly GCA_963680875.1). Lineage (NCBI taxonomy): Eukaryota > Metazoa > Mollusca > Bivalvia > Mytilida > Modiolidae > Bathymodiolus > Bathymodiolus brooksi. Next base: position 76,891,947 of record OY804587.1, on the reverse strand, counting down.
TGCATTGTGTTTTCTGTCCTTCTATTTACGGATTTTTTTTTAATGAATTTCTTTTATTGGCAAAAACAGCATATTATATAATTAAATAATCATCTTATGTTTACATCAAATTATGTAAATATATAGAAAGAGGATAGATTCTTGCACTAATAGTTTAATCTAAACCTTCATTCTTATGCTTATGGAGTGACAAGAGAACAAACAAGAAAAACAAAATAAGTATCATTAATTATAGCCATGGTAGTATGGAGAGGGAAAAATTGAAGTAGCTGAACAAATATATAATGTTGTTATAAAATTGGTGCCCAGGGACTCCAACAGGTGTTTGCCTTTTCATATGATTTATTTTTATAATATGTTTTTTTCAATAACAAGGTTTTCTTTTAAAAAGTTTTGTAATGCTTTTAAATGAACCTGCTGAGTATTTAATGTTGTTCTGCATATATAAAACTTAGTAAGCAGAATTATTAAATTTCTCATATAGTTTTTTCAGATTTGTCTGTTATTCCAAATAAAATTATAGTCAAATTTAATGGCAGTTCTATTTCAGTTTTTTCAAAAATCCAGTTATTTAAGTCTTCCCAAAGTTTAGATATTTTATTACATGTCTAAAATATATGTTCAATTGTTTCTACTTCTAAACAGAAACTACATTTATCATTTGGTTTTTGATTTATTTTATACAATAAACTATTTGTACCTAGAATTCTGTGAATAATTCTATATTGAAACCACTGTAATTTTGAACTTTTTGTTGTAATGAAAGGCAAACGATAAATTTCTTTCCAATTTAAAATTACATTTAGAGCTTCCGTCCATTTTTCTTCACATTTTAATTTTATTGCATTTGAATTTAAAATATGGTACATGTCTTTTGATCCTTTTTGAGATTTCATAACAATTTTAATGATGTTTGGAATTAGTGATCCATTTAGTTTTTCTAAGGCATTAATAAGTATATTTGACTTTTTAATGTAAAAACGTATTGCTGTAATAACACCATGATAAGTAAGAAAGTTTGTTTGTATATTATAGGTGTCCTGAAACTTTTGAAATGACATTATTTTTCCAGTTTCATCCAACACATCATTTATCATGTAAACACCCCTTTTTGCCCAATCCTTATACACTTATACAAAACTGTTTGATATCCCACCTTAATGTTTTCATTATTCCAAATATTACAAGTATTTATATTTAATTCGTTTATTTGTAATTTTAATTGCAGTTCTCTCCATGCATTGAAAACTTCTTCCCAAAAAGGATTTTTTGGCTGTTTTTTATGCCCTGAGTTTAATAGCTGTGTAATATCTATATTTTTTTCAGAAGATAACAATAATTTTGTTATTTTAAAATCTTTTTTTATGATTCTTCTAATCCAGCTTAATTTTAATCCTTTTATATACATTTTGATATTTAACATTTTTAAACCACCCATATCACAGTTTTGAGATAAAACCTCTCCTTTGTTTTGTATGGTTTATTATCCACAATAAAAGAGTATATCTTAGAAACTAATTGATTAATTATATTTTCTTTTGGACTAGGTATAGTAAGAAATAAATGATTCAGTTTTGAGATTATCAGGGATTTAATTATTGATATTTTACCAATTGGTGTTACGATTTACGGATTCTGATAACTCTCTTGGTATCTTCAAACTCTTCTTACACCCTAATTAATCAAAATCCATTTGTTTCAGCCTCGTTCATGGCTAATGATCGAATATTACTTTCACCGGATATTTAATACACGACGGATGCCACTAGCGGAAAAGAAATTGCTTGCCCTTGCGACGCACCTGTGTTCACCTTTTTTAGTGGATTTCGTGTTGGCCAGTGTTTAATATTGTTTTTATCATGTTTTCTCCTTCTATTTGTTCTTCTCCTTTTGGCTAATGCTGTCGTCTGTCATCTTCTATTTGTTCTTCTCCTTTTGGCTATGCTGTCGTCTGTCATCTTCCATCGATTTGCAGTTTATAATTACCCCTTTGATGTCTTCAAATCGTTTCCTATTACCTACATCAATCTATGTCTGTCTCAATAGGTCTACTTGTTATCGGCAGAAATCAGCTGAAATACTACTCTACATTGACATTTACCAGTAATATCTCGACCAATCATTTATACACGTAACTTTCATCTCGTTATACAGTGTGTTTATTTTGTTGGACAAACCAGCTTAACACAACTGTACATGTTTTTTTGTAAACTGAAATTTAGATTTCGTACACTATGATAATAAACTCAAGATACAGCAACATCACTTCAGTTTAGAATCGCTGCATTTATGTGTGTCGGGTCAGATATAATCGCTAGCATAACAGTTAGTCCGACAATAAAAGCTGTGATACTGTATGTAGAGACATTCAAAACTGACGTTAATGTTCATTTCGGTAAAGTCATGTGTCATGTGTTTGACACGTCACACTGGCTGATATTTTTCAGTATTATAGTCAGTCCGTTGATATTGTCAATATCCCTCACTGAGATGAAGGGTTAGGGTTAGGGTGCTTAACGCCACTTTCAACAATATTTCAGTTATAACGTGGCGATCAGTTTTATTGGTGGCGGAAACCGTAGTACCGGGAGAAAATCACCGACCTGCCGCAAGTCACTGACGAAACTTATCACATAATGTTATATAGAGTACACCTCGCCTGAGCGGGGTTCGAACTTGCAACGTTAGTGGTGATGGGCACTGATTGCATATGTAGTTGAAAATCTAACAACAATACGATCACGACCATGACGGCCCCTCACAGTGATCACGAAAAGTTTGTAGATACCAAAAGGGTAATCAGAAGCCGTAAGTCGAAGAAGAGCAAATGAGGCAAGAAAAAAGAAAAAAAGGACAAATAATAATCTTCAAAACAAAGGATCAAGCAACGCGATTCCCACTAAAAACCGGAACGTATAAATTACCGATAACGATAAAAAATGTTTCTCGAATAAAGCAGACAATATACTTACTAAAATTGAAACATGCAAAAGTGACACACATAAAACGTGAAAGAGAAAACTAATAGTTTTGAAATAGTAAATCTAAAACGAAAGTAAGGTTCCATTTTCTTATTAATCACTAAATATGTTACATAAGAAAAGTTTAAAAACACCACAGTTGTAACCAACGCTACAATTTGATAGTATTTCTGGGAGAAGTTTTGACTTACAGACAATGGACAAAAGTATTCGCACGCTTCCAATTTTCCCTATGTATTTCATATAAAACTACAATTTTATGTAGTTTTACTGTATAATTTCAAAATAATTTTCTATGATAAACATTTTGAGAATATACAAGCTAAACACACAACTGAATTAATTTCTTTCGAAATACAATGCTTTGATAGGACCTTTGTAGACAAATTATTTAAGTCTGTTTAAATCATAGCGATTTGCAAAACATGCTTCAGAAAGTTATTTCAAAATTACTACTATAAACTACATATCTTTTCTGCTTTCCTTGATAAAATAATGATTAAAATCGGACGTGAATTGATTTCAAGATAATATTTTGAAAAACTGAAGTTTTATATGAGATATATAGGGTAAATTGTAAGCATGCAAATACTTTTGTCCATTGTCTGTAGTAACAAAACTATTAATGAATGTCACATAACCACGGCTTTATCGTTTCCTTGGTTTTTCATGCAAATGACAACATTATTCCTGATCATAAATTGATACCGGTTGACAGAACTGTTTGTAGATATTGGATAAAATAATTACACTAAGAAAACGATCAGACAATAGCAGCAAAACAATTACATATAATCTTCTAATCTTCTCACATGTTCGTATGACCAGTACGTGTAGGTTGTAATATGACAAGGAAAAGCATTTTACAAAGTCAACCAAGAGATATACATGTATTCGAAATTATGCAATTAACTTATATAGCAAATACACAATAATCGTTGGCGCTTTTCATAACAACAGCATTAGTTTAGCTGTAATGTTTTGAATTTGTACACAAATTATGACGAGAATGTTTAATGTGACGATTCTGATTTTACGATATAAGTTCGTTATTCAATACATATTGAAAGTGATACCAGCAAATTCTAAATACTTACGGTCATTTGTATCAATTGAGGTTGTAAAAGTGAACTTATAATATATGAAATGTAAAACAACAAATAGAAGAGTATATCCACAAGACATAGGTACCGCGCTTCCACCTAGATAGACGTTAGTAATATTGCGGGAATCGTAAAATGGATACTAACCAAATATCAAAACATTTGATCAAGGGAAATAAACGATCAATAATGGACAATCCAGAGAAATTGGTGTAAGTTAGAGCACGGATAGCACAAATTTACCATGGAAATCAACTAGCAGCAGTTACAAAATGAACAAACGATTGTCCAGAATGGGCGATTGTCAAAATTTCACACCCTATGCAATATCTGCTCTTCCGGAAGGTACATTCCTCTGATGACCCTTTTTTACGTACATTATTTATTGTCTGTAAACTATAATAGCCCGAAAACTGCTCAGTCGATATTGAACAGCAATCAGTCAAAAAAAGATGACATACATATGGTCACTAACCATATTATTCAAACACCAATTTGAAACCTCCAAAACCCTCAATAAACTTTCTGTAAAATGATTATGAATTGTATATCTAATATAAACTGATAATGTATTTATTTCATACAGTTATAGAAAGGTATGCATGACATTGATTGTATTTAGATAAATGTAATCTGTCAAAAAAACAAATGGAAAATGGAACCGAATATGAAATCTGCGATCAAATGTCAATGCTGTGTTTCTTACTTATACATCATGCTATCTATAAATGGTATTGTACCATTACCGGGGATGTCATATAATACAGATTACCAAATACAAAAAATGCATAGCAACCATGTTTTAGCAGTTTTGACAAGATGACGCAATGGCCATTCTAGAACTACTTACGAGCATCAGACCAAATGTATATACTGCAATAAAAGGGTAACACAAATACCACATTGTCGGAACAGTTCCAAAATCCAATGGAAAAAATCGCAGAAAGAAGCAAAATTGTTATATCTAGCACGCAAATACACGACCACCTACGTTGCTGGCTTGGTACAGGCACTTCAATAAAAAGTGGTGGGGTTAAACTAATTTTATCGGCTCTATTATTTGCATGCTATCAAACAAATTTATGTTACCACATGTTGCCGATAGTTTATATATACAGTCGGCACTTTACATTATGTCTTTACCAATGTAACAGGCGATACAGTTCTAAGGTTGTTTTAAACAAGTTGATTGATAACACTTCTTATGATCTATTATCCTTTGATGTAGTTTTTTATATTTATAACTATTTGTCTTTCGTGGAGTATAGAATTGGTAAAACATTATTCCGTCCTTAAGGCGTATGCTTGCTCTTATTTATACAGTTGTGGATGTATATTGCGGGATAAAGTGTTTAATCTTTACTCTCCTTCACTTTTCAATGTTTAGATGTTATTTTCTAAAACATATATACATTTTAACCAATTAATCAGCCTATTTGAAACTACATTACACTGTATTCATTTCTCAATTAATATTTACCTGTGGGAGCGCGGTGGTTGGTTGTTTTTGTCCGTATGTGTAGCCTCTCAATGTGATATCGGGCACAATGATTACGGTATTGTTAAGATTCGTTTTCCCGTGTTGTGTTGTCTTGTTATTAACGCGCGTCAGGGAAATACCATTGTATAAACGAAATAACATACAAACGATATACATGCCCATATGTAGCGTTTAATGATAAATATGAAGAGTATTGCTCAACTGCAGTCTAAGATTCGTTCCACACTTATTTAAGGGTATGAGCTATGTTTATTATTGAAGACCCTATTGTGTCCCTAAAATGTAGGACAGCAATACAAAAATAAACAGTCTCACTTTCATTTACATCCACATCCTTTCTTACTTTTATTTGGCCTTAGTAATTATCAATTCACGCCAGAATATCTCTGTAATATTGCTGAAAGTTGACTGAGACGTAAATCGAAGAATCGACAATACAATGGCCAAAAATCAGTTACATTGTTCTACCATTATGACGCTTTTATACCAAGACTCAACCACAAGAGCATTTTTGCTGATATATCTCTTGCGGCGCTTTACTCCATTTTCATACTACGCTATTAGCTAAACGGCGATAAGTAATTGTTCCTCAACGCATTATCTGTTCTTTCTATAATGTGATAATACAATTAGCAACATGGTGCATTATTTTCAATTAATTTAGAATTATACGAATTTATCGCTTCCTTGAGGTAATATAAAACAATTCATTTTAAACACAGTGTGGCTTTATGGTTCTTTTTTTACGTGAGATAAATCATATTTTACGTATCCTCATACGAAGCAGAGATCGCAAATGGAATGAAATGAATATTTCATTGTGTAAATATTTAGCTTCACTCATCTTTAAATACAGACTAAATTGATATGTAGCAGAGTTTAAATACCTCCAAGTCAGAACATGCACAAACTATATTGAACAGAGTTAAGAGATAAATTGTTCGTCAGAAGACTGTATATATTGAACAAAATTAAAACACTTTAAAGAAGAGTCTTTAACGAATTAAATTGTTCGTCTGAAGACTGTCTATATATACTGAACAACATTAAAACACTTTAAAGAAGAGTCTTTAACGAGTTAAATTGTTCGTCAGAAGACTGTCTATGCTGAACAAAATTAAAACACTTTAAAGAAGAGTCATTAACGAGTTAAATTGTTCGTCAGAAGACTGTCTATACTGAACAAAATTAAAACACTTCCAAGAAGAGTCGCTAACGAGTTAAATTGTTCGTCAGAAAACTGTCTATACTGAACAAAATTAAAACACTTTAAAGAAGAGTCATTAACGAGTTAAATTGTTCGTCAGAAGACTGTCTATATATACTGAACAAAATTAAAACACTTTAACGAAGAGTCTTTAACGAGTTAAATTGTTCGTCAGTAGACTGTCTATACTGAACAAAATTAAAACACTTCCAAGAAGAATTTGGAGATAGCAAACGGGTAATCAGAATCTGTAAATCGAAGGACAGACAATACAATGACCAAAAGAAGAAGGACAGACAATACAATGGCCAACAGAAGGACAGACAATACAATGGCCAACAGAAGAAGGACAGACAATACAATGACCAAAAGAAGAAGGACAGACAATACAATGACCAAAAGAAGAAGGACAGACAATACAATGGCTAACAGAAGGACCGACAATACAATGACCAAAAGAAAAAAAGAACAAACAATGATATACAAAACACTATACAGACAACAAAACATCGAGCAACACGAACCCCACTAAAAACCGGGGGTGAACGCATGTGCCCTCAATTAAACTTTTGGGTGTGTTAGAACGTTACTTTGTTTCGAATCACATTTAAACCTATTTTATCGCCTTGCATTCTTCGATAAAGTCGATCTAAATTTGTTCCAGACGTGAATACTGGACTAGATAATGAGTAACACGGTGGATGCTTTATAAGAAACATGTAATGCTTACCCGTCATGAGCGCCTGTGCTAGCCCCCGTTTGTTTGTATTTTGTGGGGTCCGTGTTGGTCAACTTTTTAGTTTTCTGTGTTGTGCGTGTGTGGTTTTTTGTGTGTATTGTTTTGTGTGTATTCGTTCTGTGTATTGTGCCCAATGTTGAATGTGTCTTCGGTTTATTTTATCCCTATTGTATATTGTTTTAGACATAACAATATCTTTGAGAACGACTTGGTTCTATTTGTTGCAATACTAGCATAGTGATGGTAATGTTTGCAATAATGCTTTACACGTATTTATTCATCTATCTAATACTCCCTTATATCAAAGATAAGGAGTATAATAGTAATATTTATGGGTTGGAAATTAGGGATATTGCTCATTTGTAGACCAGGAATGTCTGTTTTATTTTGATGACTTAAAAGCTGCATGATGACTGATGATTTTTTTTCTTATCTTCACCTTTTTATGGGTTTTGTGTCGTAATCATTTATATCTACATCCTTTCACATTGTGCCAAAATATATTATCAGAAAACTGAAATCAGAAATTTGAAATTTATACGATTTATGCTAGACAATCGATTAATAAATATTCTGAATATCAAATGTTTTAAGATTCCCAGTCGTAAACCCACTAATCTAATTTTCGTGTTGTGTAGTAAAACTCAGTTTAACGAATTTCAAGGGACCACAATAATTTGTTTGTTGTAACCTTAATTCGATATATCGATATAACGAACTTCGTAACGCGAATTTGCTATGCATGTGTTATTAAGATATCTGTTTATTATAAAACAACTAGGCGTACTAACTTTATTACTCGTCACAAAAACGGAAACATATTACGAATCATTAAATATAAAAATTAAGTGTCTATTCTTAGCTGAAGAAGTTTGAATATTTGTTTTTGTTTCCTAGAAAATATTTTCTCAATTTTATCCAGAAAACAGAATCAATTTTCCTTTACATTGTCATGTCTTCCAATGTAAGCCTGGTTAAAACTAGTTTAAATCAGCTATCATTGTTTAATGGCAGACAGTTAAAAGCGGTTTCGTCATCGTCATTGTCAGAATGTTCATGAACTACATGTTTCTTCCCAGTCAATGTCGTCGTCTGACCGCGTTTCTCCCACTACATATTCATTCTAGACAGCAATAAACTGAACAAGCGTGAGTCCAATTAAACATCATACAATTGATGACTTTCGATGAGGTGAATAGAAGGATTGATCAACCCATGGAATATGATATTCACCGAGGCATCCGATGGGTTATTTTCCGTGGGTTGATCAATCCTTGTATTCACCGAAATTGAAAGTCATTAACTGTTTTATTATATGACATTAAATCAAATTTGAATTAACACCAAACAGCGCCGACTTTGGTCCCCTGATAGGTCAGTCCAACGTCTGCCATTATTAATTTAATTGTGTACCGAGAGTAATTAGTAAGAATGCATCTGATTAGTCGATGACAAAACTTAACCCGATGACGATTGGCTACTACTTTTAAGATAAATGGGAAACACCATTTATATTTTAAAGGTGTCTGGAGGAGCTTTGGAATATTATGTTCACCTCTCGTGACTTTTTGCGCGTGGAATATAACGTTTTATCAAAGAACGTTACTAGGGACGTCAGACAATCAGAAAAGACAGTATCTGAAGTCATATAATAAAATGTATTACGTATATTGTGTTTAAGGTGTTTTGTAAAATGTCAAATTTGGCTACAATATATAAATATTACGAAGTTCATTTTATTATCTCGTATTTATTTTCTAAAATAAATTTCTTTTCTTTTGGTTATTCTCTAAAGAAATGTCTCTCTTAATTCTCTAAAGAACTTTCTTTTCTTTTCCTGATTAGGAAAAGCCATACTGATATGTCAAATAACAATGATACCATTTTCCGTTTAATTAACCAAATTTGATGAATACACACCGGTACAATTGACATATATCTTTATAGGTAAATAATTACCGGTAACATATCGCCGATCTTCTTCCTCTTCTTCTTTCAATTTCCGCACGCCGTCATCTTATTGACGATTATGTGCCGTGTATGCGTGGGGTAAAAAACAAATTCATGATAACGTTCAGATGAATGTGATAACTATATACAGTGGTGCAGTGTGGTTAGAACTATGTACAGTTGACTGATAATTAGATGTGTTGTTGGAGAACAGATCAATCTACTTTCACCTCAATATAATAAACCATTCTTGGGAGTTCATCGTAACCGTGATAATTATATTAGGATTTGCATATTTAAGGAATATTTGAAATTGTTGAACAGGTTTATGAAAAGCGTAGGCTGACCCAAACCAGGTTATGCAAGTATAACCTGTTCAATAATTTCAAATATTCCTTATAATTTAATTTTTACAACAAGATTTAATGATTCCTCGATTTTAATTCCGAATATTTCATGTGACTATTTGAATTTGTCGTTGGCGGATGAACACGTTGGTGACGTCACAGTACCAACTCAGGTTATCGAGTATAACCACAATTTTCTCTAGGCGGATTACCCAATCAGATTGAACAATTCAAATCAAATTAAATTATTAGGGAATAAATAAGTGTTACTTATATTTACAAATTCGTACTTACTGAATAAAACTTCGCTATAACCACACTTTTCTATATCGAATCGTTATTTCTTAGCCCGGGAAATGAAATTTATTCGCTATAAGCGTAATGTCGTTATTGGTTATTTTTTGTATCACCCAGAAAAGTTAGGGTACATCAGAAAAAAATACTATCGAGGATATTTTCTTTTCTCTTTGTTAATGATATCATTAGTGTAAACGTGAAATAAAAGATAACATTATACAGTATGAACAGAACTGTGAAACTTGACATTTTATTATGGAAATGCAAAATATGAATTTGCTACCGACAATTGGGGAAATCAAGTAAGATAATTAATTCCTTTGGGTATCATCAAACACCAACAAGAACATTTCTTATGTATTATACTGTCTTATTTATTGTCTGCAAGGAAGAGACATCCATATGGCTTAATACCAGTGCATGTACTTGAATATGAGACTGATTTATGGTTTAATCCGTATGGGAGGCGGCGACAACCTATAAAGTGCGTAATAATGCGGCAATTCTACATGACAAAAATTCCTTTTTGAAAACTTTGTTTCAATGTTAGTCCCTAAGGAAACATATAATTAGGAATATAACATAGTAACACTCTGATACATCCCACATGTTTTCAGGGATGTACAATATACAACAATTAACTTAAAATGCTTCAATCATTTAAATAAGGGTAATAACAAAATTACCGAACTCCGAACAATCTTCCAAAGGGAAAGTCAAAACTCACAAGTATATAAACAGACAAAATCAGTCAACAACCGGCAAACTGTGAAAACCGTAATGACCCTGACTTGGTACAGGCATTTCTAAAAAAAATGGTGGGTTGAATCAGATTTTAAAGCGCCAAACCTCCCGCTTTCATTACGGCTCAAAGGTTCCGGCTGTCACAATAACAGTATTTATAACCATACTGGAACAAAATAGGTAAAATAGTTGTCAAAGCAGTAGCAAATTCAGTGAGGAGGATGGAACATCTATCGTGAACCATCTCCATCAACAACCCCGAGTCACCTTAAGTATTTTAACTGCGAAAAGAACCCTTCCTTGCAGAGGGTCACGGTTAGCAGACGACATTTCGGGAGACCATAATTCCGTCCGGACGTAAGGGATTTAAAAGAAGCCTTCATTGCAGAAAGTCTTGGCTAGCAATGACAGTAGACATACAGGGTCTAACACCGGGAGAGGTGCAAGATGATAAAATATGTGACACCCGAAGGTAAAATTTAAATCGTATCGGACGAGGCTTGTTCGAGTGAGATATGATTTAAATCTTACTTGCCGAGGTTGTCTCAGATTTAACAATATTGCACCTTTCACGGTGTTTGACTCTTTTTCTTACCCCTTTCTATCGTGTCAGTTTGTTTACGTTGAGTAAATATAGAGTGCTCTCCCTTGTTAGTAACTAACGTAGATAAAAAAAAATTACATCCCCTTTGACCAACGTCAAATAATTTTTACATGAGTATTTATTACTGTTGTCGTAGCATTTAAAGATACTGTCTATATATTTTATTATGAAATACATTTAAAATACTGTCAAAATACGGATGTATATCGATAAATCGACAATTTACTTCAACAATAGAAAACAATTTTGCGGGAAAAAGCGCGCGTAGCTTGTCTTACCCAGAAGCCTCGGTAAGATAAAAAAAAAAATTTCACCTAAATTAACGGACTACTTTATCCAAGGGGTGAGAAAATGGTGTCTTAGTGTAAGTCATTTAAGCGAATTCATCTGTTTGCAGGAGATATTTAGGGGATAGTGTCTCAATATATGGGAACTTTATTTTTCCCCATAACCATTTCTTTCATTTGACTGAATGAATCTATAAATTTCTGTCCATATTCCAATTCCATCGCCATCTTTTTACCTACAGTACCATTGAAGGTCTGTAAATTTGTCACCTCCATGACTATAGCGGACATACTGCACACTCGACTTTAAAACAACAATACATAAATTGCATTTAAGTCGCTCTCAAACAAGGTGATATTGGGGAAACACTGGGTTTAATATGAGTCAGTTTTATCCGTGAAAAGAAATACAAAGTGCATCTATATGGTATTATATGATTGGTTCTCGGGTCAAGGACGCTATTATTAACCTCCTACAGACCAAACAATATGAATCGTGTCATGCATTGTTTATTCTTAAGGTTTTATTAAGTATGACATTACAACAACAGAAACACTTCATGTTTAATAAGTGAACGTGATTATTATTCTCAATGCTGTGACGTGACATGTACATGGATTCATGAGTACGACTTAACCACCATGAAGTCCTATTATAAATCCTATCACAAGGAAACTGTATTGAAGTTAAATATGGATGAGAAATAATTACTTTCGTTTAAGAAGAGCTTGAAGATACCAAAGGGGTAATCAGAATCCGTAAATCGAAGAATGACAGACAAAAGAAAAAGGAAAGAAGAAGAAGGACAAACAACGGTCTACAAAACACAACACAGAAAAGATCGAGCAACACGAACCCCACTAAAACTAGGGGTGAACCAATGTGGTCCGGGAAGATAAGCAGTTCCTGCTCCACCAGTGACACCCGTCGTGTTTAAGTAAAACAATTATAGTATGATGATATTGATAATCGTTTGGCTATGTATATATCTGATTAAGATTATTTCAGAAACGCGTCGTGAGAACTAAATTAGATATCGACCTTTTTATTCCATATAGTACTATGACTTGTGTAGTAATGGTGTCAAAAAGTTGAAAACCTCAATTTATCCGAATCTTTGGTACCATAGGACACGCAATGACTTAAAGCTGTGTTGTACACTAGGATATATTCTCGGTGCGGTCATTTAGATATTGATGATCAACATAAAACCGGTAATTCGTAGAAATAGTACGTAATTATGAGAAAACGTGGAAAGAAATACTACACGACAGACACAAAAAATAAAAACGTAGAAATTTAGCGCACATGACGTGTTTCAGGAATAACCTTCACCAGGTACGCTCAGTCACATGACGTGTTTCAGGAATAACCTTCACCAGGTACGCTCAGTCACATGACGTGTTTCAGGAATAACCTTCACCAGGTACGCTCAGTCACATGACGTGTTTCAGGAATAACCTTCACCAGGTACGCTCATAGTCACAAATTGGAAATTGACCTTAGTATTAATAAATTACATTATTTGGGAACTATACATACCAAAACTAAATATATATAATAACTTTGTCAGCTTGACGTTAAACAACAACTAATCAAGCAACCAAACAAATTAAGCTTACAATATTCATAATATAAGGTCATTGATTTTATCTTTGTTATCCTTGAATGTAATAGAAATAATAAACCTTAATAATATTAAACTTATGTTGGTCACAGAGAGTTTTTTTATATATTTTTTTTTTGTTTTCCTGACTTTTCCGTATACTTGAATTTCTATTATGTATAATAAATGATATTAAGAAGAGTGGATTCCTCAGGGCTTTTTCTGACTTTTCTGCAGATTGTTTAATTGTTTTAATACATGACATTTTAATGCACCACTATCAACATTACAGAATCCTTTCACATGCTAATTAATAGTCTATTAAAATTAATGACTCCCTATATGTTCCATTTCTCCATAATAGACGTAATATAATGTTACTTTATATACCCTCCCATTGGCGTTATTAACAGAGCACAACACTACCATTCGTGGATTAAAAGAATCACGAATAAGTCGTAAAATCGTATACATGTATGTAGGCAGTCAAATGGGACATGTTTCAATGGTTGAATTCATTCCCATCTCAACTCAACGGTGATCACTTTACAATATATTTTACCATCACTGACAAAAACTAAATTTTAGTAAATTATTTTATCATGTACTTTATTTATCATGGAAATTTAGCATATTACTGCTGGTAAACTAATTCATTCACTGCAGGAAATTCAATATCGACATGTAAAAATGACGATTAAATACAAAATATTAAATAGATCATTAAATTCACAGACATTTCGACACATTGTACTACTTTTCAATTAAAATCAACTTATCTATTTTTAATCTTTTGTTTTCAGTAATATAATTGATCGCTTAAATGTTGACTAAATCGATCATGCCTCGCTTTCAAAATATATGTAAGATATGCATCAAACTAACCATAACAGGGTTGCCGTCATGGTCATGATCGTATGGTAGTTGGATTTACAACTACTTGTGCAATCAGTGCCTATCACCACTAACGTTGTGAATTCCAAATACATTCATGGCGAGGTGTACTCGATACAACATTATGTGAAAAAGTTTGTCAGTGATTTGCGACAGGTCGGTGATTTTCTCCGGTTTCATTCACTGATATAACTGACATATTGCTGAAACACTATGAACCAAACACTGTTAAATGATTTGGATTTCCAATCTTTTAGTTTTGACCTGATGAAGGTTATCTCAGAAATACGTCATGTGCTCCAACTTTGATATATCCGTTTTTATTAACAAAGATAGGTTGATTGATTGATTGATTGCTGTTTAATGTTTGTTGAGAGGTACATGCACATGACGTGAACCCGCTTACAATTAACTATTTAAGTAGAAGAACAAATGCAATTTAGAAGACACCCAAGAGTTAAGCAGAAGCCGTAAATTGAAGAATGACAGAGATTACAATTGTCAAAAGAAAAAGAACTTACACAAATTAGGGTAGACTAGGAATTACACAGAAATCTAAAGATAGGACAACACGAACTCCACTACAAATCGTAGATTTAGATATGTGATGCTTTTGATTCGATGGATATTTTTGGTTTTCAGAAGAAAATTAACCAAACAGTGGATGTGATCGGAAATATTTTCTTGGAACGATCACCCCTCTTGTACTCTAGTACTTTGGATATACACGTGCTACTGCTCGATCAAATCATAATCGTACAGCTGGTGTAACATGCTGTTCTCTTGGGGTTTTTTAAACATGTAAAACGGAAGGGTCACAAGTATTGATTGCTACAACACACCCAGAATCCTATCAATCACCGTGCCATATATTTTTTATTTATAATTTATGCTATATTCTGAGATGTTGCATTTTGCTCTTTGAATAAAAATAGAAATAGTTATTTAATCCAATCAGCTGTTTATAATACAACATTTGTTTATTGTGACAATTGTGTTGCTTACCGTTGTGAGTAGTATATAGAAGTGAAATAAAATATCTGCTATTACATCTAATCAATGAATATAAAAAAGATGCGAATTGTACATCGACGCGTAGTACATATGAACAATTACGGTAGTGCTTCAGATGCGTGTTGTGTTCATTTACATCAATGGTGCACTACGGTTAGAATAACATGTATGTTAATGGTTGTTTTTCATTTGAATGAGATACATGTTTTGCTTATCGTTGACAGAAGGGGGTAAATGAGGGGTCTCATTCCGAATTCCCGTCAAGATAATGAGTTGTTTCCCTTATCCCATTAACCAAATAATCGCATCCCAACTCATGATGTAGTCTCATCCATCCTTAAGTTTAAATGTGAAAATCCCGAACTCTCGCGAAATAAGTCTCAATCCCGACGTCCCGAAAAATGTCTTTCCGTATCTCTTGACAATATTAATATTAATGTGAGATAAATAGCAGCAATATAATTGATTTTGTACACGAGGTTCAGATGGTGTACTCAGATGCAAATAAATTTTCAGTAAATTTAGAAATATAACTCTAATGTAATATTTTCAATTCCTCATAGAAACATAAAGTTCTAAAAGTGACTGTTTGTTATATCATAGAAGCAGCGTATAGTTTATGTCAAAATCAGTGAATAAGTATTCGCAATCTATTTAAACGGCTGTCACAGCATGCTGCTCTAATTGAATTCGCCAGACAAATATCTTCACTAAATATATCCTTCTATGTCCTTGGTAAATGTATTTCAAATTATTGCCAGAAAACAAGAGATATTTATCTGCCATTGTACAGCGAATTTCAATTAGGACTTGACATTGAACGATATATTGTAATGCTATCCTTTCTCATTGTTTTGGGCATTTGGTAATGATTGTTTATAATAGATTGTATATTCATGACGAGAACAAGATTACAGACTATAAACCGAGTAGGTAAAAAGGTGGCATTGGAGTGGGTATAATCGAGTAGATAACAAATGTGGCATTGGAATGGGTGTAATCGAGTAGATAAAAAGAATGGGTGTAATCGAGTAGATAAAAAGGATGGGTGTAATCGAGTAGGTAAAAAGGATGGGTGTAATCGAGTAGGTAAAAAGTGGCATTGGAATGGGTGTAATCGAGTAGATAAAAAAGTGGCATTGGAATGAGTGTAATCGAGTAGATAAAAAGGATGGGTGTAATCGAGTAGGTAAAAAGGATGGGTGTAATCGAGTAGGTAAAAAGGATGGGTGTAATCGAGTAGATAAAAAAGTGGCATTGGAATGAGTGTAATCGAGTAGATAAAAAGGATGGGTGTAATCGAGTAGGTAAAAAGGATGGGTGTAATCGAGTAGGTAAAAAGGTGGCATTGGAATGGGTGTAATCGAGTAGGTAAAAGGGTGGCACTGGGATGGGTGTAATCGAGTAGATAAAAAAGTGGCACTGAGATTGGTGTAATCGAGTGGGTAAAAAGGTGGCACTGGGATGGGTGTAATCGAGTAGATAGAAAGGTGGTAGGTACTGTAATGGGTGTAATCGGGTATGTAAAGAGGTGCCACTAGGGTGGATGAACTGGCCAAAATCTATAAAAAGGAGAATATGCAGGCATGGTAGACCGCAGCGGAGGAACTAACTTATATTTCCTTAAGCTTAGCTTAACTCCGCCACATTTTTTTTAAGTGCCTGTTTCTTGCCAGGAAAGTGGGAGATCATGTATTTGTGTGTAAGGAGTGTTGCTTTTTGTTTTTTCTACGATTTGTTATAGGATTTTTGTAATGTTTCGATATTGTGATATTTTTCGCTCTTCGTTATATTTCTATATGCTTATGTTCCCACTGACAGGGTGATAGAAAAAAATACTCGGTGTTCTTTAATAACTATTGCATGTGTCGAATTCATCCAAGACATATCATAACTAGTAACACTGTCAAAGGTGTGATGCTCTCGAAATAATATCCTGATAATTGTTTGCAAAAAATTGGAATGATTAAAGTATTTTGAACAGATCTTTATTCTCCATTTTGACATACCAACGTTAATTAACTGTTGATCTATCAATAGTGTTGAAACAGCGATCACACATTGCTTAATGAACTTCACAACCTTTCCGATCTATGATTGTAATAGCTTTTGTAAAACAAAATAAAAAAAAACATTATGATTTATAGGTACAACAATTTTTTGTAAAATTATTTAACATTGTCTAGTTACTTGTGTGAAAGTTGTGAAACCTAAGCCTTGTCGAGTTACAAGTGTAACATATTTTGTATAAATATGAAACTTCTTCAAACTTTAGGTGTAGCGGCAATTGCAAAGATATTAAACCTTGTTGATGACCAATCTATAGTTATACTATCATTGTTATATTGCTAAACCTTCTAGAGTTATGAGTGTTATACGTTTTGCAAAAATACTAATCTTTGTCCTCTCCTCATTCGTCACTTATCACCAGCTGTGTTACTATAGTAACACGATGGGTGTCACTAGACAGCTGAGTTCACCCCCACCCCCCAGTTTTAGTGAGGTTCGTGTTGCTCGCTCTTTAGTTTTCTGTGTAGTGTTTTGTAGATTTACTTGTCCTCTTTCTTTTGGTCATTGTATTGTCTGTTCTTCTTCGAATTACGGATTCTGATTACCCCTTTGGTATCATTAAACTCTTCTGCAAATTGTGTTGTTATTGCAATGAGTACATACTCCCCAAACTCTTATTATTGGTTATTATATTTTAGATGTATCTATTTTGCCTATTTCCACTTTTACTATTGGATTTTGGTACTGTTCCGACAATGTGGTATGTCATTTTATTGTCGATCACGTCAATACCAATAATAATGATATTTCAGTAAATATATTTATTCATATCGTAAACACTTGTGTTCTATCATATCAATTTTTAACACCATTATTACCAGATGGGATATTTTAACACATTTGCACATTCTCAATACCATTTCATCACCATATGATAACAATGTTAAGTAGTACATCCATGTTAAATGGATTTCGACGATATTGTGACGTTCTTATCTCCATTTAATTATGTTGTTACAGTTGTCTTAAGGATTTCTAAGGCTTCTTAGTACCGTTTTCAAGAACTTGTCAGTGTGCACGGTTCATATTAGAGCTACTACAGACATAGCTTGATAAATTACTGTGATAGACGTGTCATTCGTCTTGTTGATATATCTGTTATTCTGTTAAATACGAATTCGGTATTTCTTTTGTTTTAATGGGTTGTATGCTATCCCAAAAATACTCCAGAAAGGAAGTATATAAATTAAAGAAAACCGACAAAAGATATATCATCAGGAAGTGTTATACGTCTATGGGAAGAGAAGTATAACGATATGTCTCTGACTGCACTATGGTAATATATTCATTTGAAAAATGTACCGTAACCTTATATCTCATTATAGTTCGTGGCTTCAGTTTTGATACCAATAGTATAAAAGATCAAGTAATTGTAATATTCGTTTGCAACTTTATTCCTAAGATAAAGTAGGAAGACCTCAAAAATCAAAGCAAGATAATAGCTAGGTTTCCTCACAATTACAATTACGATGATAAGTATTATTGACCTTCATTACCGTTTACTTACACGTGTGCAGACAATGGAGAACATTCACCCACATTTACTCAACAGGTGTCGCTCGAGTACCAACGGTGGTTAGCGGAGCGTTTTATTATCGTTTAGACGTTTGTAACCTATGTAAACTATTATTTCAAACGCAATTTCTATCTAAATTAATTATCGAACAATAATTATTTTTTATTTGTATAACAATATTCCTCAAGTTAACAACAAATGCATCATAAGTTGTAACCATCTTCTGACATGTTACTAAATTACTAAAGTGATCACGCCATTACGTTGAAATAAGACAAGAACAACGTTGCAATCATATCTGGGTCATTGGCACCTGTTACTAACTGTGAATGCAAATATAAAATAAAATTGAATACATTCTTATTATTTTTTTCTTATGTTCTCCATGAGCAAAAATCTATATTTTCAATAATTTTGTAATTAGTAAATACGCATAGCATACGTACAATAACTGTACAATGAGGAAACTATAGTATACGTACCACGTACGTACGTTGTTAAACAAATTTGATATTTGTTCACATTCTTTGTATTTCCCTTTTTAAAAGATTTTCGTGTTGGTTTCCTAGTTTTGTTGTATCGTGATTTTCTACTTTCATGGTAAATAATCGTTTATTAATGGTTAGAATCAAATAATTTAGATCAATTTCACGTACAATTAATTATTCTTGGCGAATTTTATGTACTGTTCTGTTCCGGATTCCAACCACAGTGGCTCGTCTTTAAGATATATAACTTTATTAATAAAAAAATATGCACCTCTATATCATTTTTAAGATATATATATATATATATTATATAAAAAAAAAAAAAAAAACTAAACGTGTTGGGACCTCATCTTCATCTCATTGAAAATTAACTTGTTCTCGTCGTGATATAGCTGAAAAATTTCCGTAAACAACAATTACTCACTGATCCCCAACATGATGTTAAAAACATATTCTGTCTCAAGCATAAATATCTACATTTATTAATTTACTATTTAAGTGGTTATTTTCGAAGGAGTGTTAATTTTACGATTTCAGCTTTATCTTAAGCCATTCAAATACAGGCATCAAACATTCTGAAGATTTTGATAAAACAAAATTCAAACGTGAATACCTGGGTCGTATTATAGATAATGACTTTTTAATGTTGATTTTTTTCATGAACAGTCATGTGTACATTTTATTTTCATCAAGTCATGTGTGGATTTTATTTTTCATCAACAGTCGCTTGACTATTATTATTTGGTAATACTACTAATGTGATTTGTATGAGATAAAGTTTGTCAGTGATTTGCGGCAGGTCGGTGGTTTTTTCAGGGAACTCCGGTTTCCTCCACCAATAAAACTGACCGTCACGAAACAAGAAGTGTACTGTTTCATTTAAACGGTAATACAAGCTATTTAACAACCTCTACACTAAATACAAAATATATTTGGGCGGTGTTGATTAAATTACATGATAGTGCTACATATGATGATAGAAGAAAATCATATGAATGGTTAAAGCACCAAGCATTAAAATGCAACTTATCTCTTTGAAGGTTTACTTTTTAAGGAATCAAACTTATAGGGACAAATCAGCGAATCAGAAGCAATAATTAAACTGTTGAACTTTCTCGCATAAGGTTCTTGAAATCCGGACACGTATTATACGAGTGATTGTTGTTGTTAAACGCCAATTCAGCAATTTTTCAGCTATATCATGGTGAGAACAAGTTAATTTTCAATAAGATGATGATGAGATCCTCTTTGTACTAGACTAACACGCTGAGTTAGATTTTTATAGTGCTAGCTCACCAAAACAACAGTCCGCGTATAGACATGTCGCCCCACTCGGACACATTATCCTGATTCCGAGCCGACCAGTCTTTGCTCTTTCTCCTTAATGCTGCGTGCTTACCAGAGAAGCAACAAATATCAATTTGTATAGTCTTTGGTATGACCCGACCGAGGCTCGAACCCACGATCTATCGCACTCGAGGCGAACACTCTAACCATTACCCCACCGATGTGGTTCGTATTATACGAAGCTGCATGGACGCAGCCGAGACACGCATTCATGTCATTAAGGGGACGACCATTTAACTTTTAGGATGTTTTTTTCTGAAAATTAATTATGTGGTGAAATTTAAAAGAAACAAAATAAATTGACACGAAAGATTCAAAAATATCATTAATCCGGCCCTACAGTTCTCAACGAGAAATTTATGATAAAATTTGAAGGGAAATTACTGATTTTTGTTTATGTCAGAAAAATAAAAATCTGATTTTTGTTTCCTGTGAAAAAATATATCGCTGTGGGGGAAATGATAGTTTTCTGTGTAGTGTTTTGTAGATCAGTGATTGTCCTTTGTCTTTTCGCCATTGTATTGCCTGCCCTTGCGCCTGGGGATCTTAAAACTATTCCTGCATTGTTTTTGAAGCAAAGGCGAGTACACAAATTTACATGGTTAGACCCTATACAGTGTGGAAAAAATACGTGTACAATTTTCAGTCGGGTTCAATTTAGTCACAGTTTTCCGGTTGTTGACTGATTTTGTCTGTTTATATAATTATGAGTTTTGACTTTCCCTTTGTAAGATTGTTCGGAGTTCGGTAATTTTGTTATTATCCTTATTTAGTCTGAAAACTGGTGTGCAATTTTATGTCATTAGACACCAAATGAAGTAAAAAAAAACCACGTACATGCAATTTTACATTATTGCAATTGCAAGCATTGGGCCCTATAGGCTATGATTGTTATCGGTCACTGTGAAATAAACTATGAAAAAGGTATTGGAAGTATCAAATTAAAATCTATTATGTTCACTTCCGTCCTCTCTATAGGCCGTGCCTACCATCATATTACGCAACGTTTCAGATCAAGGACACCACGTAGGTAATGATATTGCCATTTGATTACATTGGTTACAAGCGTTTATCGGAAAACAAACGTTTTCCTAACCACCGTTAGTACAGCGACGCCACCTGGGGGGGGGGGTGAATGTTCTCCATTATTTGGGTTCGAAAAGGGTCATTTACATTAATAACCACATTAGTGCGTAATAACAAGCGAAAAATTATAGAAAGTTTCAAAAACCAAATATCAAGTAGTTCTGTAAGACGTATTTAATTGATTAATTAACAAATGAGTTACTCCTGAATTGAGAATGTCAAGAACCTTGCACATAAACAAGACAACTGGCAGCTGCTTTAACTGACTATATCGACCTATTACACGACCGGTGCCACTAGTGGAGCAGGAACTGCTTACCCTTCCGGAGCACCTGAGTTCACCCCCGGTTTTTAGTGGGGTTCGTGTTACTCGATCTGTAGTTTTATATGTATGTTTTGTAGATAGTTGTTTGTCCTTTTGTACTTTTTTCTTTTGACTATTGTGTTGTCTGTTCTTCTTGATTGCCCCTTTGGTATCTTCAAACTCTTCTTATTCTATGAATATAAATATTAGTGTCGTTTAACAGTACCACGACGGGCGTCAGTAATGAAGCAGGTACTGTTAACCCTTCTGGAGTAACCGAGTTTAACTCCAGGTATTTAGTGGGCTCGATATTTAGTTTTCTGTGTACTGTTTTGTAGATCATTGTTTGCTCATTTGTCCTTCAAACTGTTCTTGGGAAAGTCTCAACGTACACATGATTTTATAATGGAACAGAAAAATGTTCAATAAATAACATGCACCGGTTATCAGGAAATCAAGTTGAATTTAAAACAAAAGAAAGTTGCAGAAATATCACAGTGGAAACAACCGTCAAGACTATTTAATGAAATTTAACCCAGCCATTTACAGTGGGAGAATTACATTAAAAGGGGAGCGTAGTAACACTGTTAGAAGGTGTCAAGGGACGGTGTTATAAGGATTGTATTATCAAACATTTTACCATGGTAGAATTACAAATTAAAGATTTATAAATCAAATTGCCTAAATGAAGGTACATTTAGTTGTAAAACATTGCATTGCGGTCTTAAATAACATGTATCATTAAATTGATGTCATTTGTAAGTTTAAATGAATGTCATTTGTAGATAGCATAACGTCATACTGTCTCATCATTCTGTAGATCGTGAGTTCGAAGCCCCGGTCGGATCAAACCAAATGTTATAAAATTGGTATTTGGGTATTGGATGTTTACCCGTAAAGCACGCAGCTTTAAGGAGCAAAAATAAATCCTTCATGGCTTGGAATCAAGAATGTTTCTGAGTGGAGCGATATGTCTACACGCGGACTTTTGTTTCAGTAAGCTAGCACTATAAAGATAAAATTAGGCGTATTGGACATAAACAAATCTTTATCGTCCTTTCACGGAATATAACTTATTCTCGCCATGATATAGCTGAAACATTGCTCATTTGGCGTTAAACAACAATCACTCATTCACTCATACCATGATACTAAATATAAAATATAAACATATTAAAGCAAATGAGCATTGTTCTTCTTGGTGTGCTGTTGATGCTCGTATTCTAGAGCTGTTTCTTTTATAGCTGTACAGACATCCAGTTGACAGGGGTAGATATTTCGCTTCACTCGGAGCCGTTATCTAGGATCTAACAAATGTTTGCCCTTGCACCATGCTTAGCAAAGAAGCACCAATTAGATCACCGACGATCTGTCGCCATTGATGGATCACGCTTGCCATTACACAACTGATGTGATCGCTAGGTAATGGTGTCAATTTCCATGTGGTAGATTCTAAAAACAATAGTAGGCCTATTGTAGCTAGTTGTCCATAATTTTCTAGCGGCATGTCAAAAGTCGTCACACCGATTATCCAATTTCTCCCTTTCTATATAACATTTAAATATTGTGGAACATGTTATATATATATAATATACATGTGTGTTAAAGTGTAGGGTTAGGTAACATCTTAATATGCCGTATATGTTTGTCAAAATATCGGCCTCCATCCTCAGTTTTGACAGATACAGATAGTGTTTTGCAATGAAAACGTTTCTGCGTACTATTTTGTCATTGTTTTTATTGCAGATGTAATCTAGTATGATGTCATAAACAGAAATGTAAAAAAATAATCTTAAAATAAATTTGATTACAACCGTGTAAAGTTGTTGACACACTGCAGATCGACTTTGTTTTATTTGTTTAGTTGAAAACGACATTTGAAATGAAACAGCCTGACAATTATTGCCACTTCATAATGTATTAAAACATACACTTAATACACATTTAACACAATGTTCGGTACTTTCACTCCGGTGACCATTAACTAGCTGTGGAACCGTAGCGCCATTTGTTTCGTCGTCTTATTCGGAAATCTCTTGCATAAACATTAACATAATGAAAAACAAATAATACTACATTCGGAACAGTTCCAAAATCTAATATCAAAATCATAGAAAGGAGCAAAATCGATACCCCATACACACAAATGCATAACCGCTTAATTTCCTGGCAATAAAAAGAGGCGGGGTTAAATGAGAAATTAAAAATCTCATTAAAACACGTAAATATATACATGCAAACAAGAGTGAACTATGTAATAAGGTAGAAATATATTTAAAGAGACAATTCTTTTCATTTATATAGACTATTTCAACCCGTTCATAGCTTCTAATGTCACAAAAACTCGAAAAGACCTACGGTTACGCAGCTACCATTTACCATGTCCTAACTCCTTACCGTATAGCATTATATATACATTTTAAGCGATATGCATTTATATCCATAGATATGGAGATTATAACGCTACGAGGTACCATAGTACAGGAATACCGAATGGTGTCAAAATCGCAATATATACGTAAAATCCATATGTTCGAAGATAACGGATTTATCCCCGGTCTTAGTGTAAATTTGACAATTTAGTGGGTCAATTTGAAACAATGTATTACGTAAAAGTAACGTTTTTTTGTAATGAGAAGTTTGCTTGAAATTGGAAAAAAGTATATTCTTTGCTACTTAATCTGCATGTTTGTTATGGCCTGAACGTCACACTCTGTCACGTCATACCTAATTTGTAGAAAAAAACATAATATTTTCATTGAACAGCAAACTATTAGTGGGCATAATAAGATGAAATAATAAGTAAATAACAGCATTTAATAAAAAGACTTCTTTGTGATTCTACATAATTCTATTTTTATTTAAGACCAACAGCGTAAAAATGGGCACGAAATTGAAAAAGTCTCTCGGTGAGACGACAATTTTGTCATTCAACAAAGTCAGCTGACCTCGATCCATATCAGACCTCCAGCTTCGCTGTCGGGCTTGATATGGGAGTCTCGGGCTAATACCAGGGCCGATATGGAAAATGTCATGTAATAATATTGACCGAAATGGTAGGCTATAATTGTTTTATCATTTTTCAATATTATTATTTAAATATTAAAATTTTGAAATTTTATGAAAACTGAAATATTTGAAAATTTTGAAATCTTATGAAATGTTTTATTTTAGTTTTGAAAATTTTATGAAAATTTTGAATTGTTTTATTAATTTTAAAATTTTCAAAAACTTTCTACAAATTTTTAAAATTTGTAGAAAGTTTTTGAAAATTTTAAAATTTTATGAAACTTGTTGAAATTTGTGAAAATACATTGATAAATCGTGTATAGCACGGATGTTTCTAAAAATAAATGTGTATATTGCATGGGTGTTACTATAATTAGTAACGTCCGTGCTATACCACTTTATATAGGAAGTCATGTGACCCGTTTTCAGCCAATCAACGTTCCCAAATAATATACAAATATGATAAATATATATATATCAAAATATACTTTACCAAATACATACAATGTATGTAACTCTAGATATGATAACGTAACCCTCAGTCCGCTTTTGCTCCAGCGAGGGTTACGATTCGGTCCTATTCAACGTAATGGGGCAAATTAAAATGTTCGTTCCGTGAATATTTCCACTTTCTTTTTTGCATATGTGGTCATAACTTGTTATTCCCTACACTTTTTATGTAATGGTGATACGAAATAAGTGTTACAATACCTGTTTCTACCTTCAAGATCGATTTCGTATTCGAAAATTGTTTCTTGTCCGCCATGACACCTTACGTAGACTCTCGTGATGGGCGGAGCCTATCCATATATGGATCTGAATGCCAAATATGGAAAACTTTTACTACGATGTTTACGGCAATCGATCCAAATAAGGATATCTCCAAAACGAGGCAACTGCACGTGAAATAGCAACTTGTAAGCAAATTGTCGGACAGAAAGAAGATTTCATGCATTAAAATTTTCAGTTGTCTATAAGTTTACCATGGATTGATGCAGCGTTTACTTAACACCTCAAGCTTTACCTAAATATATTTATCTTTCACCCCCGTTAATTTTTCCAGCCACTTCAACGGAATTAGGACAAAAAACCACCCGGTGTGAATCACTCTGGGTGCTGCTCCATTACGTTGAATGGGACCGAATCGTAACCCTCGCTGGAGCAAAAGCGGACTGGGGGTTACGTTATCGTATCTAATGTAACTCCTACGAATTTATTCGTTTCTTAATCACAACAGTAGGAAACCTGGATCGTTAAAGTTGTAAAATAATTACAAAATGATAGACATTATGAAAGCAGATGTGTATTCAGCATATTACCTACATATATTTGATATCAAGGTAGGTTGGCATTCTATCGTTCTTAAAGGCGGTACGGTAATATTAATTTGCAATAACGATATGATTCAATTCTCCTCACGATGAAATATTTATCAAAAGTAAAATCACAGATGTTGTTGAAGATTAATGGTCACTTGGCATCCAGTGGAACATGTTTAATGCAAATTCGAAAAGAGAGCAATTTAAAAAATATATAATAATTATACAGCAATGAGGGAAGAATGGTTCAATCTGGGAAACGGGCATTGGCTTTTAACTGCCACTGGAAAGTATAGAGAGTTGAATAATGGCTTAAATGTGCCTTCTCTCTGTAATCTACAAAAATAGCCTTAACGTACAGGAAATTTGATAATCTCCATAGACTCAGCAAACTATGGTCAAAGGTCAGACATGACACTCATTATTAATAGGGAATACACTATCTTCCACATTGAGCAAGAGTGATGTGTCTATGGGTACTTTGTGGAGACAATATCCTTGCCTTTCGCAGTTAACCGGAAGTCAATGAAAAACTTGTAGTATATCGTTGTGTCAAAAACATTTCGACATAGCCGGCAATCGAATTTACAAATTAATACAAAATGGGTACTGATTACAAAGGTAAAACGAAATCCAAATACCATACAATCACGATCCTAAATATATAACACATGTTATCGGTAACATTCAGTCACTTTGTCCATCCATCGCTATCGGTCTCAAAGTATTAAGACAAACAAAGCGCAAACTGCTGATTGTGAAATATTCTCTGAGATAATTCCCTTTTTCTAAATATATCAGTGGTACAAAAATGTAAGGAGAAACTAATATGTACTCAGGTTAATTGGTCTGATTTCATAACATCATAGTTTGTGCGTGTATCTTTTGTTGCTAAAAGAAAAAAACATTATGCGTGACGAATTAATAATTACTCGAGAGATTATATAACATCTTCATTTTAATAGGTAATATTAAACTGGTAAATCCTACATAGAACCTTTTATCTTATATCTTGTTCCGTGATAAGAAATTGAAACAATCCTTTTGAAAAGTGGGATTGCACCAAATCATCAATTGTTTTATTTGACAAATTATTGTTTATGTAACATCATCATTTCCAGAATAAATACTTTTCAAACATCAAAGTCCAGTTAGGAAATTAATTAACTTTTTATTGCAGCAAGCAGTGTCAGAACGACCTATATATAAATACAGTTCTGATTTGTTACATACACTAGCTTATAGTCAAGTCTGTTTATGACTGACGCTTCAGGAGCACCTATATCTACCCCCGTGTTCAGTGAGGTTCTTGTTGCCCTCTTCATCTTTCGTTTTCTGTTCTTTTTGTCCCAGTCAGTCTGGTCATGACTGACCCTTACGGAACACCTGTGTTCACCCCTCCCTCTTTTTCAGTAAGGTTCTTGTTGCTCACTCCATATTTCGTTTTATGTGTAGCCCGTTTTGTCCCTTTTTTGGCTATTGTCTTGTCTGTCCTTAGTTATTATCAAATTAGTATAATATTAAATAACGAGAACTCCTGGTATAGAAGTATGACCTGGTATATCAGTTGTATCAGAGGTCGTAGGTAGCTCATTAAATTGTTTGGTTTGGTTATTGGTATTTTCCGCCACTTTCAACCATATTTCAGTTATATCGCGCACTTGGAGGTCAGTTTTAATTAATGGAGGAAACCGGAATACCCGGAGAAAACCACCGACCTGTCGCAAGTCACTGACAAACGGGGTTCGAACACACACATTCAGGCAATGATTAAAACAGCCATGCGATTACGGCCACGACGGCCCCGATAGCCCATTGGAAGACAATTATGTCCTACCCTTTCTATCTTCTGTTATGTTTTTTTGTATTTCAAAACACTCAACACACATAACTAGAGGGATAGAAAGAGAAGCTGTTTTCTCCACTGTAAGCCAGACATACGTAACGAATCAAATACATATGCACAACTTGTCTTCGAACTTGCCACAAGAGCTGGGGTCACTATAATGTCGAATTTAAACACAAGAATACGCATATATGCACATCTGATGCACTAAGCTAATATTAATA
This sequence comes from Bathymodiolus brooksi, assembly GCA_963680875.1. Lineage (NCBI taxonomy): Eukaryota > Metazoa > Mollusca > Bivalvia > Mytilida > Modiolidae > Bathymodiolus > Bathymodiolus brooksi. The sequence continues at coordinate 76,863,463 of OY804587.1, read as the reverse complement.
TCTTGAATAATTAATAAGCGTAACATGAATGCATTCTTTTCCCTTGATATTTTATTGTTTATAAACCAGAGCAGCTACAAATTTTGAAATAATACAGGCAGATATGAGATAGTGCACACTTTAAATCTGGGATGTAGTTTTTATTACTCTCAGAGAGTCGTGCAAAAATCAACGACCTAGATGTGATATTGCATGGCTTCATGCTAAAAATCATGATTGTGATTCTGAGATTTTTTAACCGTTTAACTCGGAAAACCGCGGTATAACTACTACAAACAAATATATGGATCATTTCGTTAGTGAATATTTTCTATCTAGTTTTAAGAGTAGAATTGGAATTAAAATACGACATTTTGCAATTAAAAACATTCAACATTCTTAAAAGTATTTATTGACATCTGTCTACAAATATTTCCGTTTCTTTGCATCGCACAAAACGTCAAATTTGATCAATGTTCAATTTTTAAAGTGAAGCACTTTTCTTAAATATGTTTTTCCTCCTAAAGTATAAATCAATTTGTGTATAAATATGTATTTATTTTGAATTCTGTTGCATTTGACGTTCTGGGGAAAATTATAAAAAAATATACATAAAATTATTTTTTAGTTAATTTGTCAAAACACTACAATTGTACTGTACCACCAACACGACTAATGCAATAAACAATGGAATTCAGACATGTCTTGGGTAAATAATTCTGTTTTAAGTGAAAATCAATTAAGAGAAGGAAATGAAAAAATATACAATAATGGTTCATTCTGCAGCAGGATGATTTAATAATTTAATCTCTTCTTTTCATTCACTGTATTTTATTCTTAATGTTTCAATAAAAAAAATTTGAAGTGGACCGAATAGTGTGTGTGTGGTGGTAGAGAGTGCTAGTCTCATGTGAGCGGAAATTGTGTGTCTGTGAGGGTGTGGGGATATTACCAGAAAGTAGGGGAGACATCACTGAAAAGCATAAAGAGAAAGAAAAAAAATAATAAAATAAAAATCTCATGATTTACTGCTCACCCTTCTGGAGAACCTGAGTTCAGTTTTTAGTGGGGTTCGTGTTACTCGATCTTTAGTTTTATGTGTATGTTTTGTGGATCGTTGTTTGTCCTTTTGTACTATTTCCTTTGGCTATTGTGTTGTCAGTTCTTCTTCGATATACGGATTCTGATTACCTCCCTTTGTTATATTCAAACTCTTCTTACTGCACACATGTTCTATTTCTATTCTCCAATTTCAACTATTTCTAGATTGTTTACCAAAAACGTGGTTGTGTCGGCAGCACTTGCATCTACAGGGAATCAAGCTCTACAAAATCGGTTAAGTAAAATCATCTTCTTGACACAGAAGTTGTTATATGTATAATATTAGTTATTAAAGAGAGCCGAAGTCCCCAATGATTATTTAAATATTGGAGTAACATTTGAATTTACGTTTGCATTACTTTACACGATCTTCAGGGAAAAAACAATACTCGTTCACTGACGAATAAAACATGCATATTCATGAGTGGTATAATAGTTTTAAGTAAGAATAATAACAAAATTACCGAACTCCGAGCAATCTTACAAAGGGAAAGTCAAAACTCATAATTATATAAACAGACAAAATCAGTCGACAATCGGAAAACTGTGAAAACCGTAATGACCCTGACTTGGTACAGGCATTTCTAAAGAAATAGTGGGTTGAATCAGATTTTAAAGCGCCAAATCTCCCGCTTTCATTACGGCTGTCACTATAAGTATGACAACTATTTATGTTCGTAATTTATTCAGATCATGATAAAAGAAATGAAATCTTGTTTAATGTTTTTCTTTCCGGACATAACAGTTCCATTCATAGAAAGCACTCTTTGAGATATGTGATGTGTTCCATTCATAGAAATGTCTGCTGTATTGGTTTTTTATAATGAAAAAGGATGGTGATAAACAATTAATAATTCATGAACACCTACTATATACTTTACATAAGAAAACAATAGGCTTGTCAACAAAGATACATAATGGTCATACTGTGAATTGAGAGTTAGACGATGGAATGCCAGGATTATAGGTAAAGTAAGTACTGTTGAATGGTATAAACAATTCTATATATATATATAAACGTCTGAAAAAGTAGCCAACGTATGAACCTACGAGATGTCGGATCGGAAACAAGTGTTAACGATACTGTGCAAACAAACAAAAATGATAAATAAACGTCTAAAATGTTAGCACAACGATATCAAAAAAAGATGTTAAAATGTAACAAAAATAACTATAAGTCTACAAAAAGACTATAATTATAATTAAATCGACGGATATTTCGCTTGACCGACAAGTTTCATCAGCGTCTGTAATCTGATTTGAAAAATTGTCACGTGACCATCAGTTATCGTGACGTAAATTACTAAAAATCATAATCTTGAACTTTATATTATTTAAGTATATTGCACACTAATTTATAAACAATATGAACAGAATGAGAAAATGTAATGATGAAGTTTACCAACTAGCTAAGGACCAGGCACTGGTTAAAAAGTTAAAAAACAAAAGATTTAGGCCTTTTTGTAATATATATATTATTTAGAAGCTACACCTTTACAACGGGGGCGCCAACCACTAGGGTAGAAGCAGTGGCGCGTCTATAGTTAATAAATACAAATTATATACAATAAAATGATAATCATACATAAAAGAAAGTCCATATCTTAAAATACATAAGACAACAATACACTACATAAAACATAGCTGCGGATGGCCAAAAGAAAAAGTACAAAAAGATAAACAACGATCTACAAAACATACACAGAAAGAACCACGAACATCACTAAGACTCGGGAAGAGTAAACAGTTCCTGCTCCACAAGTGGTGCCCGCCGTATTACTCTAGATACAAACCCGGCTAAAACATTGACAAATAGGCGTAAGTTAACTACAACAAAAAAGTGAAATACATTGCTATTTAATCCCTAACATTGCAATTTGAAAATGTTTTTCTTATCTAATATGTTCTCGACAATATCAATACAAATTGCAAATGTCAGTTTTTCCATATTTTCACTATCAAACAGCAATCATGCAGAGTAAACATATTCAATTTCAGATTAAGAAAAATGACGTTTTAAATTCATTGTGTAACATAAATTTAGTTTGTCTATCAACAGTGAATAAGATTACAATAAAATTAATTAATTTAACTTATCAAGATGTCATTGCAGCACAAGCATAATTTACATGTGATAAAACGTAGATATCAAATTCAATGCACACGATGTTTTTCTGGAATAACCTTCACCAGGTACACTCAATATTGAAATATTGGTAAGACAAATAATGTAAAATTGTTGCGGGAACTTTTCGTAACATTTTATTGTCAAAAACAACTTTTCTGATTAAAAACCGATTTTTTTTTAAAACGCTTATACATATAAATTTTCTTTCATCTTCTTTATTTGTTATCTGAAATACTGCCAAAGTTGGCATTAAGCGTCAATCAATCAATCAATCAATCAATCAATCAATCAACTGAATAATGTTAATGCTAGTGTTAAATATTAATTAATCAATCAAATCAAATCAATCAATCAGTCAAATACTTCTAAGCTTGGTGTAAACACCAATCAATCCATCAGCCGAATACTGCTAATGTTGGTGTTAAACATCAATCAATAAACTGATCATTCGATACCTATGTTGTCTTGTTAAATGTATATTACTAGTCAACTGAGTATCTGACCTAGTTTGTGATTAACATGTAGTAGTAGTAGATAGGCAGTTGTAAGCCAAACCTTTTCTACCTATCTATTATTTTCGGTTTTACTTGGATGATTTCAGTGTTATTTCATTCTTTGAATTATTATTTTTTTTAAATGTATAAAGGACAACTCATATTAATTCAGTTTACAATACATCACACTTAGTATTAATTGAATTCAAGTTATTTAAAAATGATATTGTTAAAATAGCTGGAACTGCAAAATATTAAAGTACACCTCACTTTGTTAAGCCATAGGTTAGCAAGTGATTGGGTGATTGTTCTTTAACTCAGTAATTTTCAGCTATATCATTGCGAGAACAAGTTATTTTGCATCCAGAAGATGAGGTCCGCTTTGTACTAGACCAACACACTATTTTTTATAGGGATAGCTCACTTAAACACGAGTTCCACGGTAGACATGTCGCTCCACTCAAAAACAAAAAATAGATTCCGATTACTCGTACATCTTAATGTTGCGTGCTTATCGGAGAAGCAGCAAATATCATTTGCATAGTGTTTGGTTTGACCTATCCGGGTCACGAACCCTCGGTCGCGGAGAGTGCGGTAGCCATTCCATCACCGATGTGGTATCCACAGGAAACAGAAGAGAATAAGTAACGTAAGGAACCACAATCGACTACTCCTAAGAGGTTATTCCTCTGTATGAATTAGTGCTACGTGGTAGCTAATAGAAAACATGTTTATGTAAAAAGTTCACATTCACTTTTAAATTATGAATATATATATATAATATACAATAATGTCATTTATATTCAAGCAATGCATAAAAAGGCTTAAACTTGTAGGTAAATATTTTGTCATTATTCTATAATTGTGTAGGAGAAGGGAAGTTATGACGTTATTGAATATACGTACTGAATATCAATTAGATTTACTTGTTTTTAATGAAATATGTCTAGTTATGATTATAATAGAGTCTCGGAACGAATAATGAAATATGTCTAAACCGAACTTTAAATAAAACAAAATCATGTGTAATCCGAACCACCACTAAAGCCCTAATTATTGTAAATTTAACATATCATATCGCAACTTTTGTTTATGTCAGATTGATTTAATGAGTATATATATAGTGACAGCCGGAACCTTTGAGCCGTAATGAATGCGGGAGGTTTGGCGCTTTAAAATCTGATTCAACCCACCATTTCTTTAGAAATGCCTGTACCAAGTCAGGGTCATTCCGGTTTTCACAGTTTTCCGGTTGTTGACTGATTTTGTCTGTTTATATACTTATGAGTTTTGACTTTCCCTTTGTAAATTGTTCAGAGTTCGGTAATTTTGCTATTACCCTTATGTATTGCTTAACATCAACCTGAATGTATTCCAATGCATATTCAGGACGAGCACACGTCCAATTATCAAAGAGGCTAGTTATCTAGTTAATTAGTTAAACACCACCACACTGTCGTGCTTGTCACAAGCCTGGAGTTGTTGACCATAACTATTTAAATTTTCTTTACATGATCAACATCTAAGGATGTTAATCATTTCGTCTGCCAAGACTGTACAATTTTATAAATTATTTCAAAGATAATGCTATTCACCACAGGTAATACATTAAAATTCTTTCTATGTTGTTATCGTGTTGATTGCACTCCAAGTGATTACAACTGATGCATACAGGTATTTAAACCTTTCAAGATGCATTAATGCATTTATTTAATTGGAGTTTGTTTGATTTGTTTGACAAGAATTTAAGATTTATGATTACTAAATTCCAAACTTACTTTCAACATGCTCGTATAAACTGCATTAAATGGATGTTTCCTTTTGTTTCTGACAGGCTCATATGTCCAATGTAAACAATGTGTTGTATTTCGTATAATGTTTGCATTAAATTTTATCAGCGGGTCTGATTTGCTTGTAAAGAGTGAAGGAAATAGAAAGTATGAAATCAATTGTATGTTTATGAAAAGAAAGTTTAAAACAGTGATGGTAATCAACTCCACCAATATAAACAAAGCGAGCAATAACCTCTTATCTTAACTGAACTAACTGAACACAAAAACATCACGACGTATGACGTTGAAAATTCAGGTTCTGGCTTGGGACAAGCACAAAAATGTGGCAGGGTTAAACCGATTTCTGTGTTTTACCACGACGAATAACGACTGTATGAACCTAGTATTAAATAGTGTTTACACATGTTTTTTTTTGTTCATCTTTTTAGTTTTCTCTGTTGTGTGTTTTGATTTGTTTTTCTTGTCTTCGTTCTGTTTCTCATGTTTTCTCTGTTGTGTGTTTTGATTTGTTTTGCTTGTCTTCGTTCTGTTTCTCATGTTTTCTCTGTTGTGTGTTTTGATTTGTTTTGCTTGTCTTCGTTCTGTTTCTCATGTTTTCTCTGTTGTGTGTTTTGATTTGTTTCGCTTGTCTTCGTTCTGTTTCTCATGTTTTCTCTGTTGTGTGTTTTGATTTGTTTTGCTTGTCTTCGTTCTGTTTCTCATGTTTTCTCTGTTGTGTGTTTTGATTTGTTTTGCTTGTGTTCGTTCTGTTTCTCATGTTTTCTCTGTTGTGTGTTTTGATTTGTTTTTCTTGTCATCGTTCTGTTTCTCATGTTTTCTCTGTTGTGTGTTTTGATTTGTTTTGCTTGTCTTCGTTCTGTTTCTCATGTTTTCTCTGTTGTGTGTTTTGATTTGTTTTGCTTGTCTTCGTTCTGTTTCTCATGTTTTCTCTGTTGTGTGTTTTGATTTGTTTTGCTTGTCTTCGTTCTGTTTCTCATGTTTTCTCTGTTGTGTGTTTTGATTTGTTTTGCTTGTCTTCGTTCTGTTTCTCATGTTTTCTCTGTTGTGTGTTTTGATTTGTTTTTCTTGTCTTCGTTCTGTTTCTCATGTTTTCTCTGTTGTGTGTTTTGATTTGTTTTGCTTGTCTTCGTTCTGTTTCTCATGTTTTCTCTGTTGTGTGTTTTGATTTGTTTTGCTTGTCTTCGTTCTGTTTCTCATGTTTTCTCTGTTGTGTGTTTTGATTTGTTTTGCTTGTCTTCGTTCTGTTTCTCATGTTTTCTCTGTTGTGTGTTTTGATTTGTTTTGCTTGTGTTCGTTCTGTTTCTCATGTTTTCTCTGTTGTGTGTTTTGATTTGTTTTTCTTGTCATCGTTCTGTTTCTCATGTTTTCTCTGTTGTGTGTTTTGATTTGTTTTGCTTGTCTTCGTTCTGTTTCTCATGTTTTCTCTGTTGTGTGTTTTGATTTGTTTTTCTTGTCTTCGTTCTGTTTCTCATGTTTTCTCTGTTGTGTGTTTTGATTTGTTTTGCTTGTCTTCGTTCTGTTTCTCATGTTTTCTCTGTTGTGTGTTTTGATTTGTTTTGCTTGTCTTCGTTCTGTTTCTCATGTTTTCTCTGTTGTGTGTTTTGATTTGTTTTGCTTGTCTTCGTTCTGTTTCTCATGTTTTCTCTGTTGTGTGTTTTGATTTGTTTTTCTTGTGTTCGTTCTGTTTCTCATGTTTTCTCTGTTGTGTGTTTTGATTTGTTTTGCTTGTGTTCGTTCTGTTTCTCATGTTTTCTCTGTTGTGTGTTTTGATTTGTTTTTCTTGACTTCGTTCTGTTTCTCATGTTTTCTCTGTTGTGTGTTTTGATTTGTTTTGCTTGTCTTCGTTCTGTTTCTCATGTTTTCTCTGTTGTGTGTTTTGATTTGTTTTGCTTGTGTTCGTTCTGTTTCTCATGTTTTCTCTGTTGTGCGTTTTGATTTGTTTTGCTTGTGTTCGTTCTGTTTCTCATGTTTTCTCTGTTGTGCGTTTTGATTTGTTTTGCTTGTCTTCGTTCTGTTTCTCATGTTTTCTCTGTTGTGTGTTTTGATTTGTTTTTCTTGTCTTCGTTCTGTTTCTCATGTTTTCTCTGTTGTGTGTTTTGATTTGTTTTGCTTGTCTTCGTTCTGTTTCTCATGTTTTCTCTGTTGTGTGTTTTGATTTGTTTTGCTTGTCTTCGTTCTGTTTCTCATGTCCAATGTTACCTGTGCTTCTTTATTTGTCATTCTGTTACAGAGGAGATACTGTCAGAACATACAGAGGAGATACTGTCAGAACATATTTAGAATCCAATCGGAAAATCGTAGAAAGAGGCAAAATCGATATCCATAGCAGACATATACATTATAGATATGTAAGATGAAGCAGAACATTTGTCTAATTGCCTGTCATACACTGAATGTTACCTAAATGTCACCAACTACAGACATTCTATTATAGGCTAAATAATTGTACAATTACAACTGCTATCATAGATAGCATCATCTATTATTATGTCTATTACAAGCCGTTCTATAGTGGAACCAATTCTAGTGTTATAGAGGTTGTTATACCTCAGATTAAGTCAGTGTCAAATTTATTTTAGAAAAAAAAAACGAAGTATTATACTGATACAATTATTGTAAATAAACTATTACAACACAATGAAAATCAGTTAATGGGAATAAAATGTTAAACCCCGCTGCATTTGTGTGCCTTTCCCAGCCTGTATTTTCAACCCCATTTGTCGTGGTCTGTTTTATGCTTAGTGATTTAAGGTGAGGTTGATTGTTGATATTAGTGGACGCCTTGAACATCACTGTTTAAACTTTGTTTTTCATAATAGGATTATTGCTCGAATATTGTCCAAATCAGAGCGCAATTGATATAGTGCGAGGAACAATAGTCATCAATATTTAAAGCATATCCCTTATATTGTATAGCAGAATTGTCCAATGAATGAAAGCACTAGTTCTACCTGTTGATGGTCTCCTGATTAGAAGCTATATTGCACTAGTACACAGATACCGGGCAATACTGTAGCCCAATTTTGTTACGTTTTACATGAAATATTACACTGTATGCAATAAAACAAAATACATTATATAATGACATTCTTCATTTCTCATTAACCGTATTAAAATGTAACAGTTGTACAAGGAAGTTGTTAATATCATGCACATTCTGTTGTAAAACAAATGACAATACAACCCACTCCTTTGTCAAATCTAAAAGTTCTACACATCGAAATGAAACAGATAGAAGTAATTGTAATATACGTTGTGGCTTGGGACGGGCATACAAGTGTAGCGGGGTTCGTGTTACTCGATCTTTAGTTTTGTGTGTATGCTTTGTAGATCGTTGTTTGTCCTTTTGTCATTTTTCTTTTGGCCATTGTGTTGTCTGTCCTTAGATTTACGGATTTCCATTACCTTTTGGTATCTACAAACTCTTAATGACCCTTGCTCGGAAATGATCAATTGAAGAAGCCTCATATATATAGCAACAGTTTTCTAGTGGCCAGTTCCGAAGCAGCATTGTCCATCCCTGTTCGCTATATACTTTCCATGGGACAATCTAAATGTAAGCCCAATGATACCTTTTTCCCTAGATAATTGTTCATAACTTGTCCTATTTATTAATATAGCCGAAATTCTGTCCAATTAACATTGAACATCAATCCACGAAAAACAACAGCTTTTGTATTGTTAATCTGTCTCACCTTCCACTTGAAGCTCGGAAAGAAGTGATTTTGGCATGATATTTTAACGTTTGTTCAGATGGGAGAAATCATTCTATTGCATGATTGCTACTCGTAACAAACTACATATCAAGTTTTATTTTGATTATGATCGCATTGAATCGCATCCAATTCTCTCTTAAAATTGTATTTAACCAAAAACAAATAATTGCTGCAGGGTCACGGATCCTTTTGTTGCATGTGAATCACATCAGTTACATGTTCTTTGCTTTCTTTCATGTTGTAACAAAATATGTTTTTTTAATTTTGATTTAGCTTTGAAAATGGAGAATATTTTAAGTATTAATATATCTGTTGGGTTTATGTTTCTTCATATGATTGATTATATTTTCACAATGATAACACCAACAGCTTCAGGGTTATCCCATAGATGACATTGGATGAATACACCATTCGTCATGGGGTGATTATTACTATTTACAAATAAATACCAATCTCAAGTTCCTACGGGTGTCACTAGTGGAGCAGAAGCTGCTTACCCTTCCGGAGCACCTGAATTCACCCCGGTTTTTATTGGGGTCAATGTTGCTCAATATTTAGTTTTCTGTGTACAGTGTTTTGTAGATCTTTGTTTGTCCATTTGGACCTTGTATTCTCCGTCCTTCGATTTAAGACTTCTGATTAACCATTTGATATCTTGTCTTCCGGGAATCTTTAAATCACCAATCATTGATTATAACACTTGTTAAAGTCAGATATATGTCATAGTAATATCTGGCTATTTTGAATTGATGTGAATGTATTGAGATTGGTTTCATAAATATCTGTAGCAATATTTGATGGTACAATTCATACATATGTACCATACTATCATAATTCCTATCATCGAAGATAAATGATTGCTTCCCTATTCTTAGGATTTCCTGTTGTAATAAATTTCAGAACGTTTTCAATGGAAACTATATCAATCAAGTGTAATATTTACTCATATCATTCATCTTCGACAAATGTATTATAAGCCTGATAATAAGGAGTTGTTGTACCAGTCAAAAACAGGCAATATTGGAAAACAGCTGTCTGAACATGGACAAAACACGTGTTTGAAGTCAGTTTTGACGGAAATCTAGATGTATTACTAAAATTTATTAAGAAAGGATCAATATACGAATGTTATGCTCCAAATGGCTATGCATACGTTCTGTCATAAATGGTGTTTTCTCTGTTCGCACGGCAAAATGTTTCAAGCGAATTTATGTTCATATATATTATCATGCTCGATACCAAAATAGAATGCATCTCTTGTGTTTCGCGTGCGAATCATTTGCTTTTTAGACTGAATGGTACATGCATCTTCGTTTAGTTGCTTCGATCCAACGGTATGTGCAAAACGTTGAAAATTGTGTACGTCATATGTATTTATACATCATATAATTATTACTTGTTGGCCTCTTTCCCCGTCCGTATTGCTCTAAAACAGATCATATACAACCTCAGGTGGTTGAAATCGAACGCACATTTTTAGCATAAGTAGACATAAATCTCGAAATTAGATTAAGCCATGTTGTTTTTATTACGTTTTTGAAAAGAGAAAAAAACAATTAAGATTTTGGTAGAGTATATGAGATACGTTGAGGCTTAAACAATTATCAATTTCTCAGTGGAGGGACTTGACGTGTTTGGGAATAATCCAAGTGCAATATGGCTTACATTTACTTCCAGAACTTTGCAATGCATAAAAGAAAATTGGATCTTCTTCTTTGAAGGTACAAAGATCTTGTAGAAGAAATAAAAGAGATATTTTTGTCGTTTTCACAACCTGATTTGTGATCATGTTTACTGATGTGCTGTATCATTTCAAGTATTGATCAAATAAATTAAGGTGATCTTAAACAGGCTTAAGGTCTATGTACAAGAAGAAGCAATTGAGGTATATGTAAGCAACATAATTACCCATACGTTCTTTGTATAGATAGTGTAATAAAATATACATAAACCTAAATAAACATAACTAAGACCAGAAGCGATCAAACCTGGGATTATATTCAAGTATGTTGGTTGTTTAGTAAAACACAAAGGCTTTTTCTGAAATATGAAGGTTTTGAAGTTGAATGATATTAATTAGAGGTCAGGTAGTTATGCATGCAGAAACACCTTCTCAAGAATACTAAATTTGATTGAAATGAAAGTTATCAAAAGCATCAAAGTAGATATATAAGCAAAATTCCTGAAATCAGTTTAGCAATTAAGCAATAATAAATTACCCTATCTAAATTTTATTAGACAAACTTTGATCGTAATCTTTCAATTTCCCCATCATTGTGATTTATAAATGTCTAAGAGGTTATGAATTTCACATGTTAGGCATTTACCGTCAAAATGTCAATATGTAAAATGATGGACGTGCAGTAATAATTGTAGTAATGTCTTTATAATAGTGCACACACATTTTACAAAATGCACGTGTTTAAGTGTAAATAATGTAAAGATAGCCATATGTGTTAGCATAAGATATAATTTGTTGTAAAATTGTATATCAATAACGCGAAGTGTTGCGTCTGCGACCGACATTTGCATAACATCGGGTCGCTACGTGTTATTTGAAGAAACTGATGATTCTTTAAGGACTACACACGCAGGAAACTATACATTCGTTACCCCAAGTATTGTCACCCACTAGTCGTAGTACGTCTAGTTCTAACCAATCATGGAAAGCTTATTTTCTTTACTCTCATGTAGTGGCACCACTTTGATGTAGTAATACGTCATTGTTCTAAGCAAAGACGAATATCATAGTGTCTTGATTGTACATATTAAAACCTAGTTGATAATAATAATACGCGTATAGTTCAGAGCACTGTTTGAATTCATGCTTTCTTTAATCCAAGTATTGACATCTACTAGTATTTGATGTCGATGCCAGAAAGCATACTTTCTTTATTGACAAATACTACCTATATTGATACCGGTTCTAACCGTTGCCGGAAAGCATACTTGACACCTAGTTCATGTAATAAAACGGAAATAGTGCTAACAAATCCCAGAACACAAACATTCTCGACACTGTATTGACACCTACTTGCTGCAGAAATACGGATATAATTCTAACCCAAAATCTCAAATCCTTTAAGATATTAAAAAGTGTCAAAACTCAAGTTAGTATAATGATATTTAATTACACGTGTTATTAGACGATGGGTGCCACTGGTGGAGCACCTGAGATAACCCTGGTTTTTGGTGAGTTTCATGTTGCTTAATCTTGTGTTTTCTGTGTAGTGTTTTGTAGATTCTTGTTTGTTCTTTTGTCCTTTTTATTTTGGCCATTGTATCTCCTTCGATTTACAGCTGTTGAATACCTCTTTGATATCTTCAAACTTTTCTTTTTGGAACAACAACCATTTTAAACTCAATTTATTTGATTTATATCCTGACCGCATATGTGCCATTTTAGAAACCTAGTTTGATGCCTAATTTGTCAATATTAATACTTTTTTTAATTGCTTACTCTGTAGAATTGCTTACACCCATGCATTCAAAAATAAAGTCGTCCAAAGCATATCATATCCATTCATTCGATAATAAAAGAGATTATGTAGATAGTTCTGGTAAAATACAATACATCTGTTTGATTGTTCAAATCAATCATAATTCTCTAGCTATTACGTAGAACTTTATAATCTTAATATAAATACCGTTCGATCACAGAATATGTTGACTATGACAGGAATGGTGGACACAGTGGGTGTATTTGTGCCAAATATAGTTTGATTTAGAAATAGGCTGATCGATATCATGGAGATGTATGGTCTGTATAGTTGTTAGTTCTGTACGATTCGTTTATATTTTCACAAAGAGGATGGAAGGGATACAATTCCCATGGAAACCCATATAGATACAGTTATAGATATTTAACAGCATTTCCAAAAAAATAGCTTTGTCGTGCAGGACAGCTGTATTTTTGTAGATGGGTTTGGGTTTTGGTGATTGACGCCACTTTCAAGAATGTTTCAGTTATGTCGTGGCGGTTAATGTTGAATCAAGTACACCTCGTTATGAGCGGAATACGAAGTCACAACTTTAGTGGTGATATGCAATGATTGCATAGGTAGTTGTAAATCCAACTACCTTGCGATCACGACCACGACGGTCCCTGTATTGGTGTAGAAAACCGGCTACCAATAGATAACAACCAAACAAGAATAACGTGAGTGAATGTTTGTTGTGTAACATTTACTGAGCAATTTTGCAGCTATGTCATGGCCGGGAACGAATTACACTTCAATAAGACAGTGATGATGTCCGCTTTGTACTAGACAGGTACTAAGATGAGGTGGGGTTAAATCTGTTCATGGTATCCCAACTTCCCTCTTATAATTGATATGCAGATGTAGAATAAAGAGTTAAATACAATCCCATGGACATTGTATACTATAGAATAAAGAGTTAAATACAATCACATGGACATTGTATACTATAGAATAAAGAGTTAAATACAATCACATGGACATTGTATACTATAGAATAAAGAGTTAAATACAATCCCATGGACATTGTATACTATAGAATACAGAGTTAAATACAATCCCATGGACCTTGTATACTATAGAATACAGAGTTAAATACAATCCCATGGACATTGTATACTATAGAATACAGAGTTAAATACAATCCCATGGACATTGTATACTATATAATAAAGAGTTAAATACAATCCCATGGACATTGTATACTATAGAATAAAGAGTTAAATACAATCCCATGGACATTGTATACTATAGAATAAAGAGTTAAATACAATCCCACAGACATTGTATACTATAGAATAAAGAGTTAAATACAATCACATGGACATTGTATACTATAGAATAAAGAGTTAAATACAATCCCATGGACATTGTATACTATAGAATAAAGAGTTAAATACAATCCCATGGACATTGTATACTATAGAATAAAGAGTTAAATGCAATCCCACGGGCATTGTATACTATAGAATAAAGAGTTAAATACAATCACATGGACATTGTTTACTATAGAATACAGAGTTAAATACAATCCCATGGACATTGTATATTATAGAATACAGAGTTAAATACAATCACATGGACATTGTATACTATAGAATAAAGAGTTAAATACAATCCCATGGACATTGTATACTATAGAATAAAGAGTTAAATACAATCACATGGACATTGTATACTATAGAATAAAGAGTTAAATACAATCCCACGGACATTGTATACTATAGAATAAAGAGTTAAATACAATCCCACGGACATTGTATACTATAGAATAAAGAGTTAAATACAATCCCATGGACATTGTATACTATAGAATAAAGAGTTAAATACAATCCCATGGACATTGTATACTATAGAATAAAGAGTTAAATGCAATCCCACGGGCATTGTATACTATAGAATAAAGAGTTAAATACAATCACATGGACATTGTATACTATAGAATACAGAGTTAAATACAATCCCATGGACATTGTATATTATAGAATACAGAGTTAAATACAATCACATGGACATTGTATACTATAGAATAAAGAGTTAAATACAATCACATGGACATTGTATACTATAGAATAAAGAGTTAAATACAATCACATGGACATTGTATACTATAGAATAAAGAGTTAAATACAATCCCACGGACATTGTATACCATAGAATAAAGAGTTAAATACAATCACATGGACATTGTATACTATAGAATAAAGAGTTAAATACTATCCCATGGACATTGTATACTATAGAATACAGAGTTAAATACAATCACATGGACATTGTATACTATAGAATAAAGAGTTAAATACAATCCCATGGACATTGTATACTATAGAATAAAGAGTTAAATACAATCCCATGGACATTGTATACTATAGAATAAAGAGTTAAATACAATCCCATGGACAGTGTATACTATAGAATACAGAGTTATATACAATCCCATGGACATTGTATACTATAGAATACAGAGTTGAATACAATCACATGGACATTGTATACTATGGAATAAAGAGTTAAATACAATCCCATGGACATTGTATACTATAGAATAAAGAGTTAAATACAATCACATGGACATTGTATACTATAGAATAAAGAGTTAAATACAATCCCACGGACATTGTATACTATAGAATACAGAGTTAAATACAATCACATGGACATTGTATACTATAGAATAAAGAGTTAAATACAATCCCATGGACATTGTATACTATAGAATAAAGAGTTAAATACAATCACATGGACATTGTATACTATAGAATAAAGAGTTAAATACAATCCCATGGACATTGTATACTATAGAATAAAGAGTTAAATACAATCCCACGGACATTGTATACTATAGAATACAGAGTTAAATACAATCCCACGGACATTGTATACTATAGAATACAGAGTTAAATACAATCCCATGGACATTATATACTATAGAATAAAGAGTTAAATACAATCCCATGGACATTGTATACTATAGAATACAGAGTTAAATACAATCCCATGGACATTGTATACTATAGTATACAGAGTTAAATACAATCCCATGGACATTGTATACTATAGAATAAAGAGTTAAATACAATCCCATGGACATTGTATACTATAGAATAAAGAGTTAAATACATTCCCATGGACATTGTATACTATAGAATACAGAGTTAAATACAATCCAATGGACATTGTATACTATAGAATACAGAGTTAAATACAATCCCATGGACATTGTATACTATAGAATACAGAGTTAAATACAATCCCATGGACATTGTATACTATAGAATACAGATTTAAATACAATCCCATGGACATTGTATACTATAGAATAAAGAGTTAAATACAATCCCACGGACATTGTATACTATAGAATACAGAGTTAAATACAATCCCATGGACATTGTATACTATATAATAAAGAGTTAAATACAATCCCATGGACATTGTATGCTATAGAATAAAGAGTTAAATACAATCCCATGGACATTGTATACTATAGAATACAGAGTTAAATACAATCACATGGACATTGTATACTATAGAATAAAGAGTTAAATACAATCCCATGGACATTGTATACTATAGAATAAAGAGTTAAATACAATCACATGGACATTGTATACTATAGAATACAGAGTTAAATACAATCCCATGGATATTGTATACTATAGAATAAAGAGTTAAATACAATCCCACGGACATTGTATACTATAAAATACAGAGTTAAATACAATCCCACGGACATTGTATACTATAGAATAAAGAGTTAAATACAATCCCATGGACATTGTATACTATAGAATACAGAGTTAAATACAATCCCATGGACATTGTATACTATAGAATAAAGAGTTAAATACAATCACATGGACATTGTATACTATAGAATAAAGAGTTAAATACAATCCCACGGACATTGTTTACTATAGAATACAGAGTTAAATACAATCCCATGGACATTGTATACTATAGAATAAAGAGTTAAATACAATCCCACGGACATTGTATACTATAGAATACAGAGTTAAATACAATCCCACGGACATTGTATACTATAGAATACAGAGTTAAATACAATCCCATGGACATTGTATACTATAGAATAAAGAGTTAAATACAATCCCATGGACATTGTATACTATAGAATACAGAGTTAAATACAATCCCATGGACATTGTATACTATAGAATAAAGAGTTAAATACAATCCCATGGACATTGTATACTATAGAATACAGAGTTAAATACAATCCCATGGACATTGTATACTATAGAATACAGAGTTAAATACAATCCCACGGACATTGTATACTATAGAATACAGAGTTAAATACAATCCCACGGACATTGTATACTATAGAATACAGAGTTAAATACAATCCCATGGACATTGTATACTATAGAATAAAGAATTAAATACAATCCCATGGACATTGTATACTATAGAATACAGAGTTAAATACAATCCCATGGACATTGTATACTATAGAATAAAGAGTTAAATACAATCCCATGGACATTGTATACTATAGAATAAAGAGTTAAATACAATCCCATGGACATTGTATACTATGGAATAAAGAGTTAAATACAATCCCATGGACATTGTATACTATAGAATACAGAGTTAAATACAATCCCATGGACATTGTATACTATAGAATACAGAGTTAAATACAATCCCATGGACATTGTATACTATAGAATAAAGAGTTAAATACAATCCCACGGACATTGTATACTATAGAATAAAGAGTTAAATACAATCCCATGGACATTGTATACTATAGAATACAGAGTTAAATACAATCCCATGGACATTGTATACTATAGAATAAAGAGTTAAATACAATCCCACGGACATTGTATACTATAGAATACAGAGTTAAATACAATCACATGGACATTGTATACTATAGAATACAGAGTTAAATACAATCCCCTGGACATTGTATACTATAGAATAAAGAGTTAAATACAACCCCATGGACATTGTATACTATAGAATACAGAGTTAAATACAATCCCATGGACATTGTATACTATAGAATACAGAGTTAAATACAATCCCATGGACATTGTATACTATAGAATAAAGAGTTAAATACAATCACATGGACATTGTATACTATAGAATAAAGAGTTAAATACAATCCCATGGACATTGTATACTATAGAATACAGAGTTAAATACAATCCCATGGACATTGTATACTATAGAATACAGAGTTAAATACAATCCCATGGACATTGTATACTATAGAATAAAGAGTTAAATACAATCCCTTGGACATTGTATACTATAGAATAAAGAGTTAAATACAATCACATGGACATTGTATACTATAGAATACAGAGTTAAATACAATCCCATGGACATTGTATACTATAGAATAAAGAGTTAAATACAATCACATGGACATTGTATACTATAGAATAAAGAGTTAAATACAATCCCATGGACATTGTATACTATAGAATACAGAGTTAAATACAATCCCATGGGCATTGTATACTATAGAATAAAGAGTTAAATACAATCCCACGGACATTATATACTATAGAATAAAGAGTTAAATACAATCCCACGGACATTGTATACTATAGAATAGAGAGTTAAATACAATCCCATGGACATTGTATACTATAGAATACAGAGTTAAATACAATCCCACGGACATTGTATACTATAGAATACAGAGATAATACAATCCCATGGACATTGTATACTATAGAATACAGAGTTAAATACAATCCCATGGACATTGTATACTATAGAATAAAGAGTTAAATACAATCCCATGGACATTGTATACTATGGAATAAAGAGTTAAATACAATCCCATGGACATTGTATACTATAGAATACAGAGTTAAATACAATCCCATGGACATTGTATACTATAGAATACAGAGTTAAATACAATCCCATGGACATTGTATAATATAGAATAAAGGGTTAAATACAATCCCACGGACATTGTATACTATAGAATAAAGAGTTAAATACAATCCCATGGACATTGTATACTATAGAATAAAGAGTTAAATACAATCCCACGGACATTGTATACTATAGAATACAGAGTTAAATACAATCACATGGACATTGTATACTATAGAATACAGAGTTAAATACAATCCCATGGACATTGTATACTATAGAATAAAGAGTTAAATACAATCCCATGGACATTGTATACTATAGAATACAGAGTTAAATACAATCCCATGGACATTGTATACTATAGAATACAGAGTTAAATACAATCCCATGGACATTGTATACTATAGAATAAAGAGTTAAATACAATCACATGGACATTGTATACTATAGAATAAAGAGTTAAATACAATCCCATGGACATTGTAGACTATAGAATACAGAGTTAAATACAATCCCATGGACATTGTATACTATAGAATACAGAGTTAAATACAATCCCATGGACATTGTATACTATAGAATAAAGAGTTAAATACAATCCCATGGACATTGTATACTATAGAATACAGAGTTAAATACAATCCCATGGACATTGTATACTATAGAATACAGAGTTAAATACAATCCCATGGACATTGTATACTATAGAATAAAGAGTTAAATACAATCCCATGGACATTGTATACTATAGAATACAGAGTTAAATACAATCCCATGGACATTGTATACTATAGAATAAAGAGTTAAATACAATCCCATGGACATTGTATACTATAGAATACAGAGTTAAATACAATCACATGGACATTGTATACTATAGAATACAGAGTTAAATACAATCCCATGGACATTGTATACTATAGAATAAAGAGTTAAATACAATCACATGGACATTGTATACTATAGAATAAAGAGTTAAATACAATCCCATGGACATTGTATACTATAGAATACAGAGTTAAATACAATCCCATGGACATTGTATACTATAGAATACAGAGTTAAATACAATCCCATGGACATTGTATACTATAGAATAAAGAGTTAAATACAATCCCATGGACATTGTATACTATAGAATACAGAGTTAAATACAATCACATGGACATTGTATACTATAGAATACAGAGTTAAATATAATCCCATGGACATTGTATACTATAGAATAAAGAGTTAAATACAATTCCATGGACATTGTATACTATAGAATACAGAGTTAAATACAATCCCATGGACATTGTATACTATAGAATACAGAGTTAAATACAATCCCATGGACATTGTATACTATAGAATAAAGAGTTAAATACAATCACATGGACATTGTATACTATAGAATAAAGAGTTAAATACAATCCCATGGACATTGTATACTATAGAATACAGAGTTAAATACAATCCCATGGACATTGTATACTATAGAATACAGAGTTAAATACAATCCCATGGACATTGTATACTATAGAATAAAGAGTTAAATACAATCCCATGGACATTGTATACTATAGAATACAGAGTTAAATACAATCCCATGGACATTGTATACTATAGAATACAGAGTTAAATACAATCCCATGGACATTGTATACTATAGAATAAAGAGTTAAATACAATCACATGGACATTGTATACTATAGAATAAAGAGTTAAATACAATCCCATGGACATTGTATACTATAGAATACAGAGTTAAATACAATCCCATGGACATTGTATACTATAGAATACAGAGTTAAATACAATCCCATGGACATTGTATACTATAGAATAAAGAGTTAAATACAATCCCATGGACATTGTATACTATAGAATAAAGAGTTAAATACAATCCCATGGACATTGTATACTATAGAATACAGAGTTAAATACAATCCCATGGACATTGTATACTATAGAATAAAGAGTTAAATACAATCACATGGACATTGTATACTATAGAATAAAGAGTTAAATACAATCCCATGGACATTGTATACTATAGAATACAGAGTTAAATACAATCCCATGGGCATTGTATACTATAGAATAAAGAGTTAAATACAATCCCACGGACATTGTATACTATAGAATAAAGAGTTAAATACAATCCCACGGACATTGTATACTATAGAATAGAGAGTTAAATACAATCCCATGGACATTGTATACTATAGAATACAGAGTTAAATACAATCCCACGGACATTGTATACTATAGAATACAGAGATAATACAATCCCATGGACATTGTATACTATAGAATACAGAGTTAAATACAATCCCATGGACATTGTATACTATAGAATAAAGAGTTAAATACAATCCCATGGACATTGTATACTATGGAATAAAGAGTTAAATACAATCCCATGGGCATTGTATACTATAGAATACAGAGTTAAATACAATCCCATGGACATTGTATACTATAGAATACAGAGTTAAATACAATCCCATGGACATTGTATAATATAGAATAAAGAGTTAAATACAATCCCACGGACATTGTATACTATAGAATAAAGAGTTAAATACAATCCCATGGACATTGTATACTATAGAATAAAGAGTTAAATACAATCCCACGGACATTGTATTCTATAGAATACAGAGTTAAATACAATCACATGGACATTGTATACTATAGAATACAGAGTTAAATACAATCCCATGGACATTGTATACTATAGAATAAAGAGTTAAATACAATCCCATGGACATTGTATACTATAGAATACAGAGTTAAATACAATCCCATGGACATTGTATACTATAGAATACAGAGTTAAATACAATCCCATGGACATTGTATACTATATAATAAAGAGTTAAATACAATCACATGGACATTGTATACTATAGAATAAAGAGTTAAATACAATCCCATGGACATTGTATACTATAGAATACAGAGTTAAATACAATCCCATGGACATTGTATACTATAGAATACAGAGTTAAATACAATCCCATGGACATTGTATACTATAGAATACAGAGTTAAATACAATCCCATGGACATTGTATACTATAGAATACAGAGTTAAATACAATCCCATGGACATTGTATACTATAGAATACAGAGTTAAATACAATCCCATGGACATTGTATACTATAGAATAAAGAGTTAAATACAATCCCATGGACATTGTATACTATAGAATACAGAGTTAAATACAATCCCATGGACATTGTATACTATAGAATAAAGAGTTAAATACAATCCCATGGACATTGTATACTATAGAATACAGAGTTAAATACAATCCCATGGACATTGTATACTATAGAATACAGAGTTAAATACAATCCCATGGACATTGTATACTATAGAATAAAGAGTTAAATACAATCACATGGACATTGTATACTATAGAATAAAGAGTTAAATACAATCCCATGGACATTGTATACTATAGAATACAGAGTTAAATACAATCCCATGGACATTGTATACTATAGAATACAGAGTTAAATACAATCCCATGGACATTGTATACTATAGAATAAAGAGTTAAATACAATCCCATGGACATTGTATACTATAGAATACAGAGTTAAATACAATCACATGGACATTGTATACTATAGAATACAGAGTTAAATATAATCCCATGGACATTGTATACTATAGAATAAAGAGTTAAATACAATTCCATGGACATTGTATACTATAGAATACAGAGTTAAATACAATCCCATGGACATTGTATACTATAGAATACAGAGTTAAATACAATCCCATGGACATTGTATACTATAGAATAAAGAGTTAAATACAATCACATGGACATTGTATACTATAGAATAAAGAGTTAAATACAATCCCATGGACATTGTATACTATAGAATACAGAGTTAAATACAATCCCATGGACATTGTATACTATAGAATACAGAGTTAAATACAATCCCATGGACATTGTATACTATAGAATAAAGAGTTAAATACAATCCCATGGACATTGTATACTATAGAATACAGAGTTAAATACAATCCCATGGACATTGTATACTATAGAATACAGAGTTAAATACAATCCCATGGACATTGTATACTATAGAATAAAGAGTTAAATACAATCACATGGACATTGTATACTATAGAATAAAGAGTTAAATACAATCCCATGGACATTGTATACTATAGAATACAGAGTTAAATACAATCCCATGGACATTGTATACTATAGAATACAGAGTTAAATACAATCCCATGGACATTGTATACTATAGAATAAAGAGTTAAATACAATCCCATGGACATTGTATACTATAGAATAAAGAGTTAAATACAATCCCATGGACATTGTATACTATAGAATACAGAGTTAAATACAATCCCATGGACATTGTATACTATAGAATAAAGAGTTAAATACAATCACATGGACATTGTATACTATAAAATAAAGAGTTAAATACAATCCCATGGACATTGTATACTATAGAATACAGAGTTAAATACAATCCCATGGGCATTGTATACTATAGAATAAAGAGTTAAATACAATCCCACGGACATTGTATACTATAGAATAAAGAGTTAAATACAATCCCACGGACATTGTATACTATAGAATAGAGAGTTAAATACAATCCCATGGACATTGTATACTATAGAATACAGAGTTAAATACAATCCCACGGACATTGTATACTATAGAATACAGAGATAATACAATCCCATGGACATTGTATACTATAGAATACAGAGTTAAATACAATCACATGGACATTGTATACTATAGAATAAAGAGTTAAATACAATCCCACGGACATCGTATACTATAGAATACAGAGTTAAATACAATCCCATGGACATTGTATACTATAGAATACAGAGTTAAATACAATCCCACGGACATTGTATACTATAGAATACAGAGTTAAATACAATCCCACGGACATTGTATACTATAGAATACAGAGTTAAATACAATCCCACGGACATTGTATACTATAGAATAAAGAGTTAAATACAATCCCACGGACATTGTATACTATAGAATACAGAGTTAAATACAATCACATGGACATTGTATACTATAGAATACAGAGTTAAATACAATCCCATGGACATTGTATACTATAGAATAAAGAGTTAAATACAATCCCATGGACATTGTATGCTATAGAATACAGAGTTAAATACAATCCCATGGACATTGTATACTATAGAATACAGAGTTAAATACAATCCCATGGACATTGTATACTATAGAATAAAGAGTTAAATACAATCACATGGACATTGTATACTATAGAATAAAGAGTTAAATACAATCCCATGGACATTGTATACTATAGAATACAGAGTTAAATACAATCCCATGGACATTGTATACTATAGAATACAGAGTTAAATACAATCCCATGGACATTGTATACTATAGAATAAAGAGTTAAATACAATCCCATGGACATTGTATACTATAGAATACAGAGTTAAATACAATCCCATGGACATTGTATACTATAGAATACAGAGTTAAATACAATCCCATGGACATTGTATACTATAGAATAAAGAGTTAAATACAATCCCATGGACATTGTATACTATAGAATACAGAGTTAAATACAATCCCATGGACATTGTATACTATAGAATAAAGAGTTAAATACAATCCCATGGACATTGTATACTATAGAATACAGAGTTAAATACAATCCCATGGACATTGTATACTATAGAATACAGAGTTAAATACAATCCCATGGACATTGTATACTATAGAATAAAGAGTTAAATACAATCACATGGACATTGTATACTATAGAATAAAGAGTTAAATACAATCCCATGGACATTGTATACTATAGAATACAGAGTTAAATACAATCCCATGGACATTGTATACTATAGAATACAGAGTTAAATACAATCCCATGGACATTGTATACTATAGAATAAAGAGTTAAATACAATCCCATGGACATTGTATACTATAGAATACAGAGTTAAATACAATCACATGGACATTGTATACTATAGAATACAGAGTTAAATATAATCCCATGGACATTGTATACTATAGAATAAAGAGTTAAATACAATTCCATGGACATTGTATACTATAGAATACAGAGTTAAATACAATCCCATGGACATTGTATACTATAGAATACAGAGTTAAATACAATCCCATGGACATTGTATACTATAGAATAAAGAGTTAAATACAATCACATGGACATTGTATACTATAGAATAAAGAGTTAAATACAATCCCATGGACATTGTATACTATAGAATACAGAGTTAAATACAATCCCATGGACATTGTATACTATAGAATACAGAGTTAAATACAATCCCATGGACATTGTATACTATAGAATAAAGAGTTAAATACAATCCCATGGACATTGTATACTATAGAATACAGAGTTAAATACAATCCCATGGACATTGTATACTATAGAATACAGAGTTAAATACAATCCCATGGACATTGTATACTATAGAATAAAGAGTTAAATACAATCACATGGACATTGTATACTATAGAATAAAGAGTTAAATACAATCCCATGGTCATTGTATACTATAGAATACAGAGTTAAATACAATCCCATGGACATTGTATACTATAGAATACAGAGTTAAATACAATCCCATGGACATTGTATACTATAGAATAAAGAGTTAAATACAATCCCATGGACATTGTATACTATAGAATAAAGAGTTAAATACAATCCCATGGACATTGTATACTATAGAATACAGAGTTAAATACAATCCCATGGACATTGTATACTATAGAATAAAGAGTTAAATACAATCACATGGACATTGTATACTATAGAATAAAGAGTTAAATACAATCCCATGGACATTGTATACTATAGAATACAGAGTTAAATACAATCCCATGGGCATTGTATACTATAGAATAAAGAGTTAAATACAATCCCACGGACATTGTATACTATAGAATAAAGAGTTAAATACAATCCCACGGACATTGTATACTATAGAATAGAGAGTTAAATACAATCCCATGGACATTGTATACTATAGAATACAGAGTTAAATACAATCCCACGGACATTGTATACTATAGAATACAGAGATAATACAATCCCATGGACATTGTATACTATAGAATACAGAGTTAAATACAATCACATGGACATTGTATACTATAGAATAAAGAGTTAAATACAATCCCACGGACATCGTATACTATAGAATACAGAGTTAAATACAATCCCATGGACATGGTATACTATAGAATACAGAGTTAAATACAATCCCACGGACATTGTATACTATAGAATAAAGAGTTAAATACAATCCCACGGACATTGTATACTATAGAATACAGAGTTAAATACAATCCCACGGACATTGTATACTATAGAATAAAGAGTTAAATACAATCCCACGGACATTGTATACTATAGAATACAGAGTTAAATACAATCACATGGACATTGTATACTATAGAATACAGAGTTAAATACAATCCCATGGACATTGTATACTATAGAATAAAGAGTTAAATACAATCCCATGGACATTGTATGCTATAGAATACAGAGTTAAATACAATCCCATGGACATTGTATACTATAGAATACAGAGTTAAATACAATCCCATGGACATTGTATACTATAGAATAAAGAGTTAAATACAATCACATGGACATTGTATACTATAGAATAAAGAGTTAAATACAATCCCATGGACATTGTATACTATAGAATACAGAGTTAAATACAATCCCATGGACATTGTATACTATAAAATACAGAGTTAAATACAATCCCATGGACATTGTATACTTTAGAATAAAGAGTTAAATACAATCCCATGGACATTGTATACTATAGAATAAAGAGTTAAATACAATCCCACGGACATTGTATACTATAGAATACAGAGTTAAATACAATCACATGGACATTGTATACTATAGAATACAGAGTTAAATACAATCCCATGGACATTGTATACTATAGAATAAAGAGTTAAATACAATCCCATGGACATTGTATACTATAGAATACAGAGTTAAATACAATCCCATGGACATTGTATACTATAGAATACAGAGTTAAATACAATCCCATGGACATTGTATACTATAGAATAAAGAGTTAAATACAATCACATGGACATTGTATACTATAGAATAAAGAGTTAAATACAATCCCATGGACATTGTATACTATAGAATACAGAGTTAAATACAATCCCATGGACATTGTATACTATAGAATACATAGTTAAATACAATCCCATGGACATTGTATACTATAGAATAAAGAGTTAAATACAATCCCATGGACATTGTATACTATAGAATAAAGAGTTAAATACAATCCCATGGGCATTGTATACTATAGAATAAAGAGTTAAATACAATCCCACGGACATTGTATACTATAGAATAAAGAGTTAAATACAATCCCATGGACATTGTATACTATAGAATAGAGAGTTAAATACAATCCCATGGACATTGTATACTATAGAATACAGAGTTAAATACAATCCCACGAACATTGTATACTATAGAATACAGAGATAATACAATCCCATGGACATTGTATACTATAGAATACAGAGTTAAATACAATCCCATGGACATTGTATACTATAGAATAAAGAGTTAAATACAATCCCACGGACATCGTATACTATAGAATACAGAGTTAAATACAATCCCATGGACATTGTATACTATAGAATACAGAGTTAAATACAATCACATGGACATTGTATACTATAGAATAAAGAGTTAAATACAATCCCACGGACATTGTATACTATAGAATACAGAGTTAAATACAATCCCATGGACATTGTATACTATAGAATACAGAGTTAAATACAATCACATGGACATTGTATACTATAGAATAAAGAGTTAAATACAATCCCACGGACATTGTATACTATAGAATACAGAGTTAAATACAATCACATGGACATTGTATACTATAGAATAAAGAGTTAAATACAATCCCATGGACATTGTATACTATAGAATACAGAGTTAAATACAATAACATGGACATTGTATACTATAGAATAAAGAGTTAAATACAATCCCACGGACATTGTATACTATAGAATACAGAGTTAAATACAATCCCATGGACATTGTATACTATAGAATACAGAGTTAAATACAATCACATGGACATTGTATACTATAGAATAAAGAGTTAAATACAATCCCACGGACATTGTATACTATAGAATACAGAGTTAAATACAATCCCATGGACATTGTATACTATAGAATAAAGAGTTAAATACAATCCCATGGACATTGTATACTATAGAATACAGAGTTAAATACAATCCCATGGACATTGTATACTATAGAATAAAGAGTTAAATACAATCACATGGACATTGTATACTATAGAATACAGAGTTAAATACAATCACATGGACATTGTATACTATAGAATAAATAATTCAAACCATTGGAGTAAATGAGTGAGTACCTGGGCAATTCTTAAGTAATATCATGGCGGGAACAAGTTACATTCAATGAGATGATGATGATATCGTCTTTGTACAAGACCAACATACTGAGTTGGATTTTCATAGTGCTAGCTCATGGAAACAACAGTACAAACTCATTATCCTGATGTCGTGCCATCAAGTCCTTGTTCTTACACCTTTAATTGATACAGCGTGTTAGCGGAGATGCAGCAAATATCTATTTTATTGTCTTTCGTTTGACCCGACCGTGCTCGAATCAACGACCTACAATCATTCGAGGCGATCACGCTAACCAGTCCGCAACCGATGGGATCTAAATCATTTGAAAGTGTATTTCATGTCAGAAGTGTCATCTTTATAGATCAGAATAATGAATTAGATGTTACAATTTAATGGGTCGTCATAAACAATTTTTAAGTGGATACTTAAAAAGCTTTAAAAAAATTATCAAACAATTTTTAATTATAGCTTTATGTTTACACTGCAATGATCAGTAAGGAATGAGGAAATAAAAATAAATTGAAAGCTATATAAACGATTTTTATTCTTGTTTTATAGACCACTTTAATAATATAAAAAGACTGAATTCAACATCGGCAACTAATAAACAAGGGTGGAATTTTAAATAGGAAATAAACATTATTGGTCCAATTATATGTCTATGTTCAATAGCTCATCTTAATAGATAGCAGTTAAATATTGTCATAAAAAAGAACACCAACAATCTTTTGATATTCATATTTATGACATGGTATGTTTAGAAACGTGTGGTTTGGTTATGAGAGCATGTTACTTTGATGTCGATGTACTGTCTCACTAGAGGGTTAGGATGTTGGAGATTAACGCCACTTTTAGCAATATTTCAGCTATATCATGAGGATCAGTTTTATTGGTTGGGGAAACCTGAATACCTGAAGAAATCCACCGACTTCCGCAAAACACTGACAATCTTTATTGTCATCGATACTGCTGTATCGAGTACACCTCACCATGATCGGGATTCGAACTCACAACGTTAGTGGTGATAGGTACCGATTGCATAATTAGTTGTGAATACAACTACAATACGATCACGACAACGACGGCTCCCTGTATTCATCACGTGATCAAGTTACCAGACAATAGGGGTCGTCGTGGTCGCTATGAATAAAATGCATGAGAATTGGAATTATCCTTTTGTAACCTTAGATATTAATGTTTACATTTTAAAGACTGGGATTTACCTATGACTTTAAAATTTGACGTTTACTGTATCTTCCTTTGGGAAATAAAGCGTAGACGTCACATTTAGTGCACACGACGCGTTTCTGGAATAACCTTCATCAAGTACGCTCAAAATCGAAAGAATGGAAAGCAATATTTAAAGAAAACTTAGTCCAAAATGTGCAGGAGATATTGCTTCTTTCGTAATTTAAGCTAACGCATTTTTTTAATATTGATATAATCTTTTTCTATAGAAAAAAAAAATGACGCTGTAATATGATGTCTTTGTCACGTTCACCGTTTTATTCAAAATAAACAAAGTCAAAGTCCAGTCAAATTCTTTTTAAGCCTCAGACGCTTAAATGTACAAGAGGACGTAAATTCTGAAATATATACATACAACTGATGGCAGACAGATTAATTGACACAATGCTTATTAGTAGCGTAGATGATGACTGAAAAGATGCATGAATTCTGAGTTTAATGTACCGAAATAACATATGGATAAAACTCGATAGAAAAATTTTGGTTTTCCGAAGGTACCCAACTGATACATAGTTGACCAGGTGAAAATAAAATTTCATATCTATAACACGTGATCGTTTATCGATAAAAAAGATATATTACTCAATTAAACAGACATTTAATTGTATCAATAGATGGAAAAGAACAGTTAATTCTCGTCTGATTTAATATAACTAGCCTCTCAAAATACCTCTTATTTTGGTGGAAAATAAGACAAGTTTTCTCTTTTAGCAAATTTATTTTGTATTTTCCGTACATTTTTAGTATTGATAAAGTAACGTTACATTAGTCCAAATATTCATGCCAAATTTCATATCATGGATACTTGCAGATACGCAGAAAATTGCTATTTTTTGTTTGTTTCCTCTCTCATTTAATGCCTTTTATACGCGGAAATTTGATACGCCGTTTCCGATTCTATTAATATAGTTCGACTGATCTTCGAGTCATTAAATAGCACGTTGTCTTCTTTGAATGAAATGGCTTAGTTTCTGATTTATTTCATTGTTAAGTGTTCGGCTTTTCGCACAATGTTTACTGAGGTTTTCAGACTTCATTTGGCGTTTGTTTGTCGATAATTAGTGTATTTTGTTGATTAGTAATAATACAATAACCTATTGTAGTACCAGAATTTAACCGGACAGACACGTTCATATTCCGTATGATGGCATCGTTCGGTAGTCCTTTGAAACTTTCTCCTTCTAGTCCAAAAAGGAGAAAGGAAATGTTGAACTGGGAGCAATGCATTATATGTCAATGTTCCAATGCAGAACCTGTGATTTGTATGCGAGATGTAGGCAAAGATAGTTTTGTAAGATCGATGGAAATTAAAAGAGATGAGGTGTATTCTCTTATTTTGCAGGAAATGTTCACAATGGAATATTTTATATCACGTAAAATTAAAGTTGTTTACCACCGTAATTGCTATAGAAAATATACAAGTAAACAAATCTGCAGTGTTTTCAAAACAGATCAGATAAAGTTTTAGAAGTACTGAACAAGTTTCAACTATGTCATAAATAAGTGTTGTAACACGCTCCCATTACGAACCCATTCAGTGGGATTTTTGTTTCATTTGTTAAAATAAAACATTCAAGAAAGATTTTAAAGTACATGCAATTGCATCC
This sequence comes from Bathymodiolus brooksi, assembly GCA_963680875.1. Classification (NCBI taxonomy): domain Eukaryota; kingdom Metazoa; phylum Mollusca; class Bivalvia; order Mytilida; family Modiolidae; genus Bathymodiolus; species Bathymodiolus brooksi. Next base: position 76,832,525 of record OY804587.1, on the reverse strand, counting down.
GGTGAACGTGTGAACAAGTTGATGGAGTGCGTGTTGAATTGTGACGATTTTGTTCTGAAAGGAGTTTATCACAACGGGTGCATGACTAAATATCTGTTAATGGGTTCCCCGAAAAACGAACAGAAACAGGATTCTGATCTTTCTAGTAACGAAATCGCCTTCCAGAATTTAATTCATGAAATCAACGATGATTTAGTCGTTCACGAAAAAGTTTTTCGGATGACACAATTACTTGAAAAATACAAAGCATATCTACACGCAGACACCGGTACCTACTCATCTGCCAAGTTACAAGACAGGCTAGTTAAACATTATGCTGGTTCTATAGTTATACATACTCAGCGGGGACAAGGAATGTCAAATATTGTCTTCAGTGACAAGCTTTCCTTAGGCGATGCTATAAATACAAGTCCAAATTTAAAGCCTCTAAGTTGGAAAATGATTTTCAAGTTGATGTTGAAGGTATTTCTGATGAACAAATTTTACACTCTGCTGTAGGTATCTTAAGACGTGATATTGAGAAGCTGAAAATCTCAGTTGAAGACTATCCAAAAAGCCAAACTACGAGCAGATTACTCTAATCTCAATAAATTCAGAGTTCGACTTGCAACAAAAAAAAGAAGCAAGCCTGGCCAAGTTACCACCATGCGAAGCGACATTCCATCAGCATGTACTAAGAGCATCTGTGCAGATCTATTTCTGGAAATCCTCACAAAAAGCGCAGTCCCCTGTTAGGTCTCCTTTAATGTTCGGATGGGAAAACAAGGGTGGTCTGGTACCTGTCTTCTTCCTGGGACAAATGTCATCACACTTCCTGCAGGATCTCGTGTGCAGTTGCAAAGGCAAATCAATTTGTTCCAGTAGCTGTGTTTGTTTTGAACAGATTATGTCGTGCACAGATCTTTGTCCCTGTTATGGTAGCGACATATGTAAAAATGCCATAACAAAGAATGTTACCTTACTGAAAGACGATGGTCATGATGTCTGAAATTTAGTAGATTTTTACAAGGCTTTGTTGTTGTGGACAAAATTATCTGCCATGTAATGTCGTGACAAATCCACAATAGTCATTTTGTAGTTAGATAGCGATGTTGTTCTGTCATTTGATTTGAACCAGGATAGTCCTATTTATACTGACTAATATAAATGTGTTGCTATCGACTTATATGCTTATTTTGGTGTTTTATGACCTCTTTAGGTTATACAGCATTCGTTGTAACGAACGCGGAGTAAAAACATTGATTAAGAATACCAGACAGTCATATCAGTGACAGGAACAAGAACAATGATGTTTATGTACTAGTGAAGGACTCCCACCCCCCCCCCCCTTTTTCTATACGCCAGAGAATTTTTTATTTGTGAAATAGAAGTTAAGTTTCGTTGTAAAAAATAGTATCAATGTTATCATCAACTAATTAAAGCACATTCAGGTCAAGACGTTTCCATACAAAGGTCAAGGTCAGGTACCTATTGGCGACATTAAAAATGTGAAGGAAACTGACTATGTCATCAAAACCTACAAAAATACACATTTTTTTCACAATTAAACCTTAAAGTCTATATGAAAGACTTAATAGTGTATACCAAATTTTGCAAAAACGATAATTTCGTCCCTTTGTGGGAACTGAATTCAAGGGGAGCAACCCAAAAGTTATAACTCATATATTTTCTTAAAATTTTGGGTAGAACGATTATCTCCCTTTTTAAGGAAATGCAACCAGTTCCCGTTTTTACGACCCGACTATCTGGATAGAGTATGAATTCTTCTTTCCAATGATATATAATTTAGGTATATGTTCGGTGGGCATATTAAAGTCAAATATTTCGTTCCCCGTCTACCACACTATATAGTACATATAATAATCAAATAGACCTTTAACATATACATAAAAATGATGATCGACAGGTAAATTGACACACAATGTTTACACTACATATACTAATCGAGTGGACCTTCCACATGTATATAGACATGTAGAATGACTCACCATGTTATATTAATTCCAATATTAATAACCGAAAGGTAAGTACTTTAGATTTACAGGATCATATTTTAAACCAGCGAAAAAAACAAGTAATCCAACGTGTACTCATAAATAGAGTTTAAGTACTGAAACTATTTTGAGCATTTGTTCAAACTAATTTAAAACTTTATGATAAATGTTGTGTTGGAAAAAGAATTTTCGAAACAATAGGTGTTCTCTCACATTTATTTAAATTAACCATTGTAATGGGTCATAAAGGAGAATACACGGAAAGTGGAAACACAATTGACAAATTAAAGAAACAATAATAAATTTAGATATTTAGACCAATTTTCTTGTATTTTATGTTTCATCTTACATGCATGTTGCATGATATCTCACATATTTCCTTTAAATTGATATAAAACTTAGTTTTAAATCTTTAAAACATAATTTTATATAGCAGAAAGAACAACAAAATACAGTTGCGTCTTCATGTTGTATTTCTTTATTAAATTGTGTAACTAAAAAGTCTATAATAACCAGTTACTGCTCAATTAAAAGACGAAATTGTTAATTTTTAATTGGGTGATAACATTTCAGCTGATGAACACTTGAAAGGTATTGGTGTCTCATTAAACCAACTTTTCGCTTGTTTCTTAACACTTATAATCGACTTATTTTCAAATTAGGATTAAATAGAATCCTTACTAGCTTTTGATGATTCATGATAAAATTACAATCACCTGTTAGTTCCCCATAAAACTGGATTTTGTTAAAAGTTCAGAAGAATAGCTCATAAAATAATGTTGAAAATTACATTGAAGAAGAACAGCTTAAAATTCCAAATTTATTGATATGTTAGGTACTTATTTAAGTGATTGATAATTAAAACCACAGAAAATTAAATATCTACACATGTGCTTCAAATATCAAAAACGCATTAACATAAATATTTTGATGTTTTTATTTTTTTCATTTCCCTTTCGTTATGTTTATATTTTATTGTATTGTATCCCTATGGCCTTTTGCATCACTGCTTAAATGTTTGGAATATTCTATATTTTACTCAATTTTAGTCATCAAAGGAGTGGTCGTGATCGTATAGTAGTTGGATTTACAACTACCTATGCAATCAGTGTCTATCTTCACTATCGTTGTGAGCTCGAATCCCGCTCATGGCGAGGTGTACTCGATACAACATTGTGTGATTAAATTTGTTAGTGACTTGTAACAGGTCGGTGGTTTTCTCCGGGTACTCCGGTTGCCTCCAGCAATAAATATGACCGCCACGATATAACTGAAACATTGTTGAAAGTGGCGTTAAACACAATAATCCCCTCTCCTTCAATTGCAATTCACAGGTTTTACTGTACATATAGTTCTAAATAAATTGATATATATTATATTTACAGCAATAGCATATAAGGATTGTACAGACAATGGCTCCTGGTATGTCGACCCTCAAACCAACAAAACCTGGACAGACTATACAGACTGTGTTCCTTTAGAGGTATTTAAAATGATAAACATATAACGTTTCAATGCGTGACATGATTGTGATAACGAGGAAAGTGTAACATTATTTAGCTGTTTATTTAAATATTTAACTGACAATTAGATCCTCAGAGTAGTCAAAATAAATTACACTAGGAGTGTATTATACAAATTATATTAAAATGTTAGAAAATACCGAACAGAAAAATAAAAATGAACAATCCATTGAAAACATAATATCAAAAATCTAAGCAATTGATTAAAAATTCCTAAATTCTTATAAAAATAAAACTTAAAATTTAATTATTAAATGATATTTTCATGGCACTTAATTAAATGTTGATTATTGTCAGCCAAGGAATAACCCATTAAAGCCATTCAGCTTATTTCAAATAGGATCCTTTACCAATAATAGCGTAAGTTGGTATTGAAGGTTGTTGAGTGAGTAAAAGAAAGAAATGGGAGAGATAGTTGATATAATATGAAACTTTATCATCGTCATAAGGCTCTAAGAGTCTCCTCCAACAAACTGTTATTAAGTTCTAGCTCTTGAAAGTTGTCTTGCGTGCATAAATGGTGGCATTTCGCCAACACGAGGCATCTATGACGTTCTGTTACAAGGAGAACATTGTATTTGATTTGTCCAGGGGAAAAAATGTCATTTTTGAAGAAGTTGTGTCTCGCTGAAAAACATTGTCGCAAACAGTTATATTGAATACACATCGATAATTTCTGCAACCAACATTAAACACATGTAAATTTAACTACTTTGATACTAGCAGCTTATTAGATATATGATTTGCAGTATTGTTTGATATTCCTTGCTGTTTTTATTTTTTTAAATTTTTTTGCAGCATCCACTAATACTTGTATACATCAGCTTAGTATGTAATGTAATCAGCCTGTTATTATTGGTACCGTCTTGTACAATCTTCCTTGCATTCAAGTAAGTGTGATATATTTATAGTTATTGTGAAAAAAATATTTGAAGATACCAAAGGGAATCAGAAGCAGTAAATCGAAGAAGGAACGACAATACTATGGCAAAAAGAAAAAGGAAAAAAAGTATCTACAAAATAAAACCAAAAAAAAAGAAGAAAAGTTTGGAGATACCAAAGAGACAATTGGAAGCCGTAAATCGAATAAGGGCAGACAATACAATGGCCAAAAGAAAAAGGGATACACAAATGTATTTTCATTCCACTACACAGCCTATATGGCATAGGTATAGTGAAACAGTATATCAATAGCATTTGTATCAATATGCGTTGAAAATTATTCAAAACCAGATCATGCTAAAAATGTAGATATATAATTTAGTGCGCATGGCGTGCTTCTCGAATAACCTTCATCAGATACTCGCAAATGCCAAACGTTTGGAAAGCCAAGCAACTTAAAACTAAAAAAGACATAACAGGATAGCCAGCATCGGCTACGGCTATCTGTATTGTGTGACTGACGGAGATGAATCATAGTTTTAATAATAATTACATTATTTAAGAAGTGGTCTTGGCCACCTACAATCTATAAATCCATACATTTTTTTTAAGCTTAGCTTATTATTTGGCTTTCCAACCCTTCTACCTTGAGCGTACCTGATGAAGGTTATTCCAGAAATACGTCATGCGTACTAATATTGATATCTACGTCTTTGTTACTCTTATTACATTATAACATTATAACATTATAATATATAGAGTGTTTTTTCAACGTAAAAATTACGAAATAGAAGTTAAAACAGTGACGGTTAACCATTTTACCAATATCAAACAAAACGAGACAGCTACTCTTATCTCAAATCATTGAACACACCAAAAATGCAATATGCTATATGAAATCAATAACAACGGAGAATAATGTGTTGGCCTTTTTTAAACATCAAAGCCCCCACGATTTTCAAGAATGATTAAATTACACAATTCAAAATCGCTATTTTTGGCTACAATAAATAGTTTCATTAGATCACCCAAAGTATAAAATTGGTAAACGATTGTATCTAAATATACCACGGATAACTCGAGTATTTGCTTATTTCAAAGTAAATTTATTTGTCTGTTCAACTTGTCAAATACGATGTCCTACTCTAGTTATTTTTTCATTTCATTTTAGGCAACTGAGATCCCAGCACAGGATCAAACTACACATATGTTTCTTCACATCATTTATCTTCGTATCAGTTATTGCTATCATGTGGGATTTTTTGGTTCACCGCAACAGACTTAATAGTAAGACGGGAAGCATACTGGACAGAAATACTGTAAGTATTACGTTTGCAAAATATAGATCAGACAGAGCATGTAAACATTCCATTGACTAAGACATTAAAATGGAATCAAAGACATCTACATATTTGTCATTCCCACTGGAATCCTAGAGTAAATAAATAGGATCTAGTGTCCTTTTAGCGGTGTACAACCCTCCGCAAGGGGCATCCACTGGTTGTGGGGGGTCAAATGCATTACTCGTGAATACAAAACACCGTGCCCAATGCACGTAAGATACAACTTGCACCAACTATTAATGAGAAACAATTTGTTAGGAGTAGTCGTTGATGAACCACAGAAAGATTGCAGTGCAAACAATTCCTCCCATTCCTCCATTTTAGCGTCATTTTTCTAGCTACATGATGCCTTGCTTGTAAACTTATTTCCTCATTTTGTTGTCAATTGTCATTATGACTAACCCTTGTGGTAACGTCCTGACATAGGTATAGAACTAGTTCCTCCATTGCGAAGTATAATCCCTCCGAACGGGGCGGAGTATTCCCAGCACTTTTTATGGAAGTGCCTGTCCCCGGCCCGTGGGAAAGAAATGGTTGTTTCTTGCTAGGATAATGCTATATCTATTGTTGCTCATAATAGGAAACAGAGTATTGGAGCGTGGCCTTTTTTGTTTGGTCCCTCATTTCAAGGCACATAGTTTCAAACTATAACAATTACCTCCTATTTTACTTGCGACAATACCCACTATTCCTGTCGTTCTTAAACTTGTTCTCGTCATAATCATAGCTGAAGTGCTGATCATACTTCTGTTTCTTCTCCAGATTCCACATTTAATTAGTTTATCATTATACTTACATTTGGAATACATTTGCATGCCGCATCATCTTTCTAAATCACATGCCGCATCATTTCTCTAAGATTACATGCCATAATCAACAAAAATGTCAAAAAAATGTTTTTTATTAATGTGTGACGTAAAAGTGTTTTTGACATTTACTTCACTGAGTTTGACGCTGATTTGACAACTGTTTTTCCTGTTTTGTTCAAATATTGTTGTAAATACTATTATAGTGACAGCCGGAAACTTTGAGCCGTAATGAAAGGGGGAGGTTTGGCGCTTTACAATCTGATTCAACCCACCATTTCTTTAGAAATGCCTGTACCAAGTCAGGGTCATTACGGTTTTCACAGTTTTCCGGTTGTTGACTGATTTTGTCTGTTTATATACTTATGAGTTTTGACTTTCCCTTTGTTGGATTGTTCGGAGGTAATTTTGTTATTACCCTTATTCTCTAAAATTGTATGCCCATTTCATTTCTCTAATATTGTATGCCCGCATCATTTCTCTAAGATTGCATGCCAGAATCATTTCTCTAAGATTGCATGCCAGAATCATTTTTAGACTTATACCTCGAATTTGACGACAGTGGTCAACTCAGTACTAAAATTTATGATAAACGGGACGACTTCAATTTTAAAATCATAAATTTTCCAAACATGTGCAGCAATATACCAGCTTCTCCTGCATATGATGTTTACATCTCGCAATTGATTCGCTATGCAAGGGCCAGTAGCAATTATTCTGATTTCCTGAAACGTCATCTTCATCTGAGAAACAGGCTACTGGACCAGGGCTATAAAATGATTCGCCTTCTTCGATCTCTTAAAAAGTTTATATTCCGATACCAAGATCTTGTCGAAATATATTCCGTCTCTGCAGAAACGATTATAAGCGATGCATTTTCATATAGTGAAAATGTATAAAGATAAACAAGTCAAGAAAAATGTCAAAAATATGTTTTTATCAATATGTGACGTGAAAATGTTTTTGACATTTACATTCACTGAATATGGTACTGTTTTGGCAACTATTTTACCTATTTTGTTCCTGTATTTAAATACTGTTATAGTGATAGCCGGAGCCTTTGAACCGTAATGAGAGCGGGAGGTTTGGCGCTTTAAAATCTGATTCAACCCACCATTTCTTTAGAAATACCTGTACCAAGTCAGGGTCATTACAGTTTTCACAGTTTTCCGGTTGTTGACTGATTTTGTCTGTTTATATAATTATGAGTTTTGACTTTCCCTTTGTAAGATTGCTCGGAGTTCGGTAATTTTGTTATTACCCTTATTCTCTAAGATTGTATGCCCACATCATTTCTTGGGCCCATCAAACTAGTTATTAATCACATCACTTTTTATTGAAGTAACTGTCCAAGCTAGTGGGCCTTCGTGTATGTCTGTGCTAGGGGTATCGATGTTGCCTCTCTCTACGAGTTTTCTATTGGATTTTGAAACTGTTCCTACAATGTTTAATATGTTTTCTTTTTATTATCATAATTTGTGTTCCATTGTTTGTGTGTGAAAGGTGGATGCTCGGTTTGTATATAATCGTGGAATTCTTAAACTTTCTATTCGTACATCTACTGATAAAATAACAGATTTTATATTCGATTATCGTTAAAAACAATAAACAGCAAAAGCTGTCACGCTACCGCTATTAAATAGAAATCGGTTAATCCACAGAAATCCAATATACAATGGCGGTATATTAATTGTTTTGTTAATAGCATGCCACGATAAATATCCCACGTCTGAAAAGGTCAGCGGTATGTCGTTGGAACGTACATTTCATTGTTAACAATATAATCAATTAAAACTAAGTTATCTGTGAGGAGTAACTTATAATAAGGATGAACAAATCAATGAACGCATGGTATGTATGCAGTAAAATAAGTTTTGATCATGTAGGCAATATTAGATTATTTCAAAACACGCTATGTCTTTCTTAGTAAACTTTGTTGGGAGGAAGTGATCTTCAGATCTTTGCATTGACGAAATAATTATTGAACAGTAATAGGTAAATATACGTTACAGAAAACCAAAGGGGCAATCTAGAATGGTCAATCCACAGACATTGCCAACATTGAGCATATAAGACACAACTAAATACAACATACACAGACAACTAAAATGGGTGAGCAGAGCAATACGGACCCCAACAAAATCCGTAATGATCAGCAATATAACTAACAACAAAACCAACAACTCATCTATCAAACCTCAAATTTCTAAAAGACCTCGAGGGAACATGCGGTCGAAAATTGGAAATTTGAGGTGCAATCTCTAACAGGTGGATTCGATATTTAAACGGAATGAATGAAATACACAACTCGCTACTCGGACAATATGCAAATAAGTGTCTCATGTCAGAAAAATGCCAAGCAAGCTCCTTGCATATAAAAGACAACTTGTAGGAGCGGCAAATGACTATTTTGTTGAGGTTCGTCGTTATTGATTCATTGTGAACGGAATTTATTCTGATCCTATCCATCACATCCAGTTTTCCATTGGCTGAACGAGATGTCATCTGTGTACCTACAATAATTTATTGATTGTAATCTTGTCTTAGATACTGTTTACATAAACAAAAACAACAGACAAATCTTATGTACAAACACAACATGGCAGAAGATAATGATCTTATGTACAAACACAACATGGCAGAAGATAATGATCTTATGTACAAACACAACATGGCAGAAGATAATGATCTTATTTACAAACACAACATGGCAGAAGATAATGATCTTATGTACAAACACAACATGGCAGAAGATAATGATCTTATGTACAAACACAACATGGCAGAAGATAATGATCTTATGTACAAACACAACATGGCAGAAGATAATGATCTTATTTACAAACACAACATGGCAGAAGATAATGATCTTATGTACAAACACAACATGGCAGAAGATAATGATCTTATGTACAAACACAACATGGCAGAAGATAATGATCTTATTTACAAACACAACATGGCAGAAGATAATGATCTTATGTACAAACACAACATGGCAGAAGATAATGATCTTATTTACAAACACAACATGGCAGAAGATAATGATCTTATGTACAAACACAACATGGCAGAAGATAATGATCTTATGTACAAACACAACATGGCAGAAGATAATGATCTTATTTACAAACACAACATGGCAGAAGATAATGATCTTATGTACAAACACAACATGGCAGAAGATAATGATCTTATTTACAAACACAACATGGCAGAAGATAATGATCTTATGTACAAACACAACATGGCAGAAGATAATGATCTTATTTACAAACACAACATGGCAGAAGATAATGATCTTATGTACAAACACAACATGGCAGAAGATAATGATCTTATGTACAAACACAACATGGCAGAAGATAATGATCTTATTTACAAACACAACATGGCAGAAGATAATGATCTTATGTACAAACACAACATGGCAGAAGATAATGATCTTATGTACAAACACAACATGGCAGAAGATAATGATCTTATTTACAAACACAACATGGCAGAAGATAATGATCTTATGTACAAACACAACATGGCAGAAGATAATGATCTTATTTACAAACACAACATGGCAGAAGATAATGATCTTATTTACAAACACAACATGGCAGAAGATAATGATCTTATGTACAAACACAACATGGCAGAAGATAATGATCTTATGTACAAACACAACATGGCAGAAGATAATGATCTTATGTACAAACACAACATGGCAGAAGATAATGATCTTATTTACAAACACAACATGGCAGAAGATAATGATCTTATGTACAAACACAACATGGCAGAAGATAATGATCTTATGTACAAACACAACATGGCAGAAGATAATGATCTTATTTACAAACACAACATGGCAGAAGATAATGATCTTATGTACAAACACAACATGGCAGAAGATAATGATCTTATGTACAAACACAACATGGCAGAAGATAATGATCTTATGTACAAACACAACATGGCAGAAGATAATGATCTTATGTACAAACACAACATGGCAGAAGATAATGATCTTATGTACAAACACAACATGGCAGAAGATAATGATCTTATTTACAAACACAACATGGCAGAAGATAATGATCTTATGTACAAACACAACATGGCAGAAGATAATGATCTTATGTACAAACACAACATGGCAGAAGATAATGATCTTATTTACAAACACAACATGGCAGAAGATAATGATCTTATGTACAAACACAACATGGCAGAAGATAATGATCTTATTTACAAACACAACATGGCAGAAGATAATGATCTTATGTACAAACACAACATGGCAGAAGATAATGATCTTATGTACAAACACAACATGGCAGAAGATAATGATCTTATTTACAAACACAACATGGCAGAAGATAATGATCTTATGTACAAACACAACATGGCAGAAGATAATGATCTTATTTACAAACACAACATGGCAGAAGATAATGATCTTATGTACAAACACAACATGGCAGAAGATAATGATCTTATTTACAAACACAACATGGCAGAAGATAATGATCTTATGTACAAACACAACATGGCAGAAGATAATGATCTTATGTACAAACACAACATGGCAGAAGATAATGATCTTATTTACAAACACAACATGGCAGAAGATAATGATCTTATGTACAAACACAACATGGCAGAAGATAATGATCTTATGTACAAACACAACATGGCAGAAGATAATGATCTTATTTACAAACACAACATGGCAGAAGATAATGATCTTATGTACAAACACAACATGGCAGAAGATAATGATCTTATTTACAAACACAACATGGCAGAAGATAATGATCTTATTTACAAACACAACATGGCAGAAGATAATGATCTTATGTACAAACACAACATGGCAGAAGATAATGATCTTATGTACAAACACAACATGGCAGAAGATAATGATCTTATGTACAAACACAACATGGCAGAAGATAATGATCTTATTTACAAACACAACATGGCAGAAGATAATGATCTTATGTACAAACACAACATGGCAGAAGATAATGATCTTATGTACAAACACAACATGGCAGAAGATAATGATCTTATTTACAAACACAACATGGCAGAAGATAATGATCTTATGTACAAACACAACATGGCAGAAGATAATGATCTTATGTACAAACACAACATGGCAGAAGATAATGATCTTATTTACAAACACAACATGGCAGAAGATAATGATCTTATGTACAAACACAACATGGCAGAAGATAATGATCTTATTTACAAACACAACATGGCAGAAGATAATGATCTTATTTACAAACACAACATGGCAGAAGATAATGATCTTATGTACAAACACAACATGGCAGAAGATAATGATCTTATGTACAAACACAACATGGCAGAAAATAATGATCTTATTTACAAACACAACATGGCAGAAGATAATGATCTTATGTACAAACACAACATGGCAGAAGATAATGATCTTATGTACAAACACAACATGGCAGAAGATAATGATCTTATTTACAAACACAACATGGCAGAAGATAATGATCTTATGTACAAACACAACATGGCAGAAGATAATGATCTTATTTACAAACACAACATGGCAGAAGATAATGATCTTATTTACAAACACAACATGGCAGAAGATAATGATCTTATGTACAAACACAACATGGCAGAAGATAATGATCTTATGTACAAACACAACATGGCAGAAGATAATGATCTTATTTACAAACACAACATGGCAGAAGATAATGATCTTATTTACAAACACAACATGGCAGAAGATAATGATCTTATTTACAAACACAACATGGCAGAAGATAATGATCTTATTTACAAACACAACATGGCAGAAGATAATGATCTTATTTACAAACACAACATGGCAGAAGATAATGATCTTATTTACAAACACAACATGGCAGAAGATAATGATCTTATTTACAAACACAACATGGCAGAAGATAATGCAAATTTTGGTATTAACTTGGGTCAGGCACAAACAAATGGTGTGGTTAAAATCTAAATTCATACACATAGCTTTGTAGCGAATTATCAAAATTCGTTATCTTATGTTGAAAGAACTATACCTTTTTTTAATACGGGTTTGAAAACAAAACAGAAGATACGATGGCTTTCGTATGTATAAAGATAAGGAAGACAACAAAAATGTCAAAAATATTTGTTATCAATGTGTGACGTAATCGTATTTTTGACATTTACTTTCGTAGTTAAAATACTTCAGGTAACTTGGGGTTGATAGTCACAGCCGGAATCTTTGAGCCGTAATGAAAGCGGGAGGTTTGGCGCTTTAAAATCTGATTCAACCCACCATTTCTTTAGAAATGCCTGTACCAAGTCAGGGTCATTACGGTTTTCACAGTTTTCCGGTTGTTGACTGATTTTGTCTGTTTATATACTTATGAGTTTTGACTTTCCCTTTGGAAGATTGTTCGGTAATTTTGTTATTACCCTTATGTACATGTTAATAAGAAGATGTCTGTCTTTTTCTGGTCCCTTTTATTTTAGCTGTATGTGGCTCGTTATTTCTAATTACGTTCTATTCGCCTCTATATATACTTGATAATAACAGGGTTTGACATTCTTATCACCAATTTGGGTTTTTTTCTGTTCAGAGATTGCTCTTTCTCATTTGTTGACGTCCGAAGGTCGATCATGTTGTGCATATTGTCTTTTTAATACTTCTTTTGCTTCTACCTAATCAGTCATTCATTTATACAGACTATTCTATAAGATTCGCGGGGGTCGTAGTGTTAGTGAGCGTATGGTATTTAGATTTACAACTACCTATCCAATCAGTGGCTATCACCACTATTGTTGTGAGTTGGAATCCATCTCAGGAGAGGTGTACTCGGTACAACTTTAGTTGATAAAAGTTTGTCAGTTACTTTCTCCACGAATAAAACTGACCTCCACAATATAACTGAAGTATTGTTGAAAGTGGCGTTAAACACCATAGCCCTATAAAATTCGTAGAATATATTTTGTTTTCATAAACATTCAGATTAACATTTTATCTCTCGTCTTCCTTCCTTCCTGCTGATGAAATACTTAATGCAAATATTAAAGTTCAAAAATCAGTAAAACTGTATTTATTATGGTACATCATCCACAACACTATAACTGCGGGTGTGCACCAGATTACCGTTAATCCACAGAAGTTCAATATGATGTGGGTAATAATAATGGTTTTCGGAACAGCACGCCATACAATAAACATCTATACGTCTATAAAGGTCAGCATTATGTTGTTGAATCATGCTGGTCATTCCAAACACGGAAACAATTTAAATAACGATGTCTGCAATGCAATGAGTTACTTGAAGCCAGTATTAATTAGTCAATCAATACATTCTATGTGCTCATATTTTAGTAAAGGAAATCTGTTTTGATAGCGTAGACAATGCTTGATTGGTTCAGTAAAAACGTAGATATCTAATTAAGAGTGCACGATACGTTTCTGTAATAACCTACATAACGGACCCTCAAAAATGTATGGAAGCATGTAAGCCAAATGATAGGAAAGCTTAATAATTAAAACATAATCTTTGGGAGTAAGTAAACAACAAGGTCTAAACAGGATAGCAACATCGGTTATGGTTAAGTGTGCTTTAGGGACGTGTTCACCTATGAAGCAATGAAATTGGCGTTCTTAAACAATTGAAGTAACATCAGCCCTCTTTTCACCAATTGGGTGTTCTATTTGAAATCAGGGCTTAATGTAACTATTTTTTGTTTAATTATAGGATGGGTGTAAACTGCTGTACACACTGCTTAGATATACACAAACTTCCAATTATTTCTGGATGTTCTGTGAAGGTTTCTACCTTCATCGTTTAATCGTTCATGCCTTTAAAGTGCCAAAGGGATTGATTGGTTATTACGTAATTGGTTGGGGTAAGTACAGACGTAAATCTTATTGCGAAAGTTCTTGATTGCACCTTTGGTTTTCTGGAACGTTTATTCTAAACGCAGATAAGAAGAGTTTGAAGATATTAAAGGTGTAATCAGAATTCATAAATCGAAGAAGGATAGACAACACAATGTAAGCATTTGCATGGTTACATTGAACCGTAGCGGTGTTGTAATGCTTAGAGTGCTCGTATCGATAGTAGTAAATCGTGGGTTGGATCCCCGGTCGGGTCAAATCAGAGACAATACAATGAAAATTTACTACTTCTCCAATAAACACGCAACATTAAGGTGTAATAGCAAAGACCGGTTGGCTCTGAATAAATAAATTGGAGCGACATATCTGCCTGTCGAAGTGTGTTGGTCTAGTACAAAGCAGACATCGGCAATATTTCATTGAATGTAACTTGTCCACACCATGATATAGCTGAATAATTGCTGATTTGGCTATAAACAACAATCACTCTATATGTTGTGATATATTATCGCTGACGAGGCTTGCATACACACAGAAGACCAGAGAATGTCTACAATTACTTGGTTATCATTCTAGCCAAATATAAGAACGCCAGGGCATGGAACTATGTCTTGTGTTGAGCATCATTTTGCTTAGAATATTAGACCAATTTTTCAAAACAAACGTTATTTCACTCTAATGTTTAACTAGTTTAAGAAGATATTTAGATGATATTGCTGTCAAATCTTTTGAATTTTAGTGCACTTGTAGAAAGTTATTCCATAAACGCGTCATGTCCACTAAGTTAGATATCTACATTTTATATCTATCACTGGGGCGATATTTTTTTCTGGTAGACTATTTGTCCTTAGGGTACCAACCACACAGTAGTCAGTGTCATTGAAATTGACAGTTCTTAAATCATGCAAATATTATTAAAACTAGGGAACTATTTTCCTCAGGCATAAGTAACATTAACCGATTTCAGTGTTTTTGTGTGTGTTCTTTGGGTTCTTGCTTTCAAAGACCTTTAAACAAATTATATTCCTTACATTGTTTTGACTGAACGTAGTTGATTCAGGTTACTCACGAAGTGCATCCAGTGCACCTTTTTTATTATCAAAGCCACAACATCGGTTAGTACGGTACTGATATAATCAAGATAATCCAAAATGAACATTTCACGATAAGATAAGATAAGATAAGAAAACTTTATTTTGAATCGGCACATAATAAAACAGTACAACATAAGCTCTACAGAGCTTTTTACCGAATGTACATTAACAATAAAACAACACAAGTCACATGCAAAGTTACAGACTAACATAGCTAAGATATACAGGCAAAAAAGGAGGACTGTGTAGTAATTTGAACAAGACCCTACGTGGCAAGTGCCTCTTTGGAATCTTGTTCAAGATCCGCACACCGATGCTCCAACATAAGCACGGCAGTTAAAAAAAGCAGCAGTTAAAAATGTATACTGAATACTTAAAACTGGCACCAACATAAGATAAGATAAGAAACATCCATTTTGATTCGGCATAAAATCAAACACACAAGCTCTCTGAAGAGCCCTTGACCGAATATAAAATAATATACATAACTTAAAACAACACAAGATAACAACATGCATTACTAATTTAAAACATACATAGATCAGCTATAGCATGCAGTAAAAATTTTGCAACAAATTAGAATGAATTAGAATTCCTGAAAACTATAGCAAGCATATGTTTAAGATTATAAAAATTTCGAAAGGAATAAAATAATATCAACTTGTTTTGATTACCCAATTACTGGAAGAATGTGCAAATAATGCAATTTGAAATTAAAATAAGATTCGTGCAGAAATCATACAAAAAAAATACAGCAATAACAGTCCAATAACAATAAAAAGCAAGAGTAAATGAAAAACAGCTAAAACAAATGTGTTATCTGCAAGCAAGAAAAGGACGAAGTTCAATGATTTTTTAATATGACAGGTTGCTGCAAAAGTAACTGCGGAACCGTCGTACGTACAGGTGCCGTCACACGATACGATTTTCCATCCGATATTTCCTTGCGATATGCTTTCGGCAAAAATATTATGATATTAACACAAAAGTCGAATAAAAAATCTGTTGGCGTTCTATTTTCACCGACAGTCTGATGAGAATTGTAGACATCTATCTATCTTGACTAATATTCAATTAATTGAAAAATAATGATCAGTTCCCGTTTTTAACAAGGATTACAATACAAGTATCCAATGATTTTGCATGTACATCCATAATTTTCAGTTAAATATGCCATCCCGTAATCATATATAAAATGTAAGAAAAATCAATTAAATAGTCATTGTATATTAACGTGTTGACGAGAAAGACTACAATGTATTTTTTTCTGAAATGTCTCTTTGAACATCCAGAATATATTTTTATTTATTAAGAAGGAAAATATAACTCTTTGTAAGTCAATTAAATTATTTTAGGCACCATATAATGGTCATAGATGCACATTTGAAAAATTTCAACTGTGTCAATAAAATGAAAAACAAAATAAATACACTTTCGCTTTACACATGAAAAGTGGTGGTTTTAAAATTACAACAATATTGATAATTGTGTATTTCATTGCAAATCTTTCTTTTAATAATTTGTACACTTTTTGTCACCTATCTACCGATCCTTTATGTAATCTACACTGCAAGATACTTAAATATATGTAATTTTAAGGATAGTGAATCAAAAATGAATTACTTATTTCATTTGTGAAACAGCTATGACGCCAGGATTCCAGTAAAATGAGTGAGTGAGTGATTGTTGCTTAGTGTCAACTCAGCAATTTTTCAGCTATATGATGGCGAGAACAAGTTAATTTTCAATGACATGATGATAAGGTCCGCTTTGTACTAGACCAACACGCTTAGTTGGATGTTTATAGTACTAGCTCATTGAAACAACAGTACGCGGGTTGACATGTCGCTCAACTCGGACACAGTATCCTGATTCCGAGCCAACCAGTCTTTGCTCTTTTTCCTTAATGCTGCGTGCTTAGCAGAGAAGCAGCAACCAACCAGACCAAGGAGAAGAGCTCGTTCTTAATGCTTTCATAATGTTTGGGTTTTTTTCATTTACAGGATTAAATCCTGTTCATAGTCATACCCCGACTTGTTTTCAAGAACCTGATGATTGTTTTTAAATATTTCTACAATTTATATAAAATATCGTATCAAAATCGAATGGAAAGTTTGATAGTGTGATCACTTGGTCATTGGACATACTTGTGTCATCTATTATGATGTTTGTTATCTTACATTTTTAGCTCACCTGACCCAAAGGGTCATGTGAGCTATTCTCATCACTTGGCGTCCGTCGTCGTCGTCCGTCGTCCGTCGTCCGTCGTACGTCGTAAACTTTTTCAAAAATCTTCTCCTCTGAAAGTACTAGACCAATGGAAACCAAACTTGGTCTGAATCATTACTAGGGTATCTAGTTTCAAAATTGTGTCCGGTGATGCCGTGCACCAACCAACATGGCCGCTGTTACTAAAAATAGAACATATGGTAAAATTGCAGGTTTTTGGTAATAACTCAAAAACCGTTAGTAATATCAAAAATCTGACATGGGGTAAAAATGATCAGCACATCAAGATCTACCTACCCTGCAATTTTGAAGTAAATCTGATTACCCATCTTGGAGTTATTGCCCTTTTTTCATCAAATTTGTAAAATTTTAATGCTTTTCGTCTTATATTTCAAAAACTATAAGAGATAAAGGTTAACTTTAAATTGCAAAAATGTGCGGCATATCAAGATCTACCTACCCTGCAATTTTGAAGTAAATCCCATTACTCATTTTGGAGTTATTTCCCTTTTTTCATTAAATTTTCAAAATTTTAATACTTTTCGTCCTTTATTTCAAAAACTATAACAGACAGATGGTAAGTTGAAACTGCAAACATGCTCAGCATGTCAAGATCTACCTACCCTGCAATTTTGAAGTAAATTTGATTACCCATCTTGGAGTTATTGCCCTTTTTTCATCAATTTTTTTTTTTCATTTTAATACTTTTCGTCTTATATTTCAAAAACTATTTAGAGATAGATGTTAAGTTTATTGCAAAAATGTGCAGCATATCAAGATCTACCTACCCTGCAATTTTGAAGTAAATCCCATTACCCATTTTGACCGATTATGCAAATTAGAAAAAAGGGGGGATGAAATAAAAAAAAAATCTTCTCCTCTGAAACTACTGAACCAATCTCAACCAAACTTTGCTGAAATGATCCTTAGGTGGTCCCCTTTCAAAATTGTGTCCGTTAGCGCCGTCCTGTATCCAAGATGGCCGCCATTACTAAAAATAGAAATTTCTTCAAATGATCAAAACTGCTCTATTTTAAGCCAGAAAGTGCCCAAATTTGAACTGTATAAGCATAATGATGAGCTTTTTAACATATATTACGGGATTTTTTATGAACTTTGAACTTTTACCGAGTTTGACCGATTATGAAATTAAAAAAGGGGGGATGAAATTAAAAAAAAAATCTTCTCCTCTGAAACTACTGAGCCAATCTCAACCAAACTTTGCTGAAATGATCCTTAGGTGGTTCCCTTTCAAAATTGTGTCCGTCAGCGCCGTCCTGTATCCAAGATGGCCACCATTACTAAAAATAGAAATTTCTTCAAATGGCCAAAACTGCTCTATTTTAAGCCAGAAAGTGCCCAAATTTGAACTGTATAAGCATAATGATGAGCTTTTTAACATGTATTACTGGATTTTTTATGAACTTTGAACTTTTACCGATTTTGACCGATTATGAAATTAAAAAAAGGGGGGATGAAATTTAAAAAAAATCTTCTCCTCTGAAACTACTGAGCCAATCTCAACCAAACTTTGCTGAAATGATCCTTAGGTGGTCCCCTTTCAAAATTGTGTCCGTCAGCACCGTCCTGTATCCAAGATGGCCACCATTACTAAAAATAGAAATTTCTTCAAATGGCCAAAACTGCTCTATTTTAAGCCAGAAAGTGCCAAAATTTGAACTGTATAAGCATAATGATGAGCTTTTTAACATATATTACGGGATTTTTTATGAACTTTGAACTTTTACCGATTTTGACCGATTATGAAATTAAAAAAAAGGGGGGATGAAATTAAAAAAAAATCTTCTCCTCTGAAACTACTGAGCCAATTTCAACCAAACTTTGCTGAAATGATCCTTAGGTGGTCCCCTTTTAAAATTGTGTCCGTCAGCGCCGTCCTGTATCCAAGATGGCCGCCATTACTAAAAATAGAAATTTCTTCAAATGGCCAAAACTGCTCTATTTTAAGCCAGAAAGTGCCAAAATTTGAACTGTATAAGCATAATGATGAGCTTTTTAACATATATTACGGGATTTTTTATGAACTTTGAACTTTTACCGAGTTTGACCGATTATGAAATTAAAAAAGGGGGGATGAAATTAAAAAAAAAATCTTCTCCTCTGAAACTACTGAGCCAATCTCAACCAAACTTTGCTGAAATGATCCTTAGGTGGTTCCCTTTCAAAATTGTGTCCGTCAGCGCCGTCCTGTATCCAAGATGGCCACCATTACTAAAAATAGAAATTTCTTCAAATGGCCAAAACTGCTCTATTTTAAGCCAGAAAGTGCCAAAATTTGAACTGTATAAGCATAATGATGAGCTTTTTAACATATATTACGGGATTTTTTATGAACTTTGAACTTTTACCGATTTTGACCGATTATGAAATTAAAAAAAAGGGGGGATGAAATTAAAAAAAAATCTTCTCCTCTGAAACTACTGAGCCAATTTCAACCAAACTTTGCTGAAATGATCCTTAGGTGGTCCCCTTTTAAAATTGTGTCCGTCAGCGCCGTCCTGTATCCAAGATGGCCGCCATTACTAAAAATAGAAATTTCTTCAAATGGCCAAAACTGCTCTATTTTAAGCCAGAAAGTGCCAAAATTTGAACTGTATAAGCATAATGATGAGCTTTTTAACATATATTACGGGATTTTTTATGAACTTTGAACTTTTACCGATTTTGACCGATTATGAAATTTAAAAAAAGGGGGGATGAAATTAAAAAAAATCTTCTCCTCTGAAACTACTGAGCCAATTTCAACCAAACTTTGCTGAAATGATCCTTAGGTGATCCCCTTTTAAAATTGTGTCCGTCAGCGCCGTCCTGTATCCAAGATGGCCACCATTACTTAAAATAGAAATTTCTTCAAATGGCCAAAACTGCTCTATTTTAAGCCAGAAAGTGCCCAAATTTGAACTGTATAAGCATAATGATGAGCTTTTTAACATATATTACGGGATTTTTTATGAACTTTGAACTTTTACCGATTTTGACCGATTATGAAATAAAAAAAAAGGGGGGATGAAATTTAAAAAAAATCTTCTCCTCTGAAACTACTGAGCCAATTTCAACCAAACTTTGCTGAAATGATCCTTAGGTGGTCCCCTTTTAAAATTGTGTCCGTCAGCGCCGTCCTGTATCCAAGATGGCCGCCACTACTAAAAATAGAAATTTCTTCAAATGGCCAAAACTGCTCTATTTTAAGCCAGAAAGTGCCCAAATTTGAACTGTATAAGCATAATGATGAGCTTTTTAACATATATTACGGGATTTTTAAAGAACTTTGAACTTTTACTGATTTTAACCGATTATGCAAATTAGAAAAAAGGGGGGATGAAATTAAAAAAATCTTCCCCTCTGAAACTACTGAGCCAATTTCAACCAAACTTTGCTGAAATGATCCTTAGGTGGTCCCCTTTCAAAAATGTGTCCGTCAGCACCGTCCTGTATCCAAGATGGCCACCATTACTAAAAATAGAAATTTCTTCAAATGGCCAAAACTGCTCTATTTTAAGCCAGAAAGTGCCCAAATTTGAACTGTATAAGCATAATGATGAGCTTTTTAACATATATTACGGGATTTGTAAAGAACTTTGAACTTTTACTGATTTTAACCGATTATGCAAATTAGAAAAAAGGGGGGATGAAATTAAAAAAAAATCTTCTCTGAAACTATTGAGCCAATCTCAACCAAACTTTGCTGAAATGATCCTTAGGTGGTCCCCTTTCAAAATTGTGTCCGTCAGCGCCGTACTGTATCCAAGATGGCCACCATTACTAAAAATAGAAATTTCTTCAAATGGCCAAAACTGCTCTATTTTAAGCCAGAAAGTGCCAAAATTTGAACTGTATAAGCATAATGATGAGCTTTTTAACATATATTATGAGATTTTTTTATGAACTTTGAACTTTTGCCGATTTTGACCGATTATGCAAATTAGAAAAAAGGGGGGATGGAATTAAAAAAAAATCTTCTCCTCTGAAACTACTGAGCCAATCTCAACCAAACTTTGCGGAAATGATCCTTAGGTGGTCCCCTTTTAAAATTGTGTCCGTCAGCGCCGTCCTGTATCCAAGATGGCCGCCACTACTAAAAATAGAAATTTCTTTAAATGGCCAAAACTGCTCTATTTTAAGCCAGAAAGTGCCCAAATTTGAACTGTATAAGCATAATGATGAGCTTTTTAACATATATTACGGGATTTTTAAAGAACTTTGAACTTTTACTGATTTTAACCGATTATGCAAATTAGAAAAAAGGGGGGATGAAATTAAAAAAATCTTCCCCTCTGAAACTACTGAGCCAATCTCAACAAAACTTTGCTGAAATGATCCTTAGGTGATCCCCTTTCAAAATTGTGTCCGTCAGCGCCGTGCTGTATCCAAGATGGCCACCATTACTAAAAATAGAAATTTCTTCAAATGGCCAAAACTGCTTTATTTTAAGCCAGAAAGTGCCCAAATTTGAACTGTATAAGCATAATGATGAGCTTTCTAACATATATTACGGAATATTTTATGAACTTTGAAATTTTGCCGATTTTGACCGATTATGCAAATTAGAAAAAAGGGGGGATGAAATAAAAAAAAATATCTTCTCCTCTGAAACTACTGAGCCAATCTCAACCAAACTTTGCTGAAATGATCCTTAGGTGGTCCCCTTTCAAAAATGTGTCCGTCAGCACCGTCCTGTATCCAAGATGGCCACCATTACTAAAAATAGAAATTTCTTCAAATGGCCAAAACTGCTCTATTTTAAGCCAGAAAGTGCCCAAATTTGAACTGTATAAGCATAATGATGAGCTTTTTAACATATATTACGGGATTTTTAAAGAACTTTGAACTTTTACTGATTTTAACCGATTATGCAAATTAGAAAAAAGGGGGGATGAAATTAAAAAAAAATCTTCTCTGAAACTGTTGAGCCAATCTCAACCAAACTTTGCTGAAATGATCCTTAGGTGGTCACCTTTCAAAATTGTGTCCGTCAGCGCCGTACTGTATCCAAGATGGCCACCATTACTAAAAATAGAAATTTCTTCAAATGGCCAAAACTGCTCTATTTTAAGCCAGAAAGTGCCAAAATTTGAACTGTATAAGCATAATGATGAGCTTTTTAACATATATTACGGGATTTTTTATGAACTTTGAACTTTTACCGATTTTGACCGATTATGAAATTTTAAAAAAGGGGGGATGAAATTAAAAAAAAATCTTCTCCTCTGAAACTACTGAGCCAATTTCAACCAAACTTTGCTGAAATGATCCTTAGGTGGTCCCCTTTTAAAATTGTGTCCGTCAGCGCCGTCCTGTATCCAAGATGGCCGCCATTACTAAAAATAGAAATTTCTTCAAATGGCCAAAACCGCTCTATTTTAAGCCAGAAAGTGCCAAAATTTGAACTGTATAAGCATAATGATGAGCTTTTTAACATGTATTACGGGATTTTTTATGAACTTTGAACTTTTACCGATTTTGACCGATTATGAAATTTAAAAAAAGGGGGGATGAAATTAAAAAAAATCTTCTCCTCTGAAACTACTGAGCCAATTTCAACCAAACTTTGGTGAAATGATCCTTAGGTGATCCCCTTTTAAAATTGTGTCCGTCAGCGCCGTCCTGTATCCAAGATGGCCACCATTACTAAAAATAGAAATTTCTTCAAATGGCCAAAACTGCTCTATTTTAAGCCAGAAAGTGCCCAAATTTGAACTGTATAAGCATAATGATGAGCTTTTTAACATATATTACGGGATTTTTAAAGAACTTTGAACTTTTACTGATTTTAACCGATTATGCAAATTAGAAAAAAGGGGGGATGAAATTAAAAAAAAATCTTCTCTGAAACTATTGAGCCAATCTCAACCAAACTTTGCTGAAATGATCCTTAGGTGGTCCCCTTTCAAAATTGTGTCCGTCAGCGCCGTCCTGTATCCAAGATGGCCACCATTACTAAAAATAGAAATTTCTTCAAATGGCCAAAACTGCTCTATCTTAAGCCAGAAAGTGCCCAAATTTGAACTGTATAAGCATAATGATGAGCTTTCTAACATATATTACGGAATATTTTATGAACTTTGAAATTTTGCCGATTTTGACCGATTATGCAAATTAGAAAAAAGGGGGGATGAAATAAAAAAAAAATATCTTCTCCTCTGAAACTACTGAGCCAATCTCAACCAAACTTTGCTGAAATGATCCTTAGGTGGTCCCCTTTCAAAAATGTGTCCGTCAGCACCGTCCTGTATCCAAGATGGCCACCATTACTAAAAATAGAAATTTCTTCAAATGGCCAAAACTGCTCTATTTTAAGCCAGAAAGTGCCCAAATTTGAACTGTATAAGCATAATGATGAGCTTTTTAACATATATTACGGGATTTTTAAAGAACTTTGAACTTTTACTGATTTTAACCGATTATGCAAATTAGAAAAAAGGGGGGATGAAATTAAAAAAAAATCTTCTCTGAAACTATTGAGCCAATCTCAACCAAACTTTGCTGAAATGATCCTTAGGTGGTCCCCTTTCAAAATTGTGTCCGTCAGCGCCGTACTGTATCCAAGATGGCCACCATTACTAAAAATAAAAATTTCTTCAAATGGCCAAAACTGCTCTATTTTAAGCCAGAAAGTGCCAAAATTTGAACTGTATAAGCATAATGATGAGCTTTTTAACATATATTATGAGATTTTTTTATGAACTTTGAACTTTTGCCGATTTTGACCGATTATGCAAATTAGAAAAAAGGGGGGATGGAATTAAAAAAAAATCTTCTCCTCTGAAACTACTGAGCCAATCTCAACCAAACTTTGCTGAAATGATCCTTAGGTGGTCCCCTTTCAAAATTGTGTCCGTCAGCACCGTCCTGTATCCAAGATGGCCACCATTACTAAAAATAGAAATTTCTTCAAATGGCCAAAACTGCTCTATTTTAAGCCAGAAAGTGCCCAAATTTGAACTGTATAAGCATAATGATGAGCTTTTTAACATATATTACGGGATTTTTTATGAACTTAAAACTTTTACCGAGTTTGACCGATTATGCAAATTAGAAAAAAAGGGGGGATGAAATTAAAAAAATCTTCCTCTCTGAAACTACAGAGCCAATCTCAACCAAACTTTGCTGAAATGATTCTTGGGTGGTCCTCTTCCAAAATTGTGTCCAGCATTTCAGAACACCGACCAAGATGGCCGCCACAGCCGAACTTAATTTAACATAGGACCCTATGGGAAATTCCCATAAAAATCTTTTTGTCTGAAACCATTTGCTCAATAAGAACAAAATTTTGATGAAATAGTCATTGGATGGTTCTCTTCCAAAAATGTGTCTGGCGGTTCGACCTTTCGATCAATTTTTTTTTTACCTGCAATTTTGAAGTAAATCTGATTACCCATCTTGGAGTTCTTGCCCTTTTTTCATCAAATTTATAAAAATGACGAAGGCTACAATTGTTAATTTTTTTTACCGAAGTTATCAAGTTTTATTGACTGATGTTGTTATTATACCCAGGTGAGCTATACAGGCTCCTGGGAGCCTCTAGTTTTATTTATTGTATTTCTCCCAAATCTATATCGGGGAAAAGGTTCCCGTTTTGTCAAATCATCCACTGTAAGTTGTCTATAACGGTGATTGTTTGTACCAAGAGACATAAGTACTTGCATGGTATCCATTTTTAATTTACAATTAAGAATTTAATAGCGCTCGTTTGTACAATTAAATATATTCGAAAGTTAATAGTCTATTAACGTTAATTGACGTTTGTGCAACAGAAATAATTCACTATTAACTTTAATTGTACTTTTAATAGTAAATTAACTTTAATTGTGCTTTGTGCAACCCAGTCCAGATACATGTAGCCAGATATAATTAAGTATATACGAATAAGAAATAATTTCTAAATGCCTACCATTTACTTAGATTTTTTGACAACTACCCATGGCCGAACGCGTCATTGGTCAGTTCGCTATGATAAATACGTAGGTACCTAAATTGGGGGGGAGGGTGTAAGTATTTAATGCCATTTTATTGGTGGAGGAAACCGTAGTACCCGGAGAAAACCAACGACCTGCCGCAAGTCTCTGACAAACATCACAAATGTTGTATCGAGTACACATTCGTTTCAGCAATAACCTTCATCAGGTGCGATCATATTCCTTAAATTATTAAGCAAACTGCAGGTTTTCCACCTTCATTAAATATGATGGTCATGATATATCTAATAAATTGCTGAAAATTACGATAAACACCGTAACCGAAGCTGCACCATCATCTGCCATTCATTCAGAATCATTTTTTCTGTAGTTAAAAGAGATCAGTAGCATGTTCGTGTTCTTCATTACCTGATAAATAATAATAAAACGTAGATATCAAATTTAGTGCGCACAATGCGTTTCTGGAATAACCTTCATCAGGTACGCTCAAAACTGAAAGGTTGGAAAGCCCAATAATTTTAAAAGTTTTGCGAGCAAGTAAACCAAAGGGCCTAAATAGGACCGCCAAAATCGGCTAAGGTCACCTATTCCTGAGGGAGGAGAACTTTAGTTTTAATAATACTTTCATTATTTAGAAACTGTAAATTTCAATAACACATATATCTATTAAACCATGTCAGTGCCGAAGCACTGACTACTGTGAGTATGATACCCTCGGGGACTAATAGTCCACCAGCAGAGGTATCGACCCGGTGATAGTCGGGGAACACCTATAAAACTGCTTCTTTATTGTTTTATTATGTGTGTGAGAGTAAAATTCTGACAATGGTAGAAAAACACATTTAAATATATACTACCATAATTACATTACTTCCGTTTTCCATTGAAATGTTACAATATGATTGGCTATGAAGTGGTCACATGATTATAAAAGAGATGTTTTACATCCCAATAAAACTCAAACCAGAACTTGCACGTGCCTCCATGACGACGTCAGATGTAAACAATCAATGATGTAGAAATTTCCAACAGCAAATAATCTAACACAAATAAAATTCACAGCGAAAAATTCAACTATATTAAAGTGTGGTGTGATTTAAATGTAATTATAAGAATTGAATCGCGCTTCATGCAAAAAATGTGCCTCGGTCCACGCTTTCACACGCCTACAAAGCTACAAAAAAAAATGCATTCAATTCTTAAACAACCATGGCATGTACCTCATTTATATATATATATATATATATAGGCCTATATACGTCTGAAAATTAAACCAAACAGTGTTAGAATTAGATTTTTGAGCTGTAAAAAGTTTGTTCTTCCCTCGATGGGATTTGAACAGCGCCCTAGACCACTCGACCACATCCGCTCCATGGAGCTTCAATAATCGAAGTGTTACCTTGTTGCGTAAGGAATATCTAGAGATAAACATAAGACATGTGTCTAAGCGTGTGTAGATGGTACATATATACTTAATATTATAATTTGACAGCAATCTAACTCAGCAATTTTTAATATATTGTATAGGATAATGCAGAATTCATTATACAGTCACAGGAAATAAAGTATATTATACAAACATCTAAGCAGGCGACAACCATACAATATATCTGTCCCACTGGATCTCAAAGTTACTTATGATACTAGGTTAATACTAAATATCATATACGTCTGAAAATTAAACCAAACAGTGTTAGAATTAGATTGTTGAGCTGACAAATTTTTGTTCTTCCCTCTACGGGATTTGAACTCACACCATTGATATACTGCAGCACCAATCGCTTAGCCTTATGTCCAGCGCCCTAGACCACTCGACCACACCCGCTATATAACAAATATAGCTTCAATAGTCGAAGTGTTACCTTGTCATATATATATATATATATATATATATTACCATAATTACATTACTTCCGTATATATATACATTGTATATTTATTCTGCAGACATGTGTAGATATAACAGAAATTTATATGTGTCTGTAGTACGTGTGCCAATTTTAAAACGAGTTACATTTTTCTATAAGAATAGTGCGAAGATACGGACGTTATAATCAGCATCCATACATCGATCGGTTTGGTTATATGGTGCTTAACGCTACTATCAACAATATTTCAGCTATATCGTGGCAATCAGTTTTTTTATGGAGGAAACCGGAGAACCCGGTGAAAACCACCGACCTGTCGTAAGTTACTGACAAGCTTTATTACATAATGTTGCACACCTTGCACTGATGGAGATTCGAACCAACAACATCAGTGGTGATAGGCATTGATTGCATAGGTAATTGTAAATCTAACTACTATACGATTACGACCATGACGGGCCCCTCCGTACATCGAAGACGGACAGACAACGTAATGGCTAAAAGACAACCAATGGTCCACAAATCACTACACAGACAATTAATAATTGGATACTAAGAACACCACTAAAGACTGGGGTGCAATCAGGGGTTCCGACGGGGTAAACAAATATGATAAGCGTTTTTCGTGGACCAACACCTTGAGCTAGCTACCGTAGCTAAATTTGCGCTTATTATGCATTTCACTAAGATAATCACAACACGAAAACTTTTCAATATATTTGTTCGACTGAAAACAATATTTGCTTTGCAAAATGCAAAATAAACCCCACGCTAATTTAACCGTGTAACGAACTAGCCAATGCAACCTGCCTTTAGTAATTATCTCGTAGTCTTAACACTTAAGATGGGTTACGGGATCCGCGTCTACGTCAATAATGACAGGGTGTTACAACTATAAAATAAAACATATTATCACATATTTTATTGAAATAACGCCGAATTTGCATGTGTAATAAAAGCATAATTTGCGATGTGTTATTTGCCTCCGGGGCAATACAATTTTACGAGGGCAATAACATGTTATCTGCCCTGGCAAAATATGTGATAAATAGATTAATTCATGGCCTTTTTCATATTGCCCTTGTCATCAGCCCTCGACTGATATCGCCCCTCGGGGCCGATATCAAGGTCTTGTGCTGATAACAAGGGCAACATGAAAAAAGCCATGTATTAATCTATAAATAATGCATTTTAAAATATATTTTTAATCTAATACATGTACTGGGCGTATTATTTTTCCAGGTGTTTCGTGGGTGCCTATTGCAATTTATTCTGTCATTCGAGCTACTGATGAAGATTTAGACGAAAGGTAATATATGTTTCTTATTATTTAGGTATGTCATGATATTGAACGATTAGTCAGTGCCGTATGCACCCCATGCTATAGAAATATACCATCGTATTCGTTGCGGGTAACTACACACCCGAAAGGGGCTAGTGTTAGTTAGACGGGATAAATAAAGTGCATACCTGGCACTTCGGATGGAGTGTAAATTGATGTTTCATTATATGTTGAATATCACGCGAGTTGTATATGAAATACAATTTGTAGCTGTTTCTTATCAGTTAGCATATTGTTAGGAATCGCCACAAAGGAAACGTGTCCGCTTATATCTTATATGTATCTTTTTGCTTTTAGTTAACCAGAACGTCGGGCAATAGGCCTGTCCATGTAACCTATTTACCTACACGATGTTTTGGAAATATCACAAATAAGTCATATTGCTTTCCGAAAATGACGGGTGCCATTTAGTGGGGAAGGAACTGGTTATCTTTTCGGAACATCTGCATTTAACCCTCGGGTATTTATTGGGTTCGTGTTGCATAAGCTGTGGTTTTCTACATATTATTTTTGTAGATATTGTCCTTTTGTCCCTTTTTTTCTTTTGGTCATTCTTCGATTTACGGCTTCTGATTGCCCCTGTCTTATCTTCAAACCTTTCCTTTTGGTTTTAAATTGTAATATTGAACTTCATGTCTCTATGCCAGGTAGTTATACTTATCTGTTTCCATGGTTACACACGTCGCTCCCTTTCTGAGATAAATTAGTCCTTTGTTCTTGTGTATTTTTATTACATAATTTGCATTATTAAAGTACGAGTCGCTGTCCATTAACAGGTATACAATATTAATACTCTTATATGTTTCTGTGGTTTTCTTTTATCTTATGAATTAATGGCCTTTAAATCAATTATATTAAACAAAAGCGAGTACACATTTCAGTAATAATGATAGCATCCAAAGCATTAATGGTTTACCCAGTGAAAACGTAGTTCATTATTTATTTATTTATTATCAAGATTAGAAAGGAATTAAATCAAACATACTTCGGAAACGAATGCTGTGGTTTTTCCCGAAAAAAAAACAAGTAAAACGAATGATGTACTATTAATAGTAACACAACTTGCTTTGAGATAATCTTCATTCGCTAATCCCAATTTTCGTGGGTGGCTAATAAAGCGCATTCATGGCTTTATCAATTTGTGGATTCCTTATTTCTATGATAGATGACAAAATGTATAAGAATTGTATTATTTGTTAGTGTTAGTCCCCGTGAACGTAAAGAAGACATCATTGTTTTGGAATGGTGCGGTCATTGTGAGTAAAATGCCAACCCTCACATATAGCCGGGCGAACAACGTTATTATACTAAATCTCTTATCTCTCTTACAGCAGTTCAAACGTTCATACGTAATAGTCATAGGTTTGATTGAGTGTTGCAGGTGTTACTTTAACTAGTTCTTTTTTTTTCTTCTTGGTAAAATCTATTTTGTTTTTTTGTAAAAGGTTAATTTCACTTATACAATTGTTCTAATATTTATTTTTATTTATTTTTACCATGTATTATGCTATGTTGTAAATTGTAGGGAGAGGATGGCGTTTATAATGTTGTTATAGCTTGTGCCCAATCCCAATGCTTATATTAGAGCAATAAAATATGTTTAATTCAACAAGATGTTGCACGCTACGTCGTGCTAAGAATACCCCCACTTGTTCATTTGTAAGTCGCACGGTAAACAGGAAGTAGATGTGCGGTAAACCTGGAAAGGGGAGACACGGTACAAGTCACCATGCCAAAGCCATATATAAAATATAAAATAATTTCTTCCAGTAGAAGCTGAGATAACTGTTACGAAAGTTTTCATTACGGAAAACATGAAAAGTTTTAAGTCGCACTGTAAACAGGAAGTAGATGTGCGGTAAACCTGGAAAAGGGAGACACGATACAAGTCACCATGCCAAAGCCATATATCAAATATAAAATCATTTCTTCCAGTAGAAGCTGAGATATCTGTTACGAAAGTGTGAACGGACGGATAAACGGACGGACGGACAAGGTGATTGCAATATAGCCCCCTCTCTACGAGTGGGGGTATAATTAATTCTTATCTCTTACACAGAGCTAGTGGTCTTTACCTCCAGCATTATTTCACTAAGTCATAGAACTAGTTTAACACCTCCACCTTATACTGAAGTGCCTGTACCAAGCCAGGATTTGTGTGTTAGGGGTATCGATTTTACTATTGGATTTTGGAATAGTTTCAACAGTGTGATGTTTTAGTCTTTCCTTTTTTTATTATGCCGACGTTTACAAGACACTTGTAAAACTAAAACCCATTTCATCCAAAAGATTTACTCAATACATTATTCCCCTAAGCTCAAATTCAAAACCTATATTTATGTATCTTACGCCAATTATCACGAATTTCATTATTTTCGGAAGAGGATATGGTATAATTATGTATTTTCCTTTTATTAATTATGACATAATAAGTATAACTTAGAGTATAAGCTGCAAATTTCCGTTCCGATGTTATTATGCAAAAGAAACATATGACCAAATTCTAAGCCCATTATGTCAAAGGTACCGTGTAAACAGAACAAGTAACAAGTGAAGGAATGAACGAACATTGTTCAGGGTGGTATTGGTGTGCTAATATTTGTCAGTGACTTCACGTAAGTCGATGGGTTTCATCAATGACTCCGTTTTCCGCCACCAAGAAAGCTGATCTCCGCGATGTAAAAGTGGTGTTAACCATCAATTACATATTCTAAGCAAAAGATTATATGCAACCACTGAAAAACAAATATATGTGACTGTCGTGAACGATATGTATTCTTTATAAGGTTTATATAGTGTTCCTAAATGATATGATTATTAATATAACAAAAACCAACAAACAAACAAAAAACTAAAGATCTGGCATAGGTAACCGTTCCCACTTTTGATATCCTGTTTAGACCCTTTGGTTTTCTTGCCCCCAAATATTTTAGAGTTATTTGGTTTTCTAATCTTCGGAAAATAAGCATACCTGGTGAAGGTTATTCCAGAAACTCGTTTTGGCACTAAATTTTATTATGTCAGTTGTACAATGTAGGAGTTCAGCATAGACATATTAGACAATTTGTTTGTTTGTCACAGTCACAGGTATTATATATGTAAAACGTTTTACAAGAATGATAGCAAAATTTACAATGGCAGATATTTAAATACAACAAAATATATTAATAGTCATTAATAGGGTTATCTATGAACTTTACTTAAATTGATATAATGTTAGGAGATGCAAAGGAATTACTTCACTATGGCAACAACAGTTTATTTAAAAGTAACGCACACTACTCTTAAAAAAACTGGAACATATCCTAATTTAAATTTTGAACAATGCATTGTAGAGAGCAAGGTGAAGGTGACATGTACTTTAAGGATAAATCTAAACATATTCGAACATTTGAAACATTAAACAAAATATCTTGATATTGACATGTTTTTAAAGTGTCTTCGAATACATACCATGCCAATTGTTGAAAATTGCAAACGAAATATTTTGAAATTATGCGTTTTATTTGTCTAAAAACTCATTGCCCGTGTTGTCCCATTCCTAATTCCTTTCTGTTGTTTGTAGATATTGTTCAGTTTGTTCTCGTCCAGGATATATGCATGGAATTGTGGCAACTGGACGTTCAAGAAACCAATAATTAATAACTCGATCATTGTTTTCTTAAAAAATATATAATGTCTTGTTTTAAATGGAAAGTGCTTTTGACATAATCGTCTAAATGTGAACTGCAACTAAAAAAAAATTGAAAATGTATTTAAGCGGTTAAGTTCAAAGATGTCAATCAAAAAGAATAAACAGAGTTCTATTGAAAGATTTTACTCAATCATATGAGCTGTAGTAATCAAATTCTTACGCTACTTCATTAAAACCAATTTAAAATTATGCAAGCATTTCCTATCATTTATGCTTTTCATGTATTTTATCAATAAATAAATTTTGCATTTTTTTTTAATCTAAATGTTTGGATTTAGATGTATTCTACATGAACAGATTAGTTCTGTTGCGATGGAAACCTCTTTAGTATAATACACAGCAACATAGCAACGGATGTTATTAAAAAAAATTAAATAAACTTCGTCAAATTAATTCTCAATTTGTATTATAAACTTTGGTTTAATTCATGATTACAAGCTGTATAAAAGAGGATTTTAATTATGTTAAAAATAGATAGACCAACCAACAACGTATTCACTAGTGATTTTCTGTTGAATCATAACTGAATCGTTTAATTCCTATCAATATCATGCTGTACAGATTCTCTTAAATGTTTTAACTACCGATCTGTCAGTGAAGATGCCGTGAGAATCATATATTTCATTACTACAAATCTTGTCATGTGCAACGATTAGCTTAAATAAAAGCAGTTGGAAGTTAAAGTGAAATATTTAGGTATCAATTGCACGGTATCGTCATACCATATATAATTTACATTTAAGTGAATAATTTTAACGCCAAGGCTTCCTTCATGATCCTATATTCTGCTAGAACAAATCAGCCTGAGGGATGTTTTGTTCATGCAGCCGATTATTACTAAAGCGATATCGGCTTGCAGTAGATTATAAATACAGTGTGTTTAACTTTAGCATTAGTCTTATTACTCCCCTCTCAATCAACAAAAACAACAAAAATAAAAACAAAAACAAAAATATGAAATATAAAATGGAGGAGCAAATTGTCGCCGACCCTGTTTGTTCGTCCGAATCAAATGTGTTCCAAATAATATTTTTGGGTTATGTTTTATGTACATCCTTCTTGTAAGGTATGATAATACATGCGATATTGACCATTTTGTAATTTATCGTTATGGGGTTATTCCCCTTGAAAATATGCAAATATTTCAACTATATTGATTTCCTTATGATAACTGCAGTTCATGATCGTATGGTAGTTTGATTTGCAACTACCTGTGCAATTAGTGCCTATCACCTCTAAAATTGTGAGTTTGAATCTCGTCCATGGAGCGGTGGGTGTACTCAATACAACATTATGTGATAAAGTTTGTCAGTTATTTGCGGCAGGTCGGTGGTTTTCCCCGGGCACTCTGGTTTCTTCCACTAATAAAACTGACCGACATTATATAACTGACATATTGGTGACAGTGGCGTTAAACATCATTACCCTAACCTTAGCGCTAAAGACTATGTAAAGTACATGCCGTATACACTTGTTGCCGTAACTGCACGAAAAATTTGTAACTTGTGAAAAAAATGATATTGGTTCCGGATGTTAACGTCAGTTTTATTTTACACAAATCATTATTCTTTTATTTGACTATTAATGGCTATCAGATACATGTCGTATACAATTTTGATGATGATGTCTTTTACCGTTCCTAACTTATTCCTCTCGTAAATGTTGAAAAATGTCAATATATTTGGTTTGAGGAAGATAACTTCAGTTTGATTTGACACAATTTATGTTTCTTTTCATGTACTTTCTTATGACAATACAATATAGGTCAAATTAAATGTTGAAAATGTGGAAAATATCAAAATTAAGAAAATGTTCTTGCCATTCCCATGCAACAAAACTTTGCTCATTGGACCACTGTTTGTTCTTTGGTCATTGTATTATCTGTCCTTCGATTGACGGCTTCTGATTACCCCTTTGATATCTTTACACTTTTCATCCACGTTCTTCCGATCAGTCATATCTAAGAGTAATTACTATGTAACAAACGTTGAATGATCCCACACCAATATATAATGATCCCACATCAATATACAATGATCCCACACCAATATACAATGATCCCACACCAATATACAATGATCCCACATCAATATACAATGATCCCACACCAATATACAATGATCCCACACCAATATACAATGATCCCACACCAATATACAATGATCCCACACCAATATACAATGATCCCACATCAATATGCATGGCTGTTTCCACACCAATATACATGGCTGTTTCCACATCAATATGCATGGCTGTTTCCACATCAATATACATGGCTGTTTCCACACCAATATGCATGGCTGTTTCCACATCAATATACATGGCTGTTTCCACATCAATATACATGGCTGTTTCCACATCAATATACATGGCTGTTTCCACACTAATATGCATGGCTGTTTCCACACCAATATACAATGATCCCACATCAATATGCATGGCTGTTTCCACATCAATATACATGGCTGTTTCCACATCAATATACATGGCTGTTTCCACACCAATATGCATGGCTGTTTCCACACCAATATACAATGATCCCACATCAATATGCATGGCTGTTTCCACATCAATATACATGGCTGTTTCCACATCAATATACATGGCTGTTTCCACATCAATATACATGGCTGTTTCCACATCAATATACATGGCTGTTTCCACATCAATATACATGGCTGTTTCCACACCAATATACAATGATCCCACACCAATATACAATGATTCCACACCAATATACAATGATCCCACATCAATATACATGGCTGTTTCCACATCAATATACATGGCTGTTTCCACATCAATATACATGGCTGTTTCCACACCAATATACAATGATCCCACACCAATATACAATGATCCCACACCAATATACAATGATCCCACATCAATATGCATGGCTGTTTCCACACCAATATGCATGGCTGTTTCCACACCAATATACAATGATCCCACATCAATATGCATGGCTGTTTCCACATCAATATACATGGCTGTTTCCACACCAATATGCATGGCTGTTTCCACATCAATATGCATGGCTGTTTCCACACCAATATGCATGGCTGTTTCCACATCAATATACATGGCTGTTTCCACACCAATATACATGGCTGTTTCCACATCAATATACATGGCTGTTTCCACACCAATATGCATGGCTGTTTCCACACCAATATACAATGATCCCACATCAATATGCATGGCTATTTCCACATCAATATACATGGCTGTTTCCACATCAATATACATGGCTGTTTCCACATCAATATACATGGCTGTTTCCACATCAATATACATGGCTGTTTCCACATCAATATACATGGCTGTTTCCACACCAATATACAATGATCCCACACCAATATACAATGATCCCACACCAATATACAATGATCCCACATCATTATGCATGGCTGTTTCCACACCAATATACATGGCTGTTTCCACATCAACATACATGGCTGTTTCCACACCAATATGCATGGCTGTTTCCACACCAATATACAATGATCCCACACCAATATGCATGGCTGTTTCCACATCAATATACATGGCTGTTTCCACACCAATATGCATGGCTGTTTCCACATCAATATACATGGCTGTTTCCACATCAATATGCATGGCTGTTTCCACACCAATATGCATGGCTGTTTCCACATCAATATACATGGCTGTTTCCACACCAATATAAATGGCTGTTTCCACATCAATATACATGGCTGTTTCCACACCAATATGCATGGCTGTTTCCACACCAATATACAATGATCCCACATCAATATGCATGGCTGTTTCCACATCAATATACATGGCTGTTTCCACACCAATATGCATGGCTGTTTCCACATCAATATACATGGCTGTTTCCACACCAATATACAATGATCCCACATCAATATACATGGCTGTTTCCACATCAATATACATGGCTGTTTCCACACCATTATGCATGGCTGTTTCCACATCAATATACATGGCTGTTTCCACACCAATATACAATGATCCCACATCAATATACATGGCTGTTTCCACATCAATATACATGGCTGTTTCCACACCAATATGCATGGCTGTTTCCACATCAATATACATGGCTGTTTTCACACCAATATACAATGATCCCACATCAATATGCATGGCTGTTTCCACACCAATATGCATGGCTGTTTCTACATCAATATACATGGCTGTTTCCACACCAATATGCATGGCTGTTTCCACATCAATATACATGGCTGTTTCCACACCAATATACAATGATCCCACATCAATATGCATGGCTGTTTCCACATCAATATACATGGCTGTTTCCACACCAATATAGATGGCTGTTTCCACACCAATATACATGGCTGTTTCCACATCAATATACATGGCTGTTTCCACACCAATATACAATGATCCCACACCAATATACAATGATCCCACATCAATATGCATGGCTGTTTCCACATCAATATGCATGGCTGTTTCCACACCAATATACATGGCTGTTTCCACACCAATATACATGGCTGTTTCCACACCAATATACATGGCTGTTTCCACATCAATATACATGGCTGTTTCCACACCAATATACAATGATCCCACACCAATATACAATGATCCCACATCAATATGCATGGCTGTTTCCACATCAATATGCATGGCTGTTTCCACACCAATAGGCATGGCTGTTTCCACACCAATAGGCATGGCTGTTTCCACACCAATATAGATGGCTGTTTCCACACCAATATTCATGGCTGTTTCCACACCAATATACATGGCTGTTTTCACACTCGTTTTAGAGTATGAGTTATGCTCATTGTTCAAATATAGAACAGCAATAAAAGCGTTGTTCCTTCGCTTTAAATTATGTTCAAGTGCAATGTTGGATAGTTTTTCGTGCTCATTTATACCATACCTTGTCTTACTAATTATTAACGAGTCTTGAACACGGGTTTATAATAATTAAATGTAGATACTTAATACGTTCGAGTCAATGATGTGTGACTAGAGGTGATAATTCGTTTTGTTGATATTGGTGGAGTGGTTGACCATCACTCCCGTTTCATAGTTTCATAGATTGGGACATCATCCATCGCCACTGTCAACGCTGTATATTTACCGTTATATATCTCATCTAAATAGTCGTTACATTGACTGTGAACATCTATTGACTAATACATACATTGAACATTTTGCATCGATTTGACAATTTACAATCTATAGTAAAAATCAAAGGCCGTCGTGAACAGAGATTTGTCTTGTTGCGTAAAGTAATTGAAACTTTCCATTCTTGGTGTGACATGGTTAAAAATGTCATCACTGCCCTACATTATATAGAGATATCTGATAGTTCTTGCTATGAGTTTAATGAATTTCCTTGTATGAGGGCACAACGGTAATAGTAATGAGATATTAAAGAGTTGTGAGCGTTAATTGGAACAATATTCCTCTGTAACACTTTCGATCTTGTTAATGAATAGCTTTAAGGGGTGGCTTTTATTGTCACTAGTTACTACACAGCCTTTAAGTGATCTATATTTTTGTTGGAACGTTTGACTTTTTTTTGTCTCCTGTGTTGCCTTCAGATTTATCTTCTAACCAAATATTTTACCACTTTTAACTCCCACTTTGACATTTGTTTTCTCTTGCGTTGCCTTCAGATTTATACGTACCACTTGTAACTCCCACACGTCGTGTAAATATGTACTCATCATTCTACCTTATACTAAGCATGTTTTAGTGTAAATATATTTTATTAATTATTTTGACAAATATCAGATACAATAAAGTAGAATGTAAATACGCAAAATAATTTTAAGAGTTTGGAGACAAGACAAAGTCTATTATTAAAAAAAACTAAGGTTCTCCTCCCTCAGACATAGGTGACCTTAGTAGCCAATTCTGGCAATCCTGTTTAGGCCATCTGGTTGTATTGCTCCCAAAGCTTTAAATTATTTGGCTTTCCAATCTTTCGATTTTGAGCGTACCTGATAAAGGTTTTTCCAGAAACCCGTCGTGTGCACTAAATTTGATATCTACATTTTTATTATATTAATCCGTTTCCAGATGTGTTATCAAATTTATTATGCTTTGACGATTTAGACATCGTATGGTTCATCGAAAGATATTATATTGAAATAAACATGTTTCCTATGTATGATTGATTGTTGTTTAATATTAATAGAGATATATTCCCTTCCGTATTTGTTTGTAGAATGCTAT
The DNA here is from genome assembly GCA_963680875.1 of Bathymodiolus brooksi. Lineage (NCBI taxonomy): Eukaryota > Metazoa > Mollusca > Bivalvia > Mytilida > Modiolidae > Bathymodiolus > Bathymodiolus brooksi. Next base: position 76,793,691 of record OY804587.1, on the reverse strand, counting down.
TCTCCTTGAACCTACAAGATTTATTGTTTGTAAGCTTGTTCTCGTCATGAATATAGTTGAAATACTGTCCATGGTCACTTGATGTTACACAATAATCACTCAACTAGATCGGTTGATTTAATATGTCTTATGCCACAATCAGCATGCTTACCCTTAACACGACGGGTGCCACTAGTGCAGCAGGAACTGCTTACCACCCGGAGTACCTGAGTTCACCCCCGGTTTTTAGTGGAGTTCGTGTTACTTGATCTTTAGTTTTATATGTATGTTTTGAAGATCGTTGTTTTCTTTTGGTCATTGTGTTGTCTGTTCTTCTGATTGCCCCTTTGGTATCTTCAAACTCTTATTTCGCAACACATGAGTTCCCTCTTGTTTTTGCGAAATCACATTTCTGATATTAATTTAACAATGAATTATACTATCAATCATTTGATATTACAGGTGCTGGGTTCCTGATGCAGGAAATTACGACTGGATTGTATATATACCAAACTTACTATGCCTTTTTGTAAGTACTATAGCCAAACGTACTCTGCCTTTTTGTAAGTACTATAAACAAACTTACTATGCTTTTTTGTAAGTACTATAACCAACTTACTATGCCTTTTTGTAAGTACTATGACCAAACTTACTATGCCTTTTTGTAAGTACTATGACCAAGCTTACTATGCCTTTTTGTAAGTACTATGACCAAACTTACTATGCTTTATCGTAAGTACTGTAACAAAACGTATTATGCTTTATCGTAAGTACTATAACCAAACTTACTATGCTTTATCGTAAGTACTATAACAAAACGTACTATGTTTTATCCTAAGTACTATAACAAAACGTACTATGTTTTATCGTAAGTACTATAGCAAAACTTACTATGCTTTATCGTAAGTACTATATCAAACTTACTATGCTTTATCGTAAGTACTATAATCAAACTTACTATGTTTTTTCGTAAGTACTATAACAAAACGTACTATGCTTTATCGTAAGTATATATTCCGTCTCTGCAGAAACGATTATAAGCGATGCATTTTCATATAGTGAAAATGTATAAAGATAAAGAAGTCAAGAAAAATGTCAAGGATATTTTTTTATCAATGTGTGACGTAAAAATATTTTTGACATTTACGTCACCGAATATGGTACTGCTTTGACAACTATTTTACCTATTTTGTTCCTGTATTTAAATACTGTTATAGTGACAGCCGGAACCTTTGAACCGCAATGAGAGCGGGAGGTTTGGCGCTTTAACATCTGATTCAACCCACCATTTCTCTGAGTTTTGACTTTACCTTTGTAAGATTGTTCGGAGTTCGGTAATTTTGTTATTACCCTTATTTATCGTAAGTACTATAACAAAACGTACTATGCTTTATCGTAAGTACTATAATCAAACTTACTATGCTTTATCGTAAGTACTATAACAAAGCGTACTATGCTTTATCGTAAGTATATATTCCGTCTCTGCAGAAACGATTATAAGCGATGCATTTTCATATAGTGAAAATGTATAAAGATAAAGAAGTCAAGAAAAATGTCAAGGATATTTTTTTATCAATGTGTGACGTAAAAATATTTTTGACATTTACGTCACCGAATATGGTACTGCTTTGACAACTATTTTACCTATTTTGTTCCTGTATTTAAATACTGTTATAGTGACAGCCGGAACCTTTGAACCGCAATGAGAGCGGGAGGTTTGGCGCTTTAACATCTGATTCAACCCACCATTTCTCTGAGTTTTGACTTTACCTTTGTAAGATTGTTCGGAGTTCGGTAATTTTGTTATTACCCTTATTTATCGTAAGTACTATAACAAAACGTACTATGCTTTATCGTAAGTACTATAATCAAACTTACTATGCTTTATCGTAAGTACTATAACAAAGCGTACTATGCTTTATCGTAAGTATATATTCCGTCTCTGCAGAAACGATTATAAGCGATGCATTTTCATATAGTGAAAATGTATAAAGATAAAGAAGTCAAGAAAAATGTCAAGGATATTTTTTTATCAATGTGTGACGTAAAAATATTTTTGACATTTACGTCACCGAATATGGTACTGCTTTGACAACTATTTTACCTATTTTGTTCCTGTATTTAAATACTGTTATAGTGACAGCCGGAACCTTTGAACCGCAATGAGAGCGGGAGGTTTGGCGCTTTAACATCTGATTCAACCCACCATTTCTCTGAGTTTTGACTTTACCTTTGTAAGATTGTTCGGAGTTCGGTAATTTTGTTATTACCCTTATTTATCATAAGTACTATAACAAAACGTACTATGCTTTATCGTAAGTACTATAATCAAACTTACTATGCTTTATCGTAAGTACTATAACAAAACGTACTATGCTTTATCGTAAGTATATATTCCGGTTCTGCAGAAACGATTATAAGCGATGCATTTTCATATAGTGAAAATGTATAAAGATAAAGAAGTCAAGAAAAATGTCAAGGATATTTTTTTATCAATGTGTGACGTAAAAATATGTTTGACATTTACGTCACCGAATATGGTACTGCTTTGACAACTATTTTACCTATTTTGTTCCTGTATTTAAATACTGTTATAGTGACAGCCGGAACCTTTGAACCGCAATGAGAGCGGGAGGTTTGGCGCTTTAACATCTGATTCAACCCACCATTTCTCTGAGTTTTGACTTTACCTTTGTAAGATTGTTCGGAGTTCGGTAATTTTGTTATTACCCTTATTTATCGTAAGTACTATAACAAAACGTACTATGCTTTATCGTAAGTACTATAATCAAACTTACTATGCTTTATCGTAAGTACTATAACAAAGCATACTATGCTTTATCGTAAGCTATAACCAAGCTTAATATGCCTTTTTGTAAGTACTATCACTAACCTTACTATAACTTTTTGTAACTACTATAGCCAAGCTTACTATGCCTTTTTGTAAGTACTCTAACCAAACTTACTATGCCCTTTTGTAAGTACTATAGCAAAACGTACTATGCCTTTGTGTAAGTACTATAACCAAACTTACCATGCCTTTTTGTAAGTACTATAACCAAGCTTACTATGCCTTTTCGTAAGTACTCTAGCCACTTTTACTAGGCATTTTCATAAGTATTATAGCCAAACTTACTATACTTTTTAGCCGAGTTGCAACGAAGTTGCAGTCGGCTTATGCTTTGGTGAAAGATGGGCGGATGAAGTGAACTTGTTAATGGTTGAGATTCCCACCCCTAAACCATATATATTTATGATCATGGTGACTAGGCAAGTTAAATGCCTTATAGCTCAGGCCCCGGGGGGTCATACCCCACCCATACCTGAAGTGAACTTTTTAATGGTTGAGATCCCCACCCCTAAACCATATATATTTATGATCAGGGTGAATAGACAAATTAAATGCCCCAAGAGTTGAGGCTCGGGGTCATCCCCATCCCCTACCGGAAGTTTTTTTGAGAATTACACATATCTCTGAAACCATTTTGTCAATTTAACCAAACTTTGCCCAAATGTTCCTCTTCCAAAGTTATGTTCGGCATGTCTAGGGTCGAAAAAGGGCCCAAGAGGGGGCCTAAAATGATTAATTATTTGAATGTTTAACAATCTTCATCTTGTGAACCAGCAATGCCAGAAGATTGATACTTGGCACATAACATTGATAGTCTTTATATTACATAGGAAAATATTTCCAATCCATAATACATGCATGACTTGTTTATTCTTTAGTTTCTTACTTATTTATAAAACAAGACCAAATGATTTTGACTTGCAACTCGGCTGTTGCATTTCTGATGCTTTCTCGATTTTTCGTAACTATTATGTGTTAAATATTAGTCCGATTGTTCACAGTAACTTGAAAAGATAACTATTGTTTTCTACAGATCTCAAAAGTAAAATAGAAATATCTTTATATGGAAATGCATTTTTTTTTGTATTAGCTTATTCGACCTGTAGATGATCTAGAATCCCATCAAAAAATTAATAAACATGTTCTTGCAGACACAACTGACTGTATAGAATCCAAATTATACATGGATGGTTCGGTACAAACAAAGTTTTAATTTTTTATGGATTTTAAGGTATTTTTTTCTCTTTCTAAATTCTTTATGAAATTTCTTCCTACACTTGTTCCAAGAGATCATACCAAGCGATGATCTATGTTGGTCAATACTCATTTTCAGTATTATTGGTGTATGATGCTGCGCTTAATCTTTATTAAATTTTGTTAGTTCATTTGAATCATAATCAGGTGATCGATACAGGCCCCTGATAAATACATGTTTCTTAATGTCATTTTGAATAAAAAAGGTTAATTTCCTATCCATCCTAAAATACATTATGACAGTGGGCTTGAAATCTATGAATGCAATACGTGGATGTTCAGTGTGAATTTCAGCAACTTTCCAGTTACATCGTGACGGTCATTTCTATGCTTGTCAATATTTGTGATATCCGCACAACATAGCCGACCTGCGACAACTATCTGAGATACGCTTGTATCGAGTACAGCGCCACTCGTAATTGTCTGGAATCACGTGACAATTTTAATGGTTATGTGCAGTGAGTGAACGAAAAGGTAGATTTAAATTCACTACCATGACTATCCCTTATTATGACGGATATCAGATGCTAGCGCATTGGCTCCAAATAACAACATACTTATTGTCAACCGTACAGTGTAGTGACAATGGCGTATAGTAGGGTTAAGGAGTTATGGTGTTTAACGACACTTTCAACAATATTTCAGTTATATCGCGGCGTTCAGTTTTATTGGTGGAGAAACTACCGATTTGTAACGGACAAACTTTATCATATAATGTTGTATCGAGTATACCCCACCATGATCGGGATTCTAACTTATATCGTTAGTGGTGATAGGCACTTATTGCATAGGTATTTGTAAATCCAACTACCATACGATCACCACTACGACGGCCCCGGAATACCGTCAATATATGTCTCAATACAGATGTATATAAACTGGTGAATTAAGTCTTAATTATGCTCACATGTATAACATACATAGCGGTATTCGATATTCAACATGGCCACCAGATGACACAAAGTTTCTTTGGTTGATTTTATCATTCAAGAATCTGGTCAGTGTGAAATTTTCAGCATGATATTGTTTTTCTATTTATAGTTGAATGGTGTATTTTTTGTCAACATTTTGAGGATATTGCTGACTCAACTACAATCACATCCAAACGAACCAAGTAATTACAGGTAAGTACAAGATCGTGGTCTAGTTTTGAAATACAAGGTCGTGGTCTAACTTTCATGGTTTATGATGTTTAACGCTACTTTCAACAATATTTCAGTTATATCGAGGCGGTCGGTTTGATTGGTGGAGAAACCGGAGTACCCGGGGAAAACAACTGACGTGTCGCAAGTCACTGACAAACTTTACCACATAATGTTGTATCGAGTACACCTCATCTGAGCAGGGTTCGAACTCACAACGTTATTGATGCTAGGCTCTGATTGCATAGGTAATTGTAAACTACCATACGATTACGACCACGATGACCCCTGTCTAGCTTTGAACTACTGTCAACATCCAACAGGACTTAGCTAGAGCCAATGTTTTAAAGTGGAGCACTCAGTATGTTGACCCCTTCTTATCGTTATATAATATTCAGTTATAGCCTTTTGATCATTTTTGTCAGTCCGATGAAAGTATATCGATGTTTTCTTTCTCCCAGAGCAAGTTTTATATTACAAACTCAAGAGTTTAATACCCCCACCCAAAAAAATGTCGGTCAGAAACTGGATTTTTGAAGTTGTCAAGATTCTGTTTTGTAAATCAGAGTTGGCTTATGTAATTAACTACTTGAGAGTAACTGCCTTGTTCTTCCTCGAATGTTTAATTGTAATTAAGTGCAATTAAGAAAATTTTAAGCAGATTTTCACTTAATTAATCAATTCCCCTATAACAGATTATATGATTTTTACACATTTTACAAATTATACAAGGGGAGATCATCCAGGTTTAATGCCTTTGCACATTATACACTTTAATGTTAATAGATGTTTATTGCTTTAGACAATGAAATAACCTAGTCATATGCATAAAAGAGCATTTACTCAGTTAGAGTTTTATTTAATTGATCAAATGAATTTCAAGCGATGTAAGTGAAGACAGTTATTGTATATTTATATATAGAGTAACGACAATTTTTTTGAAGGTCGAGATATTCAAAACTGATGTTATTGGTTTTTTTTTTTTTCGGTAGCGTCATAATCTTGTGTCACACTGACCGATAATTTTCAGTATCACAATCAGTTCGTTGATACTTGCAAGATCACAATCTAAACTCTATAGATATAACCGCCCCAATGTCACCTTTTCACCTACATGATCTCGTCATAAATATAGCTGGCATACTTCCTACGGTAAGTTTATGTAAGTGCGATGAAATGCAAAAAAATACATATGAAAATTAGTTACGACATTTCACATTTATATTTCATGCGATATTTCTTTATCTTGTAGGAGAGCATTAAAAGCCACGTTTGTGTTGATACCATTGTTTGGCATACAGTGGGCATTTGTGATTCATAGGCCATCATTTACTCTGTGGTATGAGGTAACGAGAGTAATCATCCAGTATACACAGGTTTGTATTGATTATCTACACAGTATAATTAATAATGAACATATTGATATATGAAGTTATCTTACGTTATTGATTAATTACATATTAAAAGGGCGGGGATACAGGGATCATCTTGTCTGTCTGGTCTTTATGTTCGTTTGTCCGCTACAAGCTAGTTTCTAGATAATAAATAAAATACTTCTGCAACAAATTCTCTGAAATATCAACACACTATCATGATCCACAAAACAAAGGTTAAATTCGAATAAAGTCGCTCAACCCAACTGACCCAATCTAATTAAAATTAAATCTCAGAACTTGCGCGACATGTAAACAACAAAATGAAAATAGGGAGCAAGTTCTGAGATTTAATTTTAATTAGACTGCAACTGACCCCGCAATGCATTTGAACCCTTCCAAAATAAATTTGGACAGGGCATTGCCCTATATTAAGCCTTTCAGCCTTACATGAAAAAGTAAATTTTGAAGTTGTTTCCATAACAATAGCAGCCATTTTGATTGTTTTAAGCTCTCCATCATTTGTATACTTTATACATGTCATAAGCGATGTGTTTGTATAAAACATCGTGAAATTTGATTGAAAGAAAAGAAATATTCACAAAACACATCATTTCTTTTTGTGTTTCCATGACAATAGTATGAAATCTGACAAACTGATTATGAAATTTGTGAGTTTATCAGCTTCCATTTCTTCTATTCATATCAACAGTAATGAAATTCTGTTCAGCAGTCAGCAATTTATCATGTATGTGTGTTATTGTATTCGAATCGTTTCCGCAGCAACGATGGCCATTTCTGTGTGTGTGTGAATATTTACGTCTTGAGTGCACACCTAGGCATCATGGTCTAATAATAGTCACGAACTGTCCTATATATGGTTGTAGAGACCCCCTATAAATCCTTTGTTGACGAAAATCACAGTTTACTGCGCAAATAATCATAGTCTAACACATGCTCAAATTAAATGTGATCCAACGTCCGGTTTTTGAGCTTTTGATAGGCGCTTCTGACAAGTTCATAAAATGGGACCGCAGATATAAAGAGACTAATAATAAGTAGAAACGGAGTAAAAACAATAAAACTCCCAACTTTGGGACTAAATAATTTGAGACTTTAATTCATGTGATATACATGAATTATATTTGTGCTTTTCATTGACGATGCCATCAAATATCGGCGGCTAGATGGTACATGATACTTGGTGCCAGAATGAGCGTCCTCTTCCCTCGAGCGGTTGAAAATACATGTGCACATTGAGAACCGTATTTGTTGTGAATCAACAGTTTAGTTGTTTTAAAACGTTAACGTCAGATTTCGACGTTTTAGGACGAAAATTCGGGTATCAAAAAGCAACGTCTCCTGAATGCGTTTTATTCAGTTCAAGATATATTTATCAATTTATTTGCCTGTCCCTATTTATATGAGTGTCCCTAATGCTATCTATTATTTTGGTTTTCTGGTTTTTATCGATACGATCGAAGGGACGAACAAACGAACGAATCGACGGACAGTTATTCCTAATACTGTATACCCATCGCTTCGCGAGAGTGTAGTATAACAATAATCAATGTGTAGCTTTTATGATGACATTTCTTTCAAGTCGAGTCAACATTATTGCAATGTGTATTCAGTGGTTGAACATTTACAACATACAAAATGGTTGTATAACGTTAGCAACGTAAACATCGCTTAGTGGACAAAACTGTAAGACATTCGGCTTTGCTCCCAAAGATGTTTTAAGAGTAGATACACTTTCTCTGTGTTTCATTCAGTATATGTACTTTTATAATAAACCACCATTTTTCACAATTTAAACATTTATCTTACAATATGACGTCTTACTATGACTGTTTCGTTACTTCGAATCGTAAAACTTTGACGTTGGGCATTTTTGCAAGACATTCGAAAACAGACGTGGCGTTTTTATGCGTTGGTTCAAAGCTGTGAAAATTTGGTATTTCATACACGATTCATAGTACTTTTATTTGGTCAAATATCAGAATCGAATGTTTTCTCATTTTATAATATTATTACAAGTCTAACTTGAAGAAATTTACCACTCCTTAGAATCTTACAGAAGCAAGTGAATTCGGAATTTTCAATAATATTCTCTTTTTCTTCAATACGACGTATTTTTTCATATGACATCATATAGAAAATATGACGTAAAATTGTCATGCAAAATTTCGCGTGTTTCACGCTTTCTGCAAGAGCGCACCTGTTTTTTTGTTTAAGTAGAATGCATATATTTTGTTACGTCTTACACTCAAAATTTGACGTTTTAGCTATAATTTATGTCATTTTATTAAATATTCCAGATAATTATGACAAAATTCGATCAATTCGTAGGAGAAGTACATTGTAAGTTCATACAAGTTTAAGATATATACAAAATGCATTTTTTTGTGTCAACATATTTAAATAGAAACTTCATATTCAGAGAAATATATAAGATTGTTCATCATTGACGCAATATCGTGCGTAACCTCTGTATGTTCTGTGTAAAATTTAATGTTTGCAGTCAAAGCAATTGTTACTCGTAGCTATTCTTAGTGATAGATGCGTAAATATCTTATTTAGTACGAACGACGCGTTTTTGGAACCTTGATTGAGCATTATTCATAATTATTTATCATAATAAAACAAAAAAATGCATTTGAAAACATAGAAATGTATGTCCCAAAAATATATGAAATAAATGAACAATGAAAAAGGAAGAAATCGAAACGTGGATTTAAAGAACATTTTAATCTTTTCTTTTTCTTTTCAGGGTGCAATTGTCTCCCTTGTCTTTTGTATCTTCAACGGGGAGGTAAGGATGACGGGTAAAATCGATCTTCATAAAGTCTGTATGAAAGTAGACCGCTTTTATCTGTGAATTGTTTGTTTTTTGTATTGCATTTGTCTGTTTATGTGTTCGTCCTTATGTTTGTGTCTTGTACTGTCTTTGTATTAGTTTGTCATAGATTGTTGTGTATTTCAGTTATTATATTCCAATTGGTTTTCTTATACTCTAATCACATATTCTTGGTTATATATACGAAATATTAGTCTTATTAATAAGATATAAGTCGACTGTCTGGTTCTGCAGTTAGATTAAGTAGAAGTAAAATTTAAATATGACCAATACATGATAGATACAAGTAAGAAAAAGCAATTCGGAAACAATATAATATTGTGACGAACATGAGCAACCGGAACACAACTAATCACAGTTTAGGAAGAAAGGAACTGCCGTATTAAATAAACGACAAGACCGCAAGATTAAAATGCAATCACCTTAACATTTCCTCGTGCAAATAGCATACATTCCTTTAATACGCTAAGAAGAATAAATACATCTTCCAAAACGATAACAAGAAAATCTTGAACAAACGGAAGGTGGATTCAGAGGTCGTAGGCAGACGAAGAAGGTCGGATAATACAATGGGCAAAAGAAAAAGGACAAAGGGGCAAATAATGATCTACCAAACAGTGTATATAACACTAAAGAATAATCAACGCAAACCTCGTTTAGAATAGGGGTTAATTCCGTCGATGTTCTACCTCATTGTTCTGAAAGTCGAACTGTTCTGTATTTTGTCTTAGGAATGGTAAAATACATACTAGTAGACAGATACATTTTTAAATACATTTTTAGACACTGTTGTATTTGTTTGTATTGATTGAAATATCATTCAATTATGCCCCGATGGAATTACGCCTAAAAAGTAGGACATAATGTTTCCGCTACCCCTCCGAAAGATGACGATAAATTTGCGGTTTGTAATGATTAGATGATAGACTTGTGCTAAGATCGAATATGCACTTTGTTCAAATATGATACGGAACAGAGAACTCCATCAAAATCTGAAGTAACACCCATGGAGTACTGACCACATGATACTTATTCCGGGAATCAAATAATCTTACATTATGTTGTGTATTGTTGACACTTTCTACGTGTATATGCAAATATTAAAATATCAAATACGTGCTGTTGAATGATATGGCTCTTTTTTTAATTTAGCTTCTATCTTTTTACAGGTACACTCGCATTTAAAAAGTTTCCTTCGAAAGCAATGGCCTAGTGTCTTCCGGGATGATCCTGGTCGTTTCCAAAGTACCATGTCGGGAACACAGTACTCTCATGTATCTTCTGGTAGAAGAGGAACACAGCAAAATGAACATTATATCCCATTAAGTACTGTATCAGACGACAAAATCATATCAAACGGCCATGTTGGATAGTATATAGCAAATATGAAATATGTATAAAATGTTTTATATTCCCGGGAAAATTTAATCTTTATCATGGTGCATGTAAAACCATGGAGGAATTATAGATAACATACAGTCAAACCTGTATTAAGAGGTCACCTTTTGGACAAAGACAAAATGTTTTTTTAAGACTGGTGACATTCTAAAAGAGGTTCCATTCATATGAACTATTCTATGACATGCCAAGAAAAAGGTGACCTTTTAATACAGGTGACAGCTTAATAGAGGTGACCTCAAGGTCAGGTTTGACTATGTACCTCCATGATAAAACAAAAACGATTGATACCATGTACTTATGATCAATTGTAATATATTGACAGATGTGCGCAAAAGGTCCCCGGGATATTAAGCGATCCGTCCTTTATGCACAATCTTTAAAATAGCAGACAATCACTTTCAATAAAAATTATGGTATAGCAAATTGCCACAATGGATTCAATATTTAGAATGTTACTTATAATGTAGAATGATATGGTAGAAAGTTCGGGGGATAGTTTGTGACATATATGATAAACGTTTGACACATACATACAATACAGTATTATATTTATTACATGTATATTAGAATAGACGCGGCTCAATTGTATAAAATAAAAGCTGAATTTTGTTTAAAGTGTGAAAAACAATCAAGCATATTATATAGTGATTGGTGTCTGTTAATACCAGGCTCGTGTGCAGACTCTAACATGTACACTATTGATATATGGTGATAAAAACAGGAAGGTGGATTTTATCATCAATGGCGAAGTGAATTTATCACTGTTTGTAAACACAATTGAAAGTTCGCATAAATTACAGAAAATATCAGTTCTACCAAAGGTCAACATATTCAAATAGTCTCACAAAAAACATAACAGCATATAAGGAAATGTAACCAAGAAAGAAAGACAAATTTAGATTGCACGATACTTAAAGCATTGATAAAATGAAAATAACAAATATCACACTGTCAGAACAGTTCCAAAATCCAGTAGGAATACCTGGTAACCAAAAATCTTCACCAATAACAAACAAACGTAGTAATTATTATTATTATTTTTTTTTTTATTTTTTTTTTACATCATAATATAGTTTATTCAAAATTTCCTGTTTACAATAACCTTAATGGCCCAGGAGTAAACATTAAGGGTCCCTGTTTTACATAAATCTCACTTGTCCAGGGGTAGCAAGTGAAAATAAAAATAAAAAGTCCTCTTAAACATATTTCATGTTCATTTGTTTTTACATTTCATTATAATATACACAATTAGACGATACAATTATTACCATGTATTAGCTTTATGTTCATAAATAATAAATACTCATATGTTATTCCGAAAAAGTTCTAATTTGTTTTTATCAAACGTAGTAATTTAATTTAATGCACATGACCTTCATCAGGTACACCCAAAGTCCAACAATTGGAAAACCAAATAATTTAGAAGTCTTTCGTAACAAGAAACGCAAACGACTTAAAGAGGTTGGCTAATATTGTCAAATAAAAAAAGGGAGATATCAAAGTGAGTACACACGACTCATTTCTGAAATTCCTATCATCATGTGCGCTCATAGTCGACACCAACAGATTAGAAAACCAAATAATTTAAAAGTCTTTCGTTGCAAGATAAACAAGCATGATAGCCAAAATCGGCAACGGTTCCCTATGCTTCCTAGTATATTTCAACATTGGAACATTATTTACGTAATGACATATTTATATTGCTTTTGCACATATATGTAATATGTATTTCCTATTTATACATGTAATGCAATGTATCCGTGTTGTGAGTCCGAGTGTGTTCTACCATGTTGCTAAGGTGAATTTCAAATTTTAGTCAATTAATCTCCAGAAATTTTATTTTACAATTTGAACTTTTAAACTGAATGAAAGTATTTCCATAAATCCACATGTTTGTGGAACTACAACATGTATGTCATTTGTCGATTGTAAGAGTAAAGGGTTATCAAAATTGAATCCAGACGTCCATTATTCTATGCAAATTTATTGACTGTATATATTGTACATTTTAAAATAGCATTATTATGTAATAAAGCATTTTGTTTAATGTTGTAAGCTATTAATTAAAAACATATCAGTAGTCAATTATTTAATTCTTGTTCTTCCAGCAGCGCCATGTCGTCATTTAAATATTGAATTGAAGCAAATCTGTTCAGGTTTTCTCATTGTTTGTTTATATATGTAATGTTGTTGGAGATCCAGTTATCAAGAGAGTGTTGGGATCCCTGTAATCGGTTTACCCCTGTCACTGGTCTGTGCATGTTCCAACCTAGGTTCCGGATTTTCAACACCATGCTTGTGGTCTGTGTTATTTTCTGTGATTTGAGGTGAAAGGTCGTTGTTACTTTTGTTGAAATTGTAATGTTTACCTCACTTTTCAAACTTTCTTTTCACAATTAAAAAATACAGTACAGATGTACTTCGTGGTGTCTAACTAGAAAAGGTCATTACCTTGAATAACTAGCAGGAAAAATTGCCCGTTCGTTGAAGTTGTGGCTTAGTTTCTAATGGGTAACTCAAACACTTGACATATAACACTGTAGTCGACTTCGAACATCGAAACCCAACTATATTTTATATCTTACGGTATAATACAACACACACATATTTCGACCTTTCCACCCCTGACTCCCTTCAGTCCTCAATGTAAGTAGTTTGTGTTGGTTGATTGTTTGATTTGTGTTTAACGCCACCATGAGAAGTACTCCAGCTATATCCTGGAGTGAACAACATGAGAAGTACTCCAGCTATATCCTGGAGTGAACAACATGAGAAGTACTCCAGCTATATCCTGGAGTGAACAACATGAGAAGTACTCCAGCTATATCCTGGAGTGAACAACATGAGAAGTACTCCAGCTATATCCTGGAGTGAACAACATGAGAAGTACTCCAGCTATATCCTGGAGTGAACAACATGAGAAGTACTCCAGCTATATCCTGGAGTTAACAACATGAGAGGTACTCCAGCTATATCCTGGAGTGAACAACATGAGAAGTACTCCAGCTATATCCTGGAGTGAACAACATGAGAAGTACTCCAGCTATATCCTGGAGTGAACAACATGAGAAATACTCCAGCTATATCCTGGAGTGAACAACATGAGAAGTACTCCAGCTATATCCTGGAGTGAACAACATGAGAAGTACTCCAGCTATATCCTGGAGTGAACACCATGAGAAGTACTCCAGCTATATCCTGGAGTGAACACCATGAGAAGTACTCCAGCTATATCCTGGAGTGAACACCATGAGAAGTACTCCAGCTATTTCCTGGAGTGAACAACATGAGAAGTACTCCAGCTATATCCTGGAGTGAACAACATGAGAAGTACTCCAGCTATATCCTGGAGTGAACAACATGAGAAGTACTCCAGCTATATCCTGGAGTGAACAACATGAGAAGTACTCCAGCTATATCCTGGAGTGAACACCATGAGAAGTACTCCAGCTATATCCTGGAGTGAACAACATGAGAAGTACTCCAGCTATATCCTGGAGTGAACAACATGAGAAGTACTCCAGCTATATCCTGGAGTGAACAACATGAGAAGTACTCCAGCTATATCCTGGAGTGAACAACATCAGAAGTACTCCAGCTATATCCTGGAGTGAACAACATCAGAAGTACTCCAGCTATATCCTGGAGTGAACACCATGAGAAGTACTCCAGCTATATCCTGGAGTGAACACCATGAGAAGTACTCCAGCTATATCCTGGAGTGAACAACATGAGAAGTACTCCAGCTATATCCTGGAGTGAACAACATGAGAAGTACTCCAGCTATATCCTGGAGTGAACAACATGAGAAGTACTCCAGCTATATCCTGGAGTGAACAACATGAGAAGTACTCCAGCTATATCCTGGAGTGAACACCATGAGAAGTACTCCAGCTATATCCTGGAGTGAACAACATGAGAAGTACTCCAGCTATATCCTGGAGTGAACAACATGAGAGGTACTCCAGCTATATCCTGGAGTGAACAACATGAGAAGTACTCCAGCTATATCCTGGAGTGAACAACATGAGAAGTACTCCAGCTATATCCTGGAGTGAACAACATGAGAAGTACTCCAACTATATCCTGGAGTGAACAACATGAGAAGTACTCCAGCTATATCCTGGAGTGAACAACATGAGAAATACTCCAGCTATATCCTGGAGTGAACAACATGAGAAGTACTCCAGCTATATCCTGGAGTGAACAACATGAGAAGTACTCCAGCTATATCCTGGAGTGAACAACATGAGAAGTACTCCAGCTATATCCTGGAGTGAACAACATGAGAAGTACTCCAGCTATATCCTGGAGTGAACAACATGAGAAGTACTCCAGCTATATCCTGGAGTGAACAACATGAGAAGTACTCCAGCTATATCCTGGAGTGAACAACATGAGAAGTACTCCAGCTATATCCTGGAGTGAACAACATGAGAAGTACTCCAGCTATATCCTGGAGTGAACAACATGAGAAGTACTCCAGCTATATCCTGGAGTGAACAACATCAGAAGTACTCCAGCTAAATCCTGGAGTGAACAACATCAGAAGTACTCCAGCTAAATCCTGGAGTTAACAACATGAGAAGTACTCCAGCTATATCCTGGAGTGAACAACATGAGAAGTACTCCAGCTATATCCTGGAGTGAACAACATGAGAAGTACTCCAGCTATATCCTGGAGTGAACAACATGAGAAGTACTCCAGCTATATCCTGGAGTGAACAACATGAGAAGTACTCCAGCTATATCCTGGAGTGAACAACATGAGAAGTACTCCAGCTATATCCTGGAGTGAACAACATGAGAAGTACTCCAGCTATATCCTGGAGTGAACAACATGAGAAGTACTCCAGCTATATCCTGGAGTGAACAACATGAGAAGTACTCCAGCTATATCCTGGAGTGAACAACATGAGAAGTACTCCAGCTATATCCTGGAGTGAACACCATGAGAAGTACTCCAGCTATATCCTGGAGTTAACAACATGAGAAGTACTCCAGCTATATCCTGGAGTGAACAACATGAGAAGTACTCCAGCTATATCCTGGAGTGAACAACATGAGAAGTACTCCAGCTATATCCTGGAGTGAACAACATGAGAAGTACTCCAGCTATATCCTGGAGTGAACACCATGAGAAGTACTCCAGCTATATCCTGGAGTGAACAACATGAGAGGTACTCCAGCTATATCCTGGAGTGAACAACATGAGAGGTACTCCAGCTATATCCTGGAGTGAACAACATGAGAAGTACTCCAGCTATATCCTGGAGTGAACAACATGAGAAGTACTCCAGCTATATCCTGGAGTGAACAACATGAGAAGTACTCCAGCTATATCCTGGAGTGAACAACATGAGAAGTACTCCAGCTATATCCTGGAGTGAACAACATGAGAAGTACTCCAGCTATATCCTGGAGTGAACAACATGAGAAGTACTCCAGCTATATCCTGGAGTGAACAACATGAGAAGTACTCCAGCTATATCCTGGAGTGAACAACATGAGAAGTACTCCAGCTATATCCTGGAGTGAACACCATGAGAAGTACTCCAGCTATATCCTGGAGTGAACAACATGAGAAGTACTCCAGCTATATCCTGGAGTGAACAACATGAGAAGTACTCCAGCTATATCCTGGAGTGAACAACATGAGAAGTACTCCAGCTATATCCTGGAGTGAACAACATGAGAAGTACTCCAGCTATATCCTGGAGTGAACACCATGAGAAGTACTCCAGCTATATCCTGGAGTGAACAACATGAGAGGTACTCCAGCTATATCCTGGAGTGAACAACATGAGAGGTACTCCAGCTATATCCTGGAGTGAACAACATGAGAAGTACTCCAGCTATATCCTGGAGTGAACAACATGAGAAGTACTCCAGCTATATCCTGGAGTGAACAACATGAGAAGTACTCCAGCTATATCCTGGAGTGAACAACATGAGAAGTACTCCAGCTATATCCTGGAGTGAACAACATGAGAAGTACTCCAGCTATATCCTGGAGTGAACAACATGAGAAGTACTCCAGCTATATCCTGGAGTGAACAACATGAGAAGTACTCCAGCTATATCCTGGAGTGAACAACATGAGAAGTACTCCAGCTATATCCTGGAGTGAACAACATGAGAAGTACTCCAGCTATATCCTGGAGTGAACAACATGAGAAATACTCCAGCTATATCCTGGAGTGAACAACATGAGAAGTACTCCAGCTATATCCTGGAGTGAACAACATGAGAAGTACTCCAGCTATATCCTGGAGTGAACAACATGAGAAGTACTCCAGCTATATCCTGGAGTGAACAACATGAGAAGTACTCCAGCTATATCCTGGAGTGAACAACATGAGAAGTACTCCAGCTATATCCTGGAGTGAACAACATGAGAAGTACTCCAGCTATATCCTGGAGTGAACAACATGAGAAGTACTCCAGCTAAATCCTGGAGTTAACAACATGAGAGGTACTCCAGCTATATCCTGGAGTGAACAACATGAGAAGTACTCCAGCTATATCCTGGAGTGAACAACATGAGAAGTACTCCAGCTATATCCTGGAGTGAACAACATGAGAAGTACTCCAGCTATATCCTGGAGTGAACAACATGAGAAGTACTCCAGCTATATCCTGGAGTGAACAACATCAGAAGTACTCCAGCTAAATCCTGGAGTTAACAACATGAGAAGTACTCCAGCTATATCCTGGAGTGAACAACATGAGAAGTACTCCAGCTATATCCTGGAGTGAACAACAGGAGAAGTACTCCAGCTATATCCTGGAGTGAACAACATGAGAAGTACTCCAGCTATATCCTGGAGTGAACAACATGAGAAGTACTCCAGCTATATCCTGGAGTGAACAACATGAGAAGTACTCCAGCTATATCCTGGAGTGAACAACATGAGAAGTACTCCAGCTATATCCTGGAGTGAACAACATGAGAAGTACTCCAGCTATATCCTGGAGTGAACAACATGAGAAGTACTCCAGCTATATCCTGGAGTGAACAACATGAGAAGTACTCCAGCTATATCCTGGAGTGAACAACATGAGAAGTACTCCAGCTATATCCTGGAGTGAACACCATGAGAAGTACTCCAGCTATATCCTGGAGTGAACAACATGAGAAGTACTCCAGCTATATCCTGGAGTGAACAACATGAGAAGTACTCCAGCTATATCCTGGAGTGAACAACATGAGAAGTACTCCAGCTATATCCTGGAGTGAACAACATGAGAAGTACTCCAGCTATATCCTGGAGTGAACACCATGAGAAGTACTCCAGCTATATCCTGGAGTGAACAACATGAGAGGTACTCCAGCTATATCCTGGAGTGAACAACATGAGAGGTACTCCAGCTATATCCTGGAGTGAACAACATGAGAAGTACTCCAGCTATATCCTGGAGTGAACAACATGAGAAGTACTCCAGCTATATCCTGGAGTGAACAACATGAGAAGTACTCCAGCTATATCCTGGAGTGAACAACATGAGAAGTACTCCAGCTATATCCTGGAGTGAACAACATGAGAAGTACTCCAGCTATATCCTGGAGTGAACAACATGAGAAGTACTCCAGCTATATCCTGGAGTGAACAACATGAGAAGTACTCCAGCTATATCCTGGAGTGAACAACATGAGAAGTACTCCAGCTATATCCTGGAGTGAACAACATGAGAAGTACTCCAGCTATATCCTGGAGTGAACAACATGAGAAGTACTCCAGCTATATCCTGGAGTGAACAACATGAGAAGTACTCCAGCTAAATCCTGGAGTGAACAACATGAGAAGTACTCCAGCTAAATCCTGGAGTTAACAACATGAGAGGTACTCCAGCTATATCCTGGAGTGAACAACATGAGAAGTACTCCAGCTATATCCTGGAGTGAACAACATGAGAAGTACTCCAGCTAAATCCTGGAGTTAACAACATGAGAAGTACTCCAGCTAAATCCTGGAGTGAACAACATGAGAAGTAATCCAGCTATATCCTGGAGTGAACAACATGAGAAGTACTCCAGCTATATCCTGGAGTGAACAACATCAGAAGTACTCCAGCTAAATCCTGGAGTTAACAACATGAGAAGTACTCCAGCTATATCCTGGAGTGAACAACATGAGAAGTACTCCAGCTATATCCTGGAGTGAACAACATGAGAAGTACTCCAGCTATATCCTGGAGTGAACAACATGAGAAGTACTCCAGCTATATCCTGGAGTGAACAACATGAGAAGTACTCCAGCTATATCCTGGAGTGAACAACATGAGAAGTACTCCAGCTATATCCTGGAGTGAACAACATGAGAAGTACTCCAGCTATATCCTGGAGTGAACACCATGAGAAGTACTCCAGCTATATCCTGGAGTGAACAACATGAGAAGTACTCCAGCTATATCCTGGAGTGAACAACATGAGAAGTACTCCAGCTATATCCTGGAGTGAACAACATGAGAAGTACTCCAGCTATATCCTGGAGTGAACAACATGAGAAGTACTCCAGCTATATCCTGGAGTGAACACCATGAGAAGTACTCCAGCTATATCCTGGAGTGAACAACATGAGAGGTACTCCAGCTATATCCTGGAGTGAACAACATGAGAGGTACTCCAGCTATATCCTGGAGTGAACAACATGAGAAGTACTCCAGCTATATCCTGGAGTGAACAACATGAGAAGTACTCCAGCTATATCCTGGAGTGAACAACATGAGAAGTACTCCAGCTATATCCTGGAGTGAACAACATGAGAAGTACTCCAGCTATATCCTGGAGTGAACAACATGAGAAGTACTCCAGCTATATCCTGGAGTGAACAACATGAGAAGTACTCCAGCTATATCCTGGAGTGAACAACATGAGAAGTACTCCAGCTATATCCTGGAGTGAACAACATGAGAAGTACTCCAGCTATATCCTGGAGTGAACAACATGAGAAGTACTCCAGCTATATCCTGGAGTGAACAACATGAGAAATACTCCAGCTATATCCTGGAGTGAACAACATGAGAAGTACTCCAGCTATATCCTGGAGTGAACAACATGAGAAGTACTCCAGCTATATCCTGGAGTGAACAACATGAGAAGTACTCCAGCTATATCCTGGAGTGAACAACATGAGAAGTACTCCAGCTATATCCTGGAGTGAACAACATGAGAAGTACTCCAGCTATATCCTGGAGTGAACAACATGAGAAGTACTCCAGCTATATCCTGGAGTGAACAACATGAGAAGTACTCCAGCTAAATCCTGGAGTTAACAACATGAGAGGTACTCCAGCTATATCCTGGAGTGAACAACATGAGAAGTACTCCAGCTATATCCTGGAGTGAACAACATGAGAAGTACTCCAGCTATATCCTGGAGTGAACAACATGAGAAGTACTCCAGCTATATCCTGGAGTGAACAACATGAGAAGTACTCCAGCTATATCCTGGAGTGAACAACATCAGAAGTACTCCAGCTAAATCCTGGAGTTAACAACATGAGAAGTACTCCAGCTATATCCTGGAGTGAACAACATGAGAAGTACTCCAGCTATATCCTGGAGTGAACAACAGGAGAAGTACTCCAGCTATATCCTGGAGTGAACAACATGAGAAGTACTCCAGCTATATCCTGGAGTGAACAACATGAGAAGTACTCCAGCTATATCCTGGAGTGAACAACATGAGAAGTACTCCAGCTATATCCTGGAGTGAACAACATGAGAAGTACTCCAGCTATATCCTGGAGTGAACAACATGAGAAGTACTCCAGCTATATCCTGGAGTGAACAACATGAGAAGTACTCCAGCTATATCCTGGAGTGAACAACATGAGAAGTACTCCAGCTATATCCTGGAGTGAACAACATGAGAAGTACTCCAGCTATATCCTGGAGTGAACACCATGAGAAGTACTCCAGCTATATCCTGGAGTGAACAACATGAGAAGTACTCCAGCTATATCCTGGAGTGAACAACATGAGAAGTACTCCAGCTATATCCTGGAGTGAACAACATGAGAAGTACTCCAGCTATATCCTGGAGTGAACAACATGAGAAGTACTCCAGCTATATCCTGGAGTGAACACCATGAGAAGTACTCCAGCTATATCCTGGAGTGAACAACATGAGAGGTACTCCAGCTATATCCTGGAGTGAACAACATGAGAGGTACTCCAGCTATATCCTGGAGTGAACAACATGAGAAGTACTCCAGCTATATCCTGGAGTGAACAACATGAGAAGTACTCCAGCTATATCCTGGAGTGAACAACATGAGAAGTACTCCAGCTATATCCTGGAGTGAACAACATGAGAAGTACTCCAGCTATATCCTGGAGTGAACAACATGAGAAGTACTCCAGCTATATCCTGGAGTGAACAACATGAGAAGTACTCCAGCTATATCCTGGAGTGAACAACATGAGAAGTACTCCAGCTATATCCTGGAGTGAACAACATGAGAAGTACTCCAGCTATATCCTGGAGTGAACAACATGAGAAGTACTCCAGCTATATCCTGGAGTGAACAACATGAGAAGTACTCCAGCTATATCCTGGAGTGAACAACATGAGAAGTACTCCAGCTAAATCCTGGAGTGAACAACATGAGAAGTACTCCAGCTAAATCCTGGAGTTAACAACATGAGAGGTACTCCAGCTATATCCTGGAGTGAACAACATGAGAAGTACTCCAGCTATATCCTGGAGTGAACAACATGAGAAGTACTCCAGCTAAATCCTGGAGTTAACAACATGAGAAGTACTCCAGCTATATCCTGGAGTGAACAACATGAGAAGTAATCCAGCTATATCCTGGAGTGAACAACATGAGAAGTACTCCAGCTATATCCTGGAGTGAACAACATCAGAAGTACTCCAGCTAAATCCTGGAGTTAACAACATGAGAAGTACTCCAGCTATATCCTGGAGTGAACAACATGAGAAGTACTCCAGCTATATCCTGGAGTGAACACCATGAGAAGTACTCCAGCTATATCCTGGAGTGAACACCATGAGAAGTACTCCAGCTATATCCTGGAGTGAACAACATCAGAAGTACTCCAGATATATCCTGGAGTGAACAACATCAGAAGTACTCCAGCTATATCCTGGAGTGAACAACATGAGAGGTACTCCAGCTATATCCTGGAGTGAACAACATGAGAAGTACTCCAGCTATATCCTGGAGTGAACAACATGAGAAGTACTCCAGCTATATCCTGGAGTGAACAACATGAGAAGTACTCCAGATATATCCTGGAGTGAACAACATGAAAAGTACTCCAGCTATATCCTGGAATGAACAACATGAGAAGTACTCCAGCTATATCCTGGAGTGAACAACATGAGAAGTACTCCAGCTATATCCTGGAGTGAACAACATGAGAAGAACTCCAGCTATATCCTGGAGTGAACACCATGAGAAGTACTCCAGCTATATCCTGGAGTGAACAAAATGAGAAGTACTCCAGCTATATCCTAGAGTGAACAACATGAGAAGAACTCCAGCTATATCCTGGAGTGAACACCATGAGAAGTACTCCAGCTATATCCTGGAGTGAACAACATGAGAAGTACTCCAGCTATATCCTGGAGTGAACAACATGAGAAGTACTCCAGCTATATCCTGGAGTGAACAACATGAGAAGTACTCCAGCTATATCCTGGATGGAACAACATGAGAAGTACTCCAGCTATATCCTGGATGGAACAACATGAGAAGTACTTCAGCTATATCCTGGAGTGAACAACATGAGAAGTACTCCAGCTATATCCTGGAGTGAACAACATGAGAAGTACTCCAGCTATATCCTGGAGTGAACACCATGAGAAGTACTCCAGCTATATCATGGAGTGAACAACATGAGAAGTACTCCAGCTATATCCTGGAGTCAACAACATGAGAAGTACTCCAGTTATATCCTGGAGTGAACAACATGAGAAGTACTCCAGCTATATCCTGGAGTGAACAACATGAGAAGTACTCCAGCTATATCCTGGAGTGAACAACATGAGAAGTACTCCAGCTATATCCTGGAGTGAACAACATGAGAAGTACTCCAGCTATATCCTGGAGTGAACAACATGAGAAGTACTCCAGCTATATCCTGGAGTGAACAACATGAGAAGTACTCCAGCTATATCCTGGAATGAACAACATGAGAAGTACTCCAGCTATATCCTGGAGTGAACAACATGAGAAGTACTCCAGCTATATCCTGGAGTGAACAACATGAGAAGAACTCCAGCTATATCCTGGAGTGAACACCATGAGAAGTACTCCAGCTATATCCTGGAGTGAACAACATGAGAAGTACTCCAGCTATATCCTAGAGTGAACAACATGAGTACTCCAGCTATATCCTGGAGTGAACAACATGAGAAGTACTCCAGCTATATCCTGGAGTGAACAACATGAGAAGTACTCCAGCTATATCCTGGAGTGAACAACATGAGAAGAACTCCAGCTATATCCTGGAGTGAACACCATGAGAAGTACTCCAGCTATATCCTGGAGTGAACAACATGAGAAGTACTCCAGCTATATCCTGGAGTGAACAACATGAGAAGTACTCCAGCTATATCCTGGAGTGAACAACATGAGAAATATTTCAACTATATCCTGGAGTGAACAACATGAGAAGAACTCCAGCTATATAATGGAGTGAACAACATGAGAAGTACTTCAGCTATATCCTGGAGTAAACAACATGAGAAGTACTCCAG
Organism: Bathymodiolus brooksi; assembly: GCA_963680875.1. Classification (NCBI taxonomy): domain Eukaryota; kingdom Metazoa; phylum Mollusca; class Bivalvia; order Mytilida; family Modiolidae; genus Bathymodiolus; species Bathymodiolus brooksi. The sequence goes on along the minus strand of OY804587.1, from coordinate 76,770,097 downwards.
CTATATCCTGGAGTGAACAACATGAGAAGTACTCCAGCTATATCCTGGAGTGAACAACATGAGAAGTACTTCAACTATATCCTGGAGTGAACAACATGAGAAGTACTCCAGTTATATCCTGGAGTGAACAACATGAGAAGAACTCCAACTATATCCTGGAGTGAACAACATGAGAAGTACTTCAGCTATATCCTGGAGTAAACAACATGAGAAGTACTCCAGCTATATCCTGGAGTGAACAATATGAGAAGAACTCCAGCTATATCCTGGAGTGAACAACATGAGAAGTACTTCAGCTATATCCTGGAGTGAACAACATGAGAAGTACTTCAGCTATTTCCTGGAGTGAGCAACATGAGAAGTACTCCAGATATATCCTGGAGTGAACAACATGAGAAGTACTCCAGCTATATCCTGGAGTGAACAACATGAGAAGTACTTCAGCTATATCCTGGAGTGAACAACATGAGAAGTACTCCAGCTATATCCTGGAATGAACAACATGAGAAGTACTCCAGCTATATCCTGGAGTGAACAACATGAGAAGTATTCCAGCTATATCCTGGAGTTGACAACATGAGAAGTACTTCAGCTATATCCTGGAGTTAACAACATGAGAAGTACTCCAGCTATATCCTGGAGTGGACAACATGAGAAGTACTCCAGCTATATCCTGGAGTGAACAACATGAGAAGTACTCCAGCTATATCCTGGAGTGAACAACATGAGAAGTACTTCAGCTATATCCTGGAGTGAACAACATGAGAAGTACTCCAGCTATATCCTGGAGTGAACAACATGAGAAGTACTCCAGCTATATCCTGGAGTGAACAACATGAGAAGTACTCCAGCTATATCCTGGAGTGGACAACATGAGAAGTACTTCAGCTATATCCTGGAGTTAACAACATGAGAAGTACTCCAGCTATATCCTGGAGTGGACAACATGAGAAGTACTCCAGCTATATCCTGGAGTGAACAACATGAGAAGTACTCCAGCTATATCCTAGAGTGAACAACATGAGAAGAACTCCAGCTATATCCTGGAGTGAACACCATGAGAAGTACTCCAGCTATATCCTGGAGTGAACAACATGAGAAGTACTCCAGCTATATCCTGGAGTGAACAACATGAGAAGTACTCCAGTTATATCCTGGAGTGAACAACATGAGAAATACTTCAACTATATCCTGGAGTGAACAACATGAGAAGTACTTCAGCTATATCTTGGAGTGAACAACATGAGAAGAACACCAGCTATATCCTGGAGTGAAAAACATGAGAAGTACTTCAGCTATATCCTGGAGTAAACATCATGAGAAGTACTCCAGCTATATCCTGGAGTGAACAACATGAGAAGAACTCCAGCTATATCCTGGAGTGAACAACATGAGAAGTTCTCCAGCTATATCCTGGAGTGGATAACATGAGAAGTACTTCAGCTATATCCTGGAGTTAACAACATGAGAAGTACTCCAGCTATTTCCTGGAGTGGACAACATGAGAAGTACTCCAGCTATATCCTGGAGTGAACAACATGAGAAGTACTCCAGCTATATCCTGGAGTGAACAACATGAGAAGAACTCCAGCTATATCCTGGAGTGAACACCATGAGAAGTACTCCAGCTATATCCTGGAGTGAACAACATGAGAAGTACTCCAGCTATATCCTGGAGTGAACAACATGAGAAATATTTCAACTATATCCTGGAGTGAACAACATGAGAAGAACTCCAGCTATATCCTGGAGTGAACACCATGAAAAGTACTCCAGCTATATCCTGGAGTGAACAACATGAGAAGTACTCCAGCTATATCCTGGAGTGAACAACATGAGAAGTACTCCAGATATATCCTGGAGTGAACAACATGAGAAGTACTCCAGCTATATCCTGGAGTAAACAACATGAGAAGTACTTCAACTATATCCTGGAGTGAACAACATGAGAAGTACTCCAGTTATATCCTGGAGTGAACAACATGAGAAGAACTCCAGCTATATCCTGGAGTGAACAACATGAGAAGTACTTCAGCTATTTCCTGGAGTGAGCAACATGAGAAGTACTCCAGATATATCCTGGAGTGAACAACATGAGAAGTACTCCAGCTATATACTGGAGTGAACAACATGAGAAGTACTTCAGCTATATCCTGGAGTGAACAACATGAGAAGTACTCCAGCTATATCCTGGAGTGAACAACATGAGAAGTACTCCAGCTATATCCTGGAGTGAACAACATGAGAAGTACTCCAGCTATATCCTGGAGTGAACAACATGAGAAGTACTCCAGCTATATCCTGGAGTGAACAACATGAGAAGTACTCCAGCTATATCCTGGAATGAACAACATGAGAAGTACTCCAGCTATATCCTGGAGTGAACAACATGAGAAGTACTCCAGCTATATCCTGGAGTGAACAACATGAGAAGAACTCCAGCTATATCCTGGAGTGAACACCATGAGAAGTACTCCAGCTATATCCTGGAGTGAACAACATGAGAAGTACTCCAGCTATATCCTAGAGTGAACAACATGAGTACTCCAGCTATATCCTGGAGTGAACAACATGAGAAGTACTCCAGCTATATCCTGGAGTGAACAACATGAGAAGTACTCCAGCTATATCCTGGAGTGAACAACATGAGAAGAACTCCAGCTATATCCTGGAGTGAACACCATGAGAAGTACTCCAGCTATATCCTGGAGTGAACAACATGAGAAGTACTCCAGCTATATCCTGGAGTGAACAACATGAGAAGTACTCCAGCTATATCCTGGAGTGAACAACATGAGAAATATTTCAACTATATCCTGGAGTGAACAACATGAGAAGAACTCCAGCTATATAATGGAGTGAACAACATGAGAAGTACTTCAGCTATATCCTGGAGTAAACAACATGAGAAGTACTCCAGCTATATCCTGGAGTGAACAACATGAGAAGTACTCCAGCTATATCCTGGAGTGAACAACATGAGAAGTACTTCAACTATATCCTGGAGTGAACAACATGAGAAGTACTCCAGTTATATCCTGGAGTGAACAACATGAGAAGAACTCCAACTATATCCTGGAGTGAACAACATGAGAAGTACTTCAGCTATATCCTGGAGTAAACAACATGAGAAGTACTCCAGCTATATCCTGGAGTGAACAATATGAGAAGAACTCCAGCTATATCCTGGAGTGAACAACATGAGAAGTACTTCAGCTATATCCTGGAGTGAACAACATGAGAAGTACTTCAGCTATTTCCTGGAGTGAGCAACATGAGAAGTACTCCAGATATATCCTGGAGTGAACAACATGAGAAGTACTCCAGCTATATCCTGGAGTGAACAACATGAGAAGTACTTCAGCTATATCCTGGAGTGAACAACATGAGAAGTACTCCAGCTATATCCTGGAATGAACAACATGAGAAGTACTCCAGCTATATCCTGGAGTGAACAACATGAGAAGTATTCCAGCTATATCCTGGAGTTGACAACATGAGAAGTACTTCAGCTATATCCTGGAGTTAACAACATGAGAAGTACTCCAGCTATATCCTGGAGTGGACAACATGAGAAGTACTCCAGCTATATCCTGGAGTGAACAACATGAGAAGTACTCCAGCTATATCCTGGAGTGAACAACATGAGAAGTACTTCAGCTATATCCTGGAGTGAACAACATGAGAAGTACTCCAGCTATATCCTGGAGTGAACAACATGAGAAGTACTCCAGCTATATCCTGGAGTGAACAACATGAGAAGTACTCCAGCTATATCCTGGAGTGGACAACATGAGAAGTACTTCAGCTATATCCTGGAGTTAACAACATGAGAAGTACTCCAGCTATATCCTGGAGTGGACAACATGAGAAGTACTCCAGCTATATCCTGGAGTGAACAACATGAGAAGTACTCCAGCTATATCCTAGAGTGAACAACATGAGAAGAACTCCAGCTATATCCTGGAGTGAACACCATGAGAAGTACTCCAGCTATATCCTGGAGTGAACAACATGAGAAGTACTCCAGCTATATCCTGGAGTGAACAACATGAGAAGTACTCCAGTTATATCCTGGAGTGAACAACATGAGAAGTACTTCAACTATATCCTGGAGTGAACAACATGAGAAGTACTTCAGCTATATCTTGGAGTGAACAACATGAGAAGAACACCAGCTATATCCTGGAGTGAAAAACATGAGAAGTACTTCAGCTATATCCTGGAGTAAACATCATGAGAAGTACTCCAGCTATATCCTGGAGTGAACAACATGAGAAGAACTCCAGCTATATCCTGGAGTGAACAACATGAGAAGTTCTCCAGCTATATCCTGGAGTGGATAACATGAGAAGTACTTCAGCTATATCCTGGAGTTAACAACATGAGAAGTACTCCAGCTATTTCCTGGAGTGGACAACATGAGAAGTACTCCAGCTATATCCTGGAGTGAACAACATGAGAAGTACTCCAGCTATATCCTGGAGTGAACAACATGAGAAGAACTCCAGCTATATCCTGGAGTGAACACCATGAGAAGTACTCCAGCTATATCCTGGAGTGAACAACATGAGAAGTACTCCAGCTATATCCTGGAGTGAACAACATGAGAAATATTTCAACTATATCCTGGAGTGAACAACATGAGAAGAACTCCAGCTATATCCTGGAGTGAACACCATGAAAAGTACTCCAGCTATATCCTGGAGTGAACAACATGAGAAGTACTCCAGCTATATCCTGGAGTGAACAACATGAGAAGTACTCCAGATATATCCTTGAGTGAACAACATGAGAAGTACTCCAGCTATATCCTGGAGTAAACAACATGAGAAGTACTTCAACTATATCCTGGAGTGAACAACATGAGAAGTACTCCAGTTATATCCTGGAGTGAACAACATGAGAAGAACTCCAGCTATATCCTGGAGTGAACAACATGAGAAGTACTTCAGCTATTTCCTGGAGTGAGCAACATGAGAAGTACTCCAGATATATCCTGGAGTGAACAACATGAGAAGTACTCCAGCTATATACTGGAGTGAACAACATGAGAAGTACTTCAGCTATATCCTGGAGTGAACAACATGAGAAGTACTCCAGCTATATCCTGGAGTGAACAACATGAGAAGTACTCCAGCTATATCCTGGAGTGAACAACATGAGAAGTACTCCAGCTATATCCTGGAGTGGACAACATGAGAAGTACTTCAGCTATATCCTGGAGTTAACAACATGAGAAGTACTCCAGCTATATCCTGGAGTGGACAACATGAGAAGTACTCCAGCTATATCCTGGAGTGAACAACATGAGAAGTACTCCAGCTATATCCTGGAGTGAACAACATGAGAAGTACTTCAGCTATATCCTGGAGTGAACAACATGAGAAGTACTCCAGCTATATCCTGGAGTGAACAACATGAGAAGTACTCCAGCTATATCCTGGAGTAAACAACATGAGAAGTACTCCAGCTATATCCTGGAGTAAACAACATGAGAAGTACTTCAACTATATCCTGGAGTGAACAACATGAGAAGTACTCCAGTTATATCCTGGAGTGAACAACATGAGAAGAACTCCAGCTATATCCTGGAGTGAACAACATGAGAAGTACTTCAGCTATTTCCTGGAGTGAGCAACATGAGAAGTACTCCAGATATATCCTGGAGTGAACAACATGAGAAGTACTCCAGCTATATACTGGAGTGAACAACATGAGAAGTACTTCAGCTATATCCTGGAGTGAACAACATGAGAAGTACTCCAGCTATATCCTGGAGTGAACAACATGAGAAGTACTCCAGCTATATCCTGGAGTGAACAACATGAGAAGTACTCCAGCTATATCCTGGAGTGAACAACATGAGAAGTACTCCAGCTATATCCTGGAGTGAACAACATGAGAAGTACTCCAGCTATATCCTGGAATGAACAACATGAGAAGTACTCCAGCTATATCCTGGAGTGAACAACATGAGAAGTACTCCAGCTATATCCTGGAGTGAACAACATGAGAAGAACTCCAGCTATATCCTGGAGTGAACACCATGAGAAGTACTCCAGCTATATCCTGGAGTGAACAACATGAGAAGTACTCCAGCTATATCCTAGAGTGAACAACATGAGTACTCCAGCTATATCCTGGAGTGAACAACATGAGAAGTACTCCAGCTATATCCTGGAGTGAACAACATGAGAAGTACTCCAGCTATATCCTGGAGTGAACAACATGAGAAGAACTCCAGCTATATCCTGGAGTGAACACCATGAGAAGTACTCCAGCTATATCCTGGAGTGAACAACATGAGAAGTACTCCAGCTATATCCTGGAGTGAACAACATGAGAAGTACTCCAGCTATATCCTGGAGTGAACAACATGAGAAATATTTCAACTATATCCTGGAGTGAACAACATGAGAAGAACTCCAGCTATATAATGGAGTGAACAACATGAGAAGTACTTCAGCTATATCCTGGAGTAAACAACATGAGAAGTACTCCAGCTATATCCTGGAGTGAACAACATGAGAAGTACTCCAGCTATATCCTGGAGTGAACAACATGAGAAGTACTTCAACTATATCCTGGAGTGAACAACATGAGAAGTACTCCAGTTATATCCTGGAGTGAACAACATGAGAAGAACTCCAACTATATCCTGGAGTGAACAACATGAGAAGTACTTCAGCTATATCCTGGAGTAAACAACATGAGAAGTACTCCAGCTATATCCTGGAGTGAACAATATGAGAAGAACTCCAGCTATATCCTGGAGTGAACAACATGAGAAGTACTTCAGCTATATCCTGGAGTGAACAACATGAGAAGTACTTCAGCTATTTCCTGGAGTGAGCAACATGAGAAGTACTCCAGATATATCCTGGAGTGAACAACATGAGAAGTACTCCAGCTATATCCTGGAGTGAACAACATGAGAAGTACTTCAGCTATATCCTGGAGTGAACAACATGAGAAGTACTCCAGCTATATCCTGGAATGAACAACATGAGAAGTACTCCAGCTATATCCTGGAGTGAACAACATGAGAAGTATTCCAGCTATATCCTGGAGTTGACAACATGAGAAGTACTTCAGCTATATCCTGGAGTTAACAACATAGAAGTACTCCAGCTATATCCTGGAGTGGACAACATGAGAAGTACTCCAGCTATATCCTGGAGTGAACAACATGAGAAGTACTCCAGCTATATCCTGGAGTGAACAACATGAGAAGTACTTCAGCTATATCCTGGAGTGAACAACATGAGAAGTACTCCAGCTATATCCTGGAGTGAACAACATGAGAAGTACTCCAGCTATATCCTGGAGTGAACAACATGAGAAGTACTCCAGCTATATCCTGGAGTGGACAACATGAGAAGTACTTCAGCTATATCCTGGAGTTAACAACATGAGAAGTACTCCAGCTATATCCTGGAGTGGACAACATGAGAAGTACTCCAGCTATATCCTGGAGTGAACAACATGAGAAGTACTCCAGCTATATCCTAGAGTGAACAACATGAGAAGAACTCCAGCTATATCCTGGAGTGAACACCATGAGAAGTACTCCAGCTATATCCTGGAGTGAACAACATGAGAAGTACTCCAGCTATATCCTGGAGTGAACAACATGAGAAGTACTCCAGTTATATCCTGGAGTGAACAACATGAGAAGTACTTCAACTATATCCTGGAGTGAACAACATGAGAAGTACTTCAGCTATATCTTGGAGTGAACAACATGAGAAGAACACCAGCTATATCCTGGAGTGAAAAACATGAGAAGTACTTCAGCTATATCCTGGAGTAAACATCATGAGAAGTACTCCAGCTATATCCTGGAGTGAACAACATGAGAAGAACTCCAGCTATATCCTGGAGTGAACAACATGAGAAGTTCTCCAGCTATATCCTGGAGTGGATAACATGAGAAGTACTTCAGCTATATCCTGGAGTTAACAACATGAGAAGTACTCCAGCTATTTCCTGGAGTGGACAACATGAGAAGTACTCCAGCTATATCCTGGAGTGAACAACATGAGAAGTACTCCAGCTATATCCTGGAGTGAACAACATGAGAAGAACTCCAGCTATATCCTGGAGTGAACACCATGAGAAGTACTCCAGCTATATCCTGGAGTGAACAACATGAGAAGTACTCCAGCTATATCCTGGAGTGAACAACATGAGAAATATTTCAACTATATCCTGGAGTGAACAACATGAGAAGAACTCCAGCTATATCCTGGAGTGAACACCATGAAAAGTACTCCAGCTATATCCTGGAGTGAACAACATGAGAAGTACTCCAGCTATATCCTGGAGTGAACAACATGAGAAGTACTCCAGATATATCCTTGAGTGAACAACATGAGAAGTACTCCAGCTATATCCTGGAGTAAACAACATGAGAAGTACTTCAACTATATCCTGGAGTGAACAACATGAGAAGTACTCCAGTTATATCCTGGAGTGAACAACATGAGAAGAACTCCAGCTATATCCTGGAGTGAACAACATGAGAAGTACTTCAGCTATTTCCTGGAGTGAGCAACATGAGAAGTACTCCAGATATATCCTGGAGTGAACAACATGAGAAGTACTCCAGCTATATACTGGAGTGAACAACATGAGAAGTACTTCAGCTATATCCTGGAGTGAACAACATGAGAAGTACTCCAGCTATATCCTGGAGTGAACAACATGAGAAGTACTCCAGCTATATCCTGGAGTGAACAACATGAGAAGTACTCCAGCTATATCCTGGAGTGGACAACATGAGAAGTACTTCAGCTATATCCTGGAGTTAACAACATGAGAAGTACTCCAGCTATATCCTGGAGTGGACAACATGAGAAGTACTCCAGCTATATCCTGGAGTGAACAACATGAGAAGTACTCCAGCTATATCCTGGAGTGAACAACATGAGAAGTACTTCAGCTATATCCTGGAGTGAACAACATGAGAAGTACTCCAGCTATATCCTGGAGTGAACAACATGAGAAGTACTCCAGCTATATCCTGGAGTGAACAACATGAGAAGTACTCCAGCTATATCCTGGAGTGGACAACATGAGAAGTACTTCAGCTATATCCTGGAGTTAACAACATGAGAAGTACTCCAGCTATATCCTGGAGTGGACAACATGAGAAGTACTCCAGCTATATCCTGGAGTGAACAACATGAGAAGTACTCCAGCTATATCCTAGAGTGAACAACATGAGAAGAACTCCAGCTATATCCTGGAGTGAACACCATGAGAAGTACTCCAGCTATATCCTGGAGTGAACAACATGAGAAGTACTCCAGCTATATCCTGGAGTGAACAACATGAGAAGTACTCCAGTTATATCCTGGAGTGAACAACATGAGAAGTACTTCAACTATATCCTGGAGTGAACAACATGAGAAGTACTCCAGTTATATCCTGGAGTGAACAACATGAGACGAACACCAGCTATATCTTGGAGTGAACAACATGAGAAGTACTTCAGCTATATCCTGGAGTAAACAACATGAGAAGTACTCCAGATATTTCCTGGAGTGAACAATATGAGAAGAACTCCAGCTATATCCTGGAGTGAACAACATGAGAAGTACTTCAGCTATATCCTGGAGTGAACAACATGAGAAGTACTTCAGCTATTTCCTGGAGTTAGCAACATGAGAAATACTCCAGATATATCCTGGAGTGAACAACATGAGAAGTACTCCAGCTATATCCTGGAGTGAACAACATGAGAAGTACTTCAGCTATATCCTGGAGTGAACAACATGAGAAGTACTTCAGCTATATCCTGGAGTGAACAACATGAGAAGAACTCCAGCTATATCCTGGAGTGAACAACATGAGAAGTTCTCCAGCTATATCCTGGAGTGGATAACATGAGAAGTACTTCAGCTATATCCTGGAGTTAACAACATGAGAAGTACTCCAGCTATTTCCTGGAGTGGACAACATGAGAAGTACTCCAGCTATATCCTGGAGTGAACAACATGAGAAGTACTCCAGCTATATCCTGGAGTGAACAACATGAGAAGTACTCCAGCTATATCCTGGAGTGAACACCATGAGAAGTACTCCAGCTATATCCTGGAGTAAACAACATGAGAAGTACTTCAACTATATCCTGGAGTGAACAACATGAGAAGTACTCCAGTTATATCCTGGAGTGAACAACATGAGAAGAACTCCAGCTATATTTCTGTAGTGAACAACATGAGAAGTACTTCAGCTATATCTTGGAGTGAACAACATGAGAAGTACTCCAGCTATATTCTGGAGTGAACAATATGAGAAGAACTCCAGCTATATCCTGGAGTGAATAACATGAGAAGTACTTCAGCTATATCCTGGAGTGAACAACATGAGAAGTACTTCAGCTATTTCCTGGAGTGAGCAACATGAGAAGTACTCCAGATATATCCTGGAGTGAACAACATGAGAAGTACTCCAGCTATATACTGGAGTGAACAACATGAGAAGTACTTCAGCTATATCCTGGAGTGAACAACATGAGAGGTACTCCAGCTATATCCTGGAGTGAACAACATGAGAAGTACTCCAGCTATATCCTGGAGTGAACAACATGAGAAGTACTCCAGCTATATCCTGGAGTGGACAACATGAGAAGTACTTCAGCTATATCCTGGAGTTAACAACATGAGAAGTACTCCAGCTAAATCCTGCAGTTGACAACTTGAGCAGTACTCCAGCTATATCCTGGAGTGAACAACATGAGAAGTACTTCAGCTATATCCTGGGGTGAACAACATGAGAAGTACTCCAGCTATATCCTGGAGTGAACAACATGAGAAGTACTTCAGCTCTATCCTGGAGTTAACAACATGAGAAGTACTCCAGCTATATCCTGGAGTGAACAACATGAGAAGTACTCCAGCTATATCCTGGAGTGAACAACATGAGAAGTACTTCAGCTATATCCTGGAGTAAACAACATGAGAAGTACTCCAGATATTTCCTGGAGTGAACAATATGAGAAGAACTCCAGCTATATCCTGGAGTGAACAACATGAGAAGTACTTCAGCTATATCCTGGAGTGAACAACATGAGAAGTACTTCAGCTATTTCCTGGAGTTAGCAACATGAGAAATACTCCAGATATATCCTGGAGTGAACAACATGAGAAGTACTCCAGCTATATCCTGGAGTGAACAACATGAGAAGTACTTCAGCTATATCCTGGAGTGAACAACATGAGAAGTACTTCAGCTATATCCTGGAGTGAACAACATGAGAAGAACTCCAGCTATATCCTGGAGTGAACAACATGAGAAGTTCTCCAGCTATATCCTGGAGTGGATAACATGAGAAGTACTTCAGCTATATCCTGGAGTTAACAACATGAGAAGTACTCCAGCTATTTCCTGGAGTGGACAACATGAGAAGTACTCCAGCTATATCCTGGAGTGAACAACATGAGAAGTACTCCAGCTATATCCTGGAGTGAACAACATGAGAAGTACTCCAGCTATATCCTGGAGTGAACACCATGAGAAGTACTCCAGCTATATCCTGGAGTAAACAACATGAGAAGTACTTCAACTATATCCTGGAGTGAACAACATGAGAAGTACTCCAGTTATATCCTGGAGTGAACAACATGAGAAGAACTCCAGCTATATTTCTGTAGTGAACAACATGAGAAGTACTTCAGCTATATCTTGGAGTGAACAACATGAGAAGTACTCCAGCTATATTCTGGAGTGAACAATATGAGAAGAACTCCAGCTATATCCTGGAGTGAATAACATGAGAAGTACTTCAGCTATATCCTGGAGTGAACAACATGAGAAGTACTTCAGCTATTTCCTGGAGTGAGCAACATGAGAAGTACTCCAGATATATCCTGGAGTGAACAACATGAGAAGTACTCCAGCTATATACTGGAGTGAACAACATGAGAAGTACTTCAGCTATATCCTGGAGTGAACAACATGAGAGGTACTCCAGCTATATCCTGGAGTGAACAACATGAGAAGTACTCCAGCTATATCCTGGAGTGAACAACATGAGAAGTACTCCAGCTATATCCTGGAGTGGACAACATGAGAAGTACTTCAGCTATATCCTGGAGTTAACAACATGAGAAGTACTCCAGCTAAATCCTGCAGTTGACAACTTGAGCAGTACTCCAGCTATATCCTGGAGTGAACAACATGAGAAGTACTTCAGCTATATCCTGGGGTGAACAACATGAGAAGTACTCCAGCTATATCCTGGAGTGAACAACATGAGAAGTACTTCAGCTCTATCCTGGAGTTAACAACATGAGAAGTACTCCAGCTATATCCTGGAGTGAACAACATGAGAAGTACTCCAGCTATATCCTGGAGTGAACAACATGAGAAGTACTCCAGCTATATCCTGGAGTGGACAACATGAGAAGTACTTCAGTTATATCCTGGAGTTAACAACATGAGAAGTACTCCAGCTAAATCCTGGAGTTAACAACATGAGAAGTACTCCAGCTATATCCTGGAGTGAACAACATGAGAAGTACTCCAGCTAAATCCTGGAGTGAACAACATGAGAAGTACTCCAGCTATATCCTGGAGTGAACAACATAAGAAGTACTTCAGCTATATCCTGGAGTGAACAACATGAGAAGTACTCCAGCTATATCCTGGAGTGGACAACATGACAAGTACTTCAGCTATATCCTGGAGTTAACAACATGAGAAGTACTCCAGCTAAATCCTGGAGTGAACAACATGAGATGTACTCCAGCTATATCCTGGAGTGAACAACATGAGAAGTACTTCAGCTATATCCTGGAGTGAACAACATGAGAAGTACCCCAGCTATATCCTGGAGTGGACAACATGAGAAGTACTTCAGCTATATCCTGGAGTTAACAACATGAGAAGTACTCCAGCTAATTCCTGGAGTTAACAACTTGAGAAGTACTCCAGCTATATCCTGGAGTGAACAACATGAGAAGTACTTCAGCTATATCATGGAGTTAACAACATGAGAAGTACTCCAGCTATATCCTGGAGTGAACAACATGAGAAGTACTTCAGCTATATCCTGGAGTGAACAACATGAGAAGTATTTCAGCTATATCCTGGAGTTAACAACATCAGAAGTACTCCAGCTATATCCTGGTGTTAACAACATGAGAAGTACTCCAGCTATATCCTGGAGTGAACAACATGAGAAGTACTCCAGCTATATCCTGGAGTGAACAACATGAGAAATACTTCAGCTATATCCTGGAGTGAACAACATGAGAAGTACTTCAGCTATATCCTGGAGTGAACAACATGAGAAGTACTTCAGCTATATACTGGAGTGAACAACATGAGAAGTACTCCAGCTATATCCTGGAGTGAACAACATGAGAAATACTTCAGCTATATCCTGGAGTGAACAACATGAGAAGTACTCCAGGTATATCCTGGAGTGGACAAATTTCACAAGAGAAGTTTGTAGAAACAAAGGGTATTCAGAACCCGCAAATCGAAGAAGAACAAGAAATACACTTATTTCTTCATCTACACGTCCTTTAGAAATAAGACATATTTGTTTTGGGGAAATTGCACATGTATAATAATATAAAAACCTGACCTCACGATGGGTGCAATGCATCAAGCAGAATAATATCCATTTGAATAACGTGGTCTCACTACCGTTTCCTTTCGGGTGGGGTTGTGTTGTTGGAATTTTTGCTAATTAACGTAATAAGTTATAATTGTTTACTCTCTATGTATACCTCTTGTTATGCTGTTTTACTGGTATTCTTTTGTGTATCCGCATTGTGGCTTCTCGTACTGTTCCCAATTATAGGTATTATACTTTTATCTTGCAATTATCTTTGCATTGAATTGAACGGTTTTTGGTATTGTACATGCACATAGGCAATACTTATGGCAATTTGATCCACCCAACGACCACTCGTGACGATCTGTTTCTACTTAAGAGCTGCAGCATGTTCTCCTACATTTACACAGATATATTTTCAAAACACGACGGCACATATTTATGCTATATCTTGTCATTCAGGTGAGTTCCGAAGTTTTCTAATCTACTTCAGTTCCCAAGAGGTATACATAGAGAGTAAACAATTATAACTTATTACGTTAATTAATGATTTTCAATTAAAAATCATTTTCGATTCGTCTTTACACCCGTTCGTATTCTATGGGATACATGTTTTATTCACGATATTATTATCTATTGACGTGTACTGATGTTGTTCAACATGATTTTCATATCAAATAATGAACAGTCAAACAACGGAGTTCGGTAATTTTGTTATTACCCTTATTTGCCACTACTTGAACAGCATTAAACTGCGTACCCTTCTGGAGCACCTGAGTTCACCCAGAGAGTTTTAATAGGTTTTGTGATACCGGTACTTATTCGTTAATAATTTGTCTAATGTTTTTGTGTCGTTATTAGTAGTCTCTTTGTTGTTGTTTTTTTGTGTTTTGTTTTGGTCATCGTATTGTCTGCACGGCTTTGGTATCTGTAGACTTTTGATGTAGTTAAATGAATACCAACTATATTTACACTGAAAGTAGCACTAGGAATAATAGGAATTGTCTTTGGTCGGTATTTAAGATTGTCACGGGAAAGAGGTCATACTTGCCACCAACGACCAAGAGGTTTTTTTTTACTTGTAAGGATGTTGACATTGTGTAAACGCAAAAATTCATTTGCGTCACGTCCTATGGGCGGGTTTTCTATATGAATGGTTTCGCGTAACCAGTAACAATACCGGAATGTTTTAAAGCCAACAAGGTTTGAGATAAGTCAGAGCATATAACTAACAAGTAAAAAGATATTAAAACCCCAAATTAAACGACACAATAAAGCTAAAAGACAAAATGATGGAAATATGATCAGTTAGATAACGATCTACGGACGTCAAATGATAACAAGATCCTTGATGGTGTGCTTGACAAAATGTGACATTATCATATACTGTTACCTATGCTGGTGTCCAACACAAATCTCATATCAAACGATATTCGATTAACTTAATAGTAACAAGACAAACGCCACTAGTAGAGCAGATACTGTTTTCCCTTCGGTGCACATTAGTTCATTCCTGGTTTCTGGTTGGGTTCATGTTGCCCAATCTTTGAGGGGTTTTTTTTTGTTGTGTTTTGTAGACCTAATTCAATGTATTGTATGTTCGTTCTCGATTTACGACTTCTGATTACAACTTTATTGTCTTCAAATATTTCTTATGAGCACATGTCGTGTATGACTGACTATATGGCGAATGAAATTATAATTAACAATTATATATTTTACATTTTAATTCATGGTACAGAACACAATACTATTACCATAGAAAGTTAAGACACCATTTGTGTTGGCATTGTTGGAGTCGCTGTCGTTGGTGTCGCTGTCGTCGAAGGCATATTTACAACTGGAGCATGGATTCCTAAGCGGTGCACTAAGCGCTGGAAACTATAGAAATAGAATACATTATATATTAGCATTATGATGTGCATGTATATAAGAAATATTTGTCGGTAATTTTGACATTTTGTTCTTTGATCTCGACAAGTGATAATGTCAATATCAGCGAACTGACTCTGATACTGAAAATAATAGGCCAGTGTGACGTCAAACAAATTATGATATTACCGATAAAAACAATGACGTCCGTTTTGAAGGTCTCGACATACATATTACTAATATCACACCTCGGATACTAGTGATGATGTCTGACTCGACCTTCCAGTAATTTATTTATTGTGTACGGAATCGTTTTAGCGGTCTAACACCGACGCTAGGTGTTAATTGACTACTGATTTAGACAGGTAAAAAAATATATTCCTCCTACGAGAATACACCACATGAGAATAAGAAAAATAATGTAGATATTATTTATACTCTTTAAAGTAACTGTACTGTAACTGTACTGTAACTGTACTAGGTACGATTTTGACCAACAAAATTATATGTTTTAGAAATTAGTAAATAGCTTTAAAATGATGAAATAAAGGTAAATATTTCACATTAAACAGTTTATCGAACCACTTTTCGCCTTTTGAGAACGAACATTACCATCGCAAGCAAGCAAATAATTTGACCTCGCTTTTTCCGTATGCAACTGACCTTACTAGTGACAGGTAAAAACGAATAATTTGTATTTTGTCGCTTATTAACCACAAATTTGCATGGTTCATTGTCCGTAATTAACACCGACTAAAAGCAGATTCACAAAAAATAAGAAATAAGTGCATTGTTGTACTAATTTAATGACGATTCGACAAACTCCGTAAACAATGTCGATAATTAATAAGATGACGTCCATCTCTTGATCGATCTCAAAAAACGAGCAGTTGCACGATTTTCCCCCGATGCGCGTACATTTCATAACATTTATAAGTTACAGAAACACGTTTTATTAAGGCATCAATCATATCTGATAGTTTTTACGGGTAACACAAATTTACGATTTTGGCAGATAATGTCCCTTTAAATATAAACAACATAATCATCAGAAACCCATACTGTATACATTTAGTTACCAGATAGCTATTTTTGTATCTAACATTCAGTGATGTTTGACTCAATACATGACTTCAAAAATAAATTTGTTACGATTGTGTTTCGGTGGTCAACTGTTTAGCCCACAAAAGGTCAGCAACAACAAATACTTACCGAGTTTAAATTAAAAATGGAATTGTTACATTTCACATCAGAAATGTGTTTCAGATGGTCCTAGCCACCGGAAAACGAGGAAATGTTGATAGGGTTTAACATTTAGACTGCTAACCAGAAGCTCTTACAATTTATTTATACATGCAGGGAGCATGATATTCTCCTTACACGGTGCTTTTGCTTACGTTCCATTCATAGAGTGAGTTATGTTATGGTTGGTCCTATGCATATATAAAACACGGACGCCCTTACGAGGATTTTAATATTACTGATCATATTAAAAACTACATTAAGCAATAAATAAAAATGAAATAAAAGGAATAATGCATACAGACATGAAAGATTTTCTTCTGATCTCCGGATTTCACCAGCTTAGATAAACATATTTGGAAAGATAATGTATGACACTAGGTACAAACAGCTATGAAGGTATTCGACCACTTGATAAGGTTGTTTCCTCTATTTTCCCATACAAAAACAAAATCGGATGTATAATTTCAGAATCAGGAATTGCTTATCCTTCGTGAGCACCTTGGTTCACCCTCTGTTTATTGATGGGGTCCGTGTTGCGCATTGCTAATTAGTTTTCTGTATTGTTTTTCTGCTTTGTCTTCGTCTTGTGTCTTGTGTGTCCAATGTTACCACTCTCTCTAACTGGAATATTCATTTTCTCTATTATTTATTCACCATTGAATACTTTCATATATAATGTGTACTCTTTATTTAGATTTAGTTTTCCTACCTTTTACAGATGAGCGGGCAGCCAAATTGAAGAAGATGATCTGTTTGGATGAGATGATGACATTGACTTTCACATACTATTTCAGTTGAGTCTGATGCCAGTGTACTAGCCATCTGTGTTAATAATACCTTTAAGTCTACACCTTGCAATAATGTGTCTGTAGATATAAATAGATTGATTTGATTTGATTTTAATTTTTGGTGTTAAACGCCACTTTCAGCAATATTTCAGATATATCATGGCGACCAGTTTTAGTGGTGGAAGAAACCGGAGTACCCGGAGAGAACCACCGACCATGGGCAAGCAACTGGTAAACTTTATCACTTGCGGCTGCGAGTCGTGTGCACCCTTTTTGTAATTTACAAAGCCGAGCGCGAACCCACGCCGTATTGATGATAGGCTTATATGAGTTGCTAGGTGATCCAACTACCAACTTATTGAGCCAACCGGGCCATATAAATAGAACAAAAGTTCAAAGTTCATAATGTTATAAAGTAGAAACCTAACATTTTAGGTTCGACTTTATTTCTTATTGTCCCACTTGGCAAAGAGCCAGCTAATCAAATAAGCAATCAGGCTTTGTCAATTTACTTTAGAAACGATGTTAAATTCCACAGTAGAAATAGCATCAAATGGAAAGTAAATGAGCGTCGTCCACCCATAAACGTCTTCATGCATCAAAAGTACATATACAAATATAAATTCAATTTTAATGTAATTTACTTTTACTATGCAGTACATGTACATGTGATGATGCAAAGCTATGAATATTGACATGACTTACCCAGAAGAAGTCTTTTGTGGGGCACAACGTTTGGGTGTGAGATTCCATAACTGTGAGCCAAACTCTGGAGGCTAAATATATAAGACATTTAATATACATTAGGTGTCAACAACAAACATTACTGTATATATTGAACAGTATTTAAATTTGAATATGTGTGTCTTGTATCACGTGAGGAAGAGTGACATTGACTGTATAAGCCCCATTTAAGTATTATATATACCATGGATCTTACGAATTAACTTATTTAAACCAACGAATCCGAAGGATGAGTTGGCTTAAATACGTTCATGAGTAAGATTCATGGTATATATGGTTTGTAACAGAAATGACATGATTGACATATCATATGACGTCAAAATCATGGAATAACAGACCTATGACGTCAAAATCATGGAATAACATCAATATCTTCATGTTAGACCATGGTTTGTAAAAGTTCACTATTTTTAAGTTGATTACTGCATAAAAACTTCAAAGGAAAAATGCGTATTTATGTTACAACTAGTTTTACACCGCCACTGTTCAATACACTGTACCAAGCCAGGAAAGTGAGTGGTCGTGAGATGTGTTACGTGTATCGAATTTGCATCTGTCTACAATTTTCGACTATATTTTAGAACTGTACCGACAGTGTTTTATTTTAAAACTGTACCGACAGTGTGTTATTTTAGAACTGTACTGACAGTGTGTTATTTTAGAACTGTTCCGACAGTGTGTTATTTTAGAACTGTTCCCATAATGTGTTATTTTAGAACTGTTCCGACAGTGTGTTATTTTAGAACTGTACAGACAGTGTGTTATTTTAGAACTGTTCCGACAGTGTGTTGTTTTAGAACTGTACCGACAGTGTGTTATTTTAGAACTGTTCCGACAGTGTGTTATTTTAGAACTGTTCCGACAGTGTGCTATTTTACAACTGTTCCGACAGTGTATTATTTTGAACTGTACCAACAGTGTGTTATTTTAGAACTGTACCGACAGTGTGTTATTTTAGAACTGTTCCGACAGTGTGTTATTTTAGAACTGTACAGACAGTGTGTTATTTTAGAACTGTTCCGACAGTGTGTTATTTTAGAACTGTACCGACAGTGTGTTATTTTAGAACTGTTCCGACAGTGTGTTATTTTAGAACTGTTCCGACAGTGTGCTATTTTACAACTGTTCCGACAGTGTATTATTTTAGAACTGTACCAACAGTGTGTTATTTTAGAACTGTACCGACAGTGTGTTATTTTAGAACTGTTCCGACAGTGTGTTATTTTAGAACTGTACCGACAGTGTGTTATTTTAGAACTGTACCGACAGTGTGTTATTTTAGAACTGTACCGACAGTGTGTTATTTTAGAACTGTTCCGACAGTGTGTTATTTTAGAACTGTTCCCATGGTGTGTTATTTTAGAACTGTTCCGACAGTGTGTTATTTTAGAACTGTACAGACAATGTGTTATTGTAGAACTGTTCCGACAGTGTGTTATTTTAGAACTGTACCGACAGTGTGTTATTTTAGAACTGTTCCGACAGTGTGTTATTTTAGAACTGTTCCGACAGTATGCTATTTTAGAACTGTTCCGACAGTGTGTTATTTTAGAACTGTACCGGCAGTGTGTTATTTTAGAACTGTACCGACAGTGTGTTATTTTAGAACTGTTCCGACAGTGTGTTATTTTAGAACTGTTCCGACAGTGTGTTATTATAGAATTGTTCCCACAGTGTGTTATTTTAGAACTGTTCCGACAGTGTGTTATTATAGAATTGTTCCCACAGTGTGTTATTTTAGAACTGTTCCGACAGTGTGTTATTTTAGAACTGTTCCGATAGTGTGTTATTTTAAAACTGTTCCAACATTGTATTATTTTAGAACTGTTCCGACAGTGTATTATTTTAGAACTGTTCCGACAGTGTGGGGTTTTTTGTGTTTCGTTTTATTGCCATTTTACAAAAATACTGCAATTGAATGTGTATGATATTGAAAAATAGATTAATTATTTCAACGTCTACGGCATACAATAATTGATCCAGAGTTTTTCCCTATATATTACATATAAGACCACATTTTAGGGAAATCCTTGTCAAGTAATTTCTTGCTCGATTTTCATGAAATTTTCAACATTAAAAGCAGAAATAAATATAGCTTTTATAATTTTCAAATCATGTTATTTCTGTTGTTCCTTAAAACACGATTTAAACACGACGTGTACTATCTTTTCTCTTTGTGCTCGTGTTAAAGGTAGCTCGAGAAGATTAAACAAAGTTGAACACATACATGCTTGATGCTCGGTTGAACTAAGATAATTAAGAACATACCTTCTACAGATGAGGGGACATCCATGTTGTAGGAGATGGTTTTGCTGAACAAGAGAGTGACATTCCGTTTCACATTTATGTTCTGTTTCTTCAGATCCGGCCAATGAGGCCAATGTTGACACTAAACTCTTCAGTTCATCTCCTTGGAATAATGTATCTATAATATATATATAGCATTAATAGTGACCGACGTTCCACTCCTATTACGAATAGAACATGTATACAGTGATGGTCAATAAAGCCACCAATATTAACAAAACAAACAATCACCTCTCACTTCATCTCCATGAACATAATTCCCACGACATATAAGTTGAAAATCCAGATCCTGGCTTGGGATAGACACCACAATGTGGCGGGTTTATACTATTACTACAGTGTAGTATATATGTGTGCATACAATAAATTACAGTGCGGCATTTAACAATTTTAATATACTATTTTTTTTCTGGAATTATTACAATTCATGTTAATCCAATCTGATAAGCAGGTGGGGGAGAAAATAATATATGAGAGGCATGAATTTTGAAGCGACAGGTAGATATTGCCAAGAAAATTTTGAAGATGCCAAAGGGCTAATCAGAAGCTGTAAATCGAAGAAGGATAAACAATACAATGGCCAAAAGAAAAGTTCAACAGAACAAACAATAGTGTACAAAACACTACAAAAACCGGGGATGAACACGTGTGACCTTGACAGGGCATCCAGTTCAAGCTTCATTATTGATATTTACATCATTGAGGATAATCTGTAGGATATTTATTTAGTATTGTGAGGTATAGATGGGACACGTATAATATTTTGTTCATGATATATATTATTAAATGCATGTGCATCAATATTAAAAATATATCATGTCTTTGTCAATGTGATTACAGGATCATTATGAAAATACCACCCACCTCCCGTAACCAATACTCACATTATCAGAAGGTTATATCGAGTACACCTCTCGCAAATCTAACCACAAAGGCTTAGACAACTCATTGCTTAGGAAAATGAATGTAAAATCAAAGGATCACTATCTAATTTTTACACCACTGTTCTAGCGAACCGTCACACAATTGTTGTGATATGTAATATTAATCAGATATCGTCTCTGTCGATCGATGTATACTATGCATGAACTAAGGAAAGGAGCAAAAAGATTTTGACGGTACCATAGGTGTAATCAGAAGGCGTAAACTGAAGAAGGACAGCTAACATAATGACCAAAAGAAAAATTGACAAACAATGATCTACAAAAACACTACACAGATAACTTGATAAAAGATTGAGCAACACGAACACCTTTACTGACCAGGTACTTCTGATGGGTAAGACCAACACGAACACCTTTAACGATCAGGTACTTTTGATGGGTAATAGCAACACGAACACCTTTAACGATCAGGTACTTCTGATGGGTAAGACCAACACGAACACCTTTAACGGTCAGGTACTTCTGATGGGTAAGATCAACACGAACACCTTTAACGATCAGGTACCTCTGATGAGTAAGAGGAACACGAACACCTTTAACGATCAGGTACTTCTGATGGGTAAGACCAACACGAACACCTTTAACGATCAGGTACTTCTGATGGGTAAGACCAACACGAACACCTTTAACGATCAGGTACCTCTGATGGGTAAGAGCAACACGAACACCTTTAACGATCAGGTACTTCTGATGGGTAAGAGCAACACGAACACCTTTAACGAGCAGGTACTTCTGATAGGTAAGACCAACACGAACACCTTTAACGATCAGGTACTTCTGATGGGTAAGACCAACACGAACACCTTTAACGGCCAGGTACTTCTGATGTGGGTAAGAGCAACACGAACACCTTTAACGATCAGGTACTTCTGATGGGTAAGAGCAACACGAACACCTTTAACGGTCAGGTACTTCTGATGGGTAAGAGCAACACGAACACCTTTAACGGCCAGGTACTTCTGATGGGTAAGATCAACACGAACACCTTTAACGATCAGGTACTTCTGATGGGTAAGAGCAAAACGAACACCTTTAACGGTCAGGTACTTCTGATGGGTAAGAGCAACACGAACACCTTTAACGATCAGGTACCTCTGATGGGTAAGACCAACACGACCACCTTTAACGAGCAGGTACTTCTGATGGGTAAGACCAACACGAACACCTTTAACGATCAGGTACTTCTGATGGGTAAGATCAACACGAACACCTTTAACGATCAGGTACCTCTGATGAGTAAGAGGAACACGAACACCTTTAACGGTCAGGTACTTCTGATGGGTAAGACCAACACGAACACCTTTAACGATCGGGTACTTCTGATGGTAAGACCAACACGAACACCTTTAACGATCAGGTACTTCTGATGGGTAAGACCAACACGAACACCTTTAACGGTCAGGTACCTCTGATGAGTAAGAGGAACACGAACACCTTTAACGGTCAGGTACTTCTGATGGGTAAGATCAACACGAACACCTTTAACGGTCAGGTACCTCTGATGAGTAAGAGGAACACGAACACCTTTAACGGTCAGGTACTTCTGATGGGTAAGACCAACACGAGCGCCTTTAACGGTCAGATACTTCTGATGGGTAAGAGCAACACGAACACCTTTAACGGTCAGGTACTTCTGATGGGTAAGAGCAACACGAACACCTTTAACGGCCAGGTACTTCTGATGGGTAAGATCACCACGAACACCTTTAACGATCAGGTACTTCTGATGGGTAAGAGCAAAACGAACACCTTTAACGGTCAGGTACTTCTGATGGGTAAGAGCAACACGAACACCTTTAACGATCAGGTACCTCTGATGGGTAAGACCAACACGACCACCTTTAACGAGCAGGTACTTCTGATGGGTAAGACCAACACGAACACCTTTAACGATCAGGTACTTCTGATGGGTAAGATCAACACGAACACCTTTAACGATCAGGTACCTCTGATGAGTAAGAGGAACACGAACACCTTTAACGGTCAGGTACTTCTGATGGGTAAGACCAACACGAACACCTTTAACGATCGGGTACTTCTGATGGGTAAGACCAACACGAACACCTTTAACGATCAGGTACTTCTGATGGGTAAGACCAACACGAACACCTTTAACGGTCAGGTACCTCTGATGAGTAAGAGGAACACGAACACCTTTAACGGTCAGGTACTTCTGATGGGTAAGATCAACACGAACACCTTTAACGGTCAGGTACCTCTGATGAGTAAGAGGAACACGAACACATTTAACGGTCAGGTACTTCTGATGGGTAAGACCAACACGAGCGCCTTTAACGGTCAGATACTTCTGATGGGTAAGAGCAACACGAACACCTTTAACGGTCAGGTACTTCTGATGGGTAAGATCAACACGAACACCTTTAACGGCCAGGTACTTCTGATGGGTAAGAGCAACACGAACACCTTTAACGGTCAGGTACTTCTGATGGGTAAGATCAACACGAACACCTTTAACGATCAGGTACCTCTGATGGGTAAGAGCAACACGAACACCTTTAACGATCAGTTACTTCTGATGGGTAAGATCAACACGAACACCTTTAACGATCAGGTACTTCTGATGTGTAAGACCAACACGAACACCTTTAACGATCAGGTACTTCTGATGGGTAAGAGCAACACGAACACCTTTAACGATCGGGTACTTCTAATGGGTAAGACCAACACGAACACCTTTACCGACCAGGTACTTCTGATGGGTAAGATCAACACGACCACCTTTAACGATCAGGTACTTCTGATGGGTAAGAGCAACACGAACACCTTTAACGGTCAGGTACTTCTGATGGGTAAGACCAACACGAACACCTTTAACGATCAGGTACTTCTGATGGGTAAGAGCAACACGAACACCTTTAACGGTCAGGTACTTCTGATGGGTAAGAGCAACACGAACACCTTTAACGGTCAGGTACCTCTGATGAGTAAGAGGAACACGAACACCTTTAACGGTCAGGTACTTCTGATGGGTAAGACCAACACGAGCGCCTTTAACGGTCAGATACTTCTGATGGGTAAGAGCAACACGAACACCTTTAACGGTCAGGTACTTCTGATGGGTAAGATCAACACGAACACCTTTAACGGCCAGGTACTTCTGATGGGTAAGAGCAACACGAACACCTTTAACGATCAGGTACTTCTGATGGGTAAGATCAACACGAACACCTTTAACGATCAGGTACCTCTGATGGGTAAGAGCAACACGAACACCTTTAACGATCAGTTACTTCTGATGGGTAAGATCAACACGAACACCTTTAACGATCAGGTACTTCTGATGTGTAAGACCAACACGAACACCTTTAACGATCAGGTACTTCTGATGGGTAAGAGCAACACGAACACCTTTAACGATCGGGTACTTCTAATGGGTAAGACCAACACGAACACCTTTACCGACCAGGTACTTCTGATGGGTAAGATCAACACGACCACCTTTAACGATCAGGTACTTCTGATGGGTAAGAGCAACACGAACACCTTTAACGGTCAGGTACTTCTGATGGGTAAGACCAACACGAACACCTTTAACGATCAGGTACTTCTGATGGGTAAGAGCAACACGAACACCTTTAACGGTCAGGTACTTCTGATGGGTAAGAGCAACACGAACACCTTTAACGGTCAGGTACTTCTGATGGGTAAGAGCAACACGAACACCTTTAACGGCCAGGTACTTCTGATGGGTAAGATCAACACGAACACCTTTAACGATCAGGTACTTCTGATGGGTAAGAGCAAAACGAACACCTTTAACGGTCAGGTACTTCTGATGGGTAAGAGCAACACGAACACCTTTAACGATCAGGTACCTCTGATGGGTAAGACCAACACGACCACCTTTAACGAGCAGGTACTTCTGATGGGTAAGACCAACACGAACACCTTTAACGATCAGGTACTTCTGATGGGTAAGATCAACACGAACACCTTTAACGATCAGGTACTTCTGATGGGTAAGATCAACACGAACACCTTTAACGATCAGGTACCTCTGATGGGTAAGAGCAACACGAACACCTTTAACGATCAGTTACTTCTGATGGGTAAGATCAACACGAACACCTTTAACGATCAGGTACTTCTGATGTGTAAGACCAACACGAACACCTTTAACGATCAGGTACTTCTGATGGGTAAGAGCAACACGAACACCTTTAACGATCGGGTACTTCTAATGGGTAAGACCAACACGAACACCTTTACCGACCAGGTACTTCTGATGGGTAAGATCAACACGACCACCTTTAACGATCAGGTACTTCTGATGGGTAAGAGCAACACGAACACCTTTAACGGTCAGGTACTTCTGATGGGTAAGACCAACACGAACACCTTTAACGATCAGGTACCTCTGATGGGTAAGAGCAACACGAACACCTTTAACGATCAGGTACTTCTGATGTGTAAGACCAACACGAACACCTTTAACGATCAGGTACTTCTGATGGGTAAGAGCAACACGAACACCTTTAACGATCGGGTACTTCTAATGGGTAAGACCAACACGAACACCTTTACCGACCAGGTACTTCTGATGGGTAAGAGCAACACGAACACCTTTAACGATCAGGTACTTCAGATGGGTAAGAGCAACACGAACACCTTTAACGGTCAGGTACTTCTGATGGGTAAGACCAACACGAACACCTTTAACGATCAGGTACTTCTGATGGGTAAGAGCAACACGAACACCTTTAACGGTCAGGTACTTCTGATGGGTAAGAGCAACACGAACACCTTTAACGATCAGGTACTTCTGATGGGTAAGATCAACACGACCACCTTTAACGATCAGGTACTTCTGATGGGTAAGAGCAACACGAACACCTTTAACGGTCAGGTACTTCTGATGGGTAAGACCAACACGAACACCTTTAACGATCAGGTACCTCTGATGGGTAAGAGCAACACGAACACCTTTAACGATCAGTTACTTCTGATGGGTAAGATCAACACGAACACCTTTAACGATCAGGTACTTCTGATGTGTAAGACCAACACGAACACCTTTAACGATCAGGTACTTCTGATGGGTAAGAGCAACACGAACACCTTTAACGATCGGGTACTTCTAATGGGTAAGACCAACACGAACACCTTTACCGACCAGGTACTTCTGATGGGTAAGATCAACACGACCACCTTTAACGATCAGGTACTTCTGATGGGTAAGAGCAACACGAACAACTTTAACGGTCAGGTACTTCTGATGGGTAAGACCAACACGAACACCTTTAACGATCAGGTACTTCTGATGGGTAAGAGCAACACGAACACCTTTAACGGTCAGGTACTTCTGATGGGTAAGAGCAACACGAACACCTTTAACGATCAGGTACTTCTGATGGGTAAGAGCAACACAACACCTTTAACGGTCAGGTACTTCTGATGGGTAAGAGCAACACGAACACCTTTAACGGTCAGGTACCTCTGATGAGTAAGAGGAACACGAACACCTTTAACGGTCAGGTACTTCTGATGGGTAAGACCAACACGAGCGCCTTTAACGGTCAGATACTTCTGATGGGTAAGAGCAACACGAACACCTTTAACGGTCAGGTACTTCTGATGGGTAAGATCAACACGAACACCTTTAACGGCCAGGTACTTCTGATGGGTAAGAGCAACACGAACACCTTTAACGGTCAGGTACTTCTGATGGGTAAGATCAACACGAACACCTTTAACGATCAGGTACCTCTGATGGGTAAGAGCAACACGAACACCTTTAACGATCAGTTACTTCTGATGGGTAAGATCAACACGAACACCTTTAACGATCAGGTACTTCTGATGTGTAAGACCAACACGAACACCTTTAACGATCAGGTACTTCTGATGGGTAAGAGCAACACGAACACCTTTAACGATCGGGTACTTCTAATGGGTAAGACCAACACGAACACCTTTACCGACCAGGTACTTCTGATGGGTAAGATCAACACGACCACCTTTAACGATCAGGTACTTCTGATGGGTAAGAGCAACACGAACACCTTTAACGGTCAGGTACTTCTGATGGGTAAGACCAACACGAACACCTTTAACGATCAGGTACTTCTGATGGGTAAGAGCAACACGAACACCTTTAACGGTCAGGTACTTCTGATGGGTAAGAGCAACACGAACACCTTTAACGGTCAGGTACTTCTGATGGGTAAGAGCAACACGAACACCTTTAACGGCCAGGTACTTCTGATGGGTAAGATCAACACGAACACCTTTAACGATCAGGTACTTCTGATGGGTAAGAGCAAAACGAACACCTTTAACGGTCAAGTACTTCTGATGGGTAAGAGCAACACGAACACCTTTAACGATCAGGTACCTCTGATGGGTAAGACCAACACGACCACCTTTAACGAGCAGGTACTTCTGATGGGTAAGACCAACACGAACACCTTTAACGATCAGGTACTTCTGATGGGTAAGATCAACACGAACACCTTTAACGATCAGGTACTTCTGATGGGTAAGAGCAACACGAACACCTTTAACGGTCAGGTACTTCTGGTGGGTAAGAGCAACACGAACACCTTTAACGATCAGGTACTTCTGATGGGTAAGAGCAACACGAACACCTTTAACGGTCAGGTACTTCTGATGGGTAAGAGCAACACGAACACCTTTAACGGTCAGGTACCTCTGATGAGTAAGAGGAACACGAACACCTTTAACGGTCAGGTACTTCTGATGGGTAAGACCAACACGAGCGCCTTTAACGGTCAGATACTTCTGATGGGTAAGAGCAACACGAACACCTTTAACGGTCAGGTACTTCTGATGGGTAAGATCAACACGAACACCTTTAACGGCCAGGTACTTCTGATGGGTAAGAGCAACACGAACACTTTTAACGGTCAGGTACTTCTGATGGGTAAGATCAACACGAACACCTTTAACGATCAGGTACCTCTGATGCGTAAGAGCAACACGAACACCTTTAACGATCAGGTACTTCTGATGGGTAAGAGCAACACGAACACCTTTAACGGTCAGGTACTTCTGATGGGTAAGAGCAACACGAACACCTTTAACGGTCAGGTACCTCTGATGAGTAAGAGGAACACGAACACCTTTGACGGTCAGGTACTTCTGATGGGTAAGACCAACACGAGCGCCTTTAACGGTCAGATACTTCTGATGGGTAAGAGCAACACGAACACCTTTAACGGTCAGGTACTTCTGATGGGTAAGATCAACACGAACACCTTTAACGGCCAGGTACTTCTGATGGGTAAGAGCAACACGAACACCTTTAACGGTCAGGTACTTCTGATGGGTAAGATCAACACGAACACCTTTAACGATCAGGTACCTCTGATGGGTAAGAGCAACACGAACACCTTTAACGATCAGTTACTTCTGATGGGTAAGATCAACACGAACACCTTTAACGATCAGGTACTTCTGATGTGTAAGACCAACACGAACACCTTTAACGATCAGGTACTTCTGATGGGTAAGAGCAACACGAACACCTTTAACGATCGGGTACTTCTAATGGGTAAGACCAACACGAACACCTTTACCGACCAGGTACTTCTGATGGGTAAGATCAACACGACCACCTTTAACGATCAGGTACTTCTGATGGGTAAGAGCAACACGAACACCTTTAACGGTCAGGTACTTCTGATGGGTAAGACCAACACGAAAACCTTTAACGATCAGGTACTTCTGATGGGTAAGAGCAACACGAACACCTTTAACGGTCAGGTACTTCTGATGGGTAAGAGCAACACGAACACCTTTAACGGTCAGGTACTTCTGATGGGTAAGAGCAACACGAACACCTTTAACGACCAGGTACTTCTGATGGGTAAGATCAACACGAACACCTTTAACGATCAGGTACTTCTGATGGGTAAGAGCAAAACGAACACCTTTAACGGTCAGGTACTTCTGATGGGTAAGAGCAACACGAACACCTTTAACGATCAGGTACCTCTGATGGGTAAGACCAACACGACCACCTTTAACGAGCAGGTACTTCTGATGGGTAAGACCAACACGAACACCTTTAACGATCAGGTACTTCTGATGGGTAAGATCAACACGAACACCTTTAACGATCAGGTACCTCTGATGAGTAAGAGGAACACGAACACCTTTAACGGTCAGGTACTTCTGATGGGTAAGACCAACACGAACACCTTTAACGATCAGGTACTTCTAATGGGTAAGACCAACACGAACACCTTTAACGATCAGGTACTTCTGATGGGTAAGACCAACACGAACACCTTTAACGGTCAGGTACCTCTGATGAGTAAGAGGAACACGAACACCTTTAACGGTCAGGTACTTCTAATGGGTAAGATCAACACGAACACCTTTAACGGTCAGGTACCTCTGATGAGTAAGAGGAACACGAACACCTTTAACGGTCAGGTACTTCTGATGGGTAAGACCAACACGAGCGCCTTTAACGGTCAGATACTTCTGATGGGTAAGAGCAACACGAACACCTTTAACGGTCAGGTACTTCTGATGGGTAAGATCAACACGAACACCTTTAACGGCCAGGTACTTCTGATGGGTAAGAGCAACACGAACACCTTTAACGGTCAGGTACTTCTGATGGGTAAGATCAACACGAACACCTTTAACGATCAGGTACCTCTGATGGGTAAGAGCAACACGAACACCTTTAACGATCAGTTACTTCTGATGGGTAAGATCAACACGAACACCTTTAACGATCAGGTACTTCTGATGTGTAAGACCAACACGAACACCTTTAACGATCAGGTACTTCTGATGGGTAAGAGCAACACGAACACCTTTAACGATCGGGTACTTCTAATGGGTAAGACCAACACGAACACCTTTACCGACCAGGTACTTCTGATGGGTAAGATCAACACGACCACCTTTAACGATCAGGTACTTCTGATGGGTAAGAGCAACACGAACACCTTTAACGGTCAGGTACTTCTGATGGGTAAGACCAACACGAACACCTTTAACGATCAGGTACTTCTGATGGGTAAGAGCAACACGAACACCTTTAACGGTCAGGTACTTCTGATGGGTAAGATCAACACGACCACCTTTAACGGTCAGGTACTTCTGATGGGTAAGATCAACACGAACACCTTTAACGATCAGGTACTTCTGATGGGTAAGATCAACACGACCACCTTTAACGATCAGGTACTTCTGATGGGTAAGACCAACACGAACACCTTTAACGATGAGGTACTTCTGATGGGTAAGAGCAACACGAACACCTTTAGCGATCTGGTACTTCTGATGGGTAAGCATTTATTACGGAAATACAGATTATATTTTCGGAAACACACGTTTTCACTCATTGTGTATTTCGTGGATAATTCACGTTATCCAGGATTATGGTCAGAGAGCAAGAGATTTGTAAAATATCCAATCAACACGTCATTCCCGTAAAATTCAGCGTTCTGATGAAACTTTTGCTCAAACGATCTATTACCGTAAGACCTGGTACATGTTTTCATGTGACCAGTACGATATCGGTGTAAACACAATTTCCGGATCTCTTGCTCGTTACCCAAAGGGTATTAGTGTTACTGCATTTTAATAGGGCATGTTTTACCCAATAATACTAGAATAGCCCCGCCACTTTTTTTTTATTGAAGTGCCTGTACTAAGCCAGGAGCCAGAGCAGAACAAGCATACAGATACACGACCGATGCGGTTACAATTACAAGTAAAAATGATTACTGTAGCAAACAAACTAAAACCGACCATCTCCAACAAACTACAACTAAACCTGTTATAAGAGGCCACCTCTTATAAGATGTTCAGAAGACGTTTTCTATAGCATACCAAGAAAATGTGACATTTTGATACAGATAACTGCTTAAGAGAGGTGACTGCATGGGCAGGTCTGTTGTTTTATTTAGTACGAGCACAGGGTGTATATAGCTCCACGTCCGGGGTGGACTTCATTTGATGTATCTGTATCAAGGGAAGGCCAATGTTTCTGTTACTCAAAGTTTTGAATATAAGTATTACTCACCTAGAAGAAGTCTTTTAGCATCCGTACTTTGGTGTGGAATTCCAAAACGATGAGTCAAACTTTGGAGACTAAATACATAAGACTTGTAATAAACAAAGGACGTCAACAAATATGAATGAATGACAGTGCATGTTCGTTTAGATCCATACACTTTATTTCCAACTGTTTGTGAGGATTTGCCTTTTTGTAGTGTGGAATTGGTACACCATATCCCCTTGTGTAACGAGTATACTTGTGTTTTATACAGTTGTGGACTTGTTGTGTGTGGTAGAGCTTTAATGTTTACACGCCGTCAACATTCAATTTTGAGATGTTAGTTGGGGGCGTCGTGGTCGTGATAGTATTGTAGTCAGATTTACTACTACCTATGCAATGAGTGCCCTATCATCACTAAAGTTGTATATTTGAATCCCGCTCGTTGCGAGGTGTACTCGATACATTAATCACTATAATCATAACCCTAACCCAATTTTTCAGCCAACTATGTTATAATGTCTATATTTGTGGCCGTTTACCTGATAGGATACATGTGGGGGATTTTTTTTTTTTGTGTGTTTCTGTATTTGTAACCACTCGACTGTAGGTTGGGTGCTGCTTCACGCTAAGCTTAGGGTAGGAGATATGATCATTACTGTGAATATAGAAATGCAACCAAAGAGATGTTCTTTTTCATTAATTTATTTCCAAGTGTACTGTTAGATGATTTATGTTGTTCTCTTACATATATGACCTTTCTTACAAACATATATTTGTTAAGGGCCCGGATGGCTCAATGAGTTAGGTAGGTAGTTGGGTTACCTAACAACTCATATAAGCCTATCACCAATACGGCGTGGGTTCGCGCCCGGATTTGTAATTTACAAAAACGGGTGCACTCGACTCGCAACCACAAGTGATAAAGTTTACCAGTTGCTTGCCCATGAACGGTGATTCTCTCCGGGTACTCCGGCTTCTTCCACCACTAAAACTGGTCGCCATGATGTAGCTGAAATATTGCTGAAAGTGGCGTTAAACACCAAAAATCAATAAATCAATCAATCAATCAGATATTTGTTTCGTCCGTCATTGTGAAGAGCACCATGGAAAGTATTGTCACGTATATGTGTGATATTTTAATTCAATACTGCATTATTTGTGATATTAAAAATCTCTCCTAACCATTATTTTTTTTACCGGTTGATTTATTTTTTTTACAGCTTTATACAACAGACTATCAATGACTATAAACCGAGGGTGAACCCAGATGCTCTGGAAGGGTAAGCACGTCCTGCTCCACATGTGGCATCCCTATTTTTCCTCTTGTTACCAATCCTGTTATCAGTCAGAATGAAAATAACGAATTCGATTGTGATTACGACAAGCTGAACATTACCTTGGTGATTTGTGAGAAAGATATTCCGTTACAGTTGACAAGTGCATGATGACGACCGTAAAACTTTTGAAATGATGACTACAACTTCACCACTAGGAATCCTAATAGCATGAGCACACATGTATGATATATACCTTCTTGTTACTCTTGTTATCAACCATGTGAACAGTCAAGAATGAAGAAAGGACTAGATTGTGATTACGAACAACTGAACATTATCATGGTGATTTGTGACTCATATATTCCACAGCGGTTTACTAAGTCATGGTGGTGACCGTCAAACATTCGAAATAATGAGTACAACTTCACTACTAGGAATCCTAATAACATTAGCACACATGTATGATATATACCTTTTACAGACAAGAGGACATGCGAATTGTAGAAGATTGTTGTGCTGAAGAAGAGAGTGACATGCTATTTCACATTGGTGTTCTGTTTCGTTAGATCCAACCAAGGCGACTAATTGTGTAACTAAACTCTTCAGTTCATCTACTTGGAATAATGTATCTATAAAATATATATTGCATGAAAAATTAATATATCAATTGATACATTCAGTATTCCTCTATTTACTTTCACCAGTAGCTTCTATAAATAAAACGGTAAGCTAATATGCCCCCCCCCCCACAACTACTTCTACCAAGCTAATGTTATTTGTCGTGTGAGGGGCGTGACTGAAATAAGTCCTCTATATCCACACCTTCGTAGAATAACTTTCCCGGAAGGTATCATAAAAGAGTCAGCAACTCTTCTTCTTCCAGGGAAGGAACCGGATTCGTTAATCGAATGTATTTGGTTCCACTTGAAAACTTTGCAGTGTCGGGCAACACAGCAAGTGTTCTATAAATTATTTACATTTAACACAATCCTCAATTTACAATTAAAATGTACACTCTATGTTGTTCATTTTCTTCCAGTGCTTGACTTTAGGGCAGCTCTGAATCCTTCGATTGTGTCTGCCGAACTGCATGCTGCTCGAGCAACTGGGTTCACATTCGTTTTTTTGTGATTGTATTTGTCCTGTGTCTTGTGTGCTTAATGTTGCCGGTGTCTCTGGATTTTCCATAATTTTTTGAGTGTGCCTTCAGTTTTCCCTAACATGTTGTGAATTTGTTGAAATTGAAACAAGAACAGGATGCTGTCTTTGTTACATATTGATGGCTATTATAAGTACTCACCCAGAAGAAATCGTTTGCTAGGGTGTTGAATCCCAAAACGATGAGCCAAACTCTGTAGACTAAATACATAAAACATTTATTAAGCACCAAACTTCAACAAAAACGAATTACTAGGCTTGTACGGTATTTGACCTGTGATGTGTGTCATTATGAGAAACTACATAAAAAGTATTGCCATGTATCTGTGTGCTTCTGTGAATGCATTTAAATTCGTCGATAACAATTATCGTGGTTTCATGGAAAATCTCACTTTGGTGGATATGTAGTTTCGTCGGTCCTCTCCTATACTTAGTATATATATATATATATATACATTTGAATGAATTTGAATTTTGGTGTTTAACTCCACTTTCAGCTATATCATGGCTACCAGCTTTAGTGGTGGAGGAAGCCGGAGTACCCGGAGAAAACCACGAACCTGGGCAAGCAACTGGTAAACTTTATCACTTGCGGCTGCCAGTCGAGTGCACCCTTTTTTGTCATTTACAAAGCCTGGCGCAAAACCACGTCGTATTGGTGATAGGCTTGTATGAGTTGTTAGATCCAACGACCTAACTGATTGAGCCACCCGGGCCCCTATACATATGGGTGGGTATGTGTGTCTTTGTTTGTCTTTTTTTTCTTGATCATTACTGAAGACCCTACTGTGACTGTTAACATAGAAATGCAATCAAAGCTTTGTTTCTTTACATTTGTTTGTGTCTAAGTGTAATGTTGGATTATCTGTATTGTTCATATACATCCATAACCTTTCTTACTAACAGTATTTTGAGTTTCATATTGTGAAGAGCAACATAGAAAGTATTGTCATGTATATGTGTGATATTTTATATAAATACTGCATTATTTATGATATTAAAAATCACTAGTAGCCATTATTTTTGTTAACAGTGTATTTATTTACAGATATAAACATAACCAACAAACTAACATTGAATTGAAACATTTAACACAACTTTATTAAGCTTCATTTAGAAAAATTTGAAGAAATCAAAAGGGTAATCAGAAGCCGTATATCGAAGAAGGACCGAAAATACAGTGGCCAAAAGAAAAAAGGACAAACAACGACCTATAAAACATTGCACAGAAACCTAAAGATCGAGCAACACGAACCCCATTCAAATCCGGGGGTGAACGCATGTGCTCCGGAAGGGTAAGCAGTTGACGCTCCACATGTTGCACCCGTCTTGTTACTCTTGTTATCAACCATGTGAACAGTGAAGAATGATGAAAGGACTAGATTGTGATTACGAAACACTGAACATTACCATGGTGATTTGTGACACATATATTCTACAGCAGTTAACTAAGTCATGATGGTGACCGTCAAACATTCGAAATGATAACTACAACTTCACCACTCGTAACCCTAATAACATTAGCATAAATGTATAATACATACCTTTTACATACAAGAGGACATGCGAATTGTAGAAGATGGTCTTGCTGAACAAGGGAGTGACATGTCACTTCGCATTGGTGTTCTGTTTCGTCAGATCCAGCCATGGCGACTAATTTTGTAACTAAACTCTTCAGTTCATCTGGTTGGAACAATGTATCTATAAAATATATATTGCATGAAAAATTAGTATATCAATTGATACATTCAGTATTCCTCTATTTACTTTCACCAGTAGCTTCTATAAATAGAACGATAAACTAATATACACCTCTATTGTACATAATAAACGTATTATCACGTGATTATGGTTGGAAATGGCCTCTCAACAACTACTTCTACCAATGTAATGTTATTTGTCATGTGATGGGCGTGACTAAAATAAGACCTCTATAACCACACCTTCGTAGAATAACTTTCCCGGAAGGTATCTTAAAAGAGTCAGGAACTCTTCTTCTTCTTGCAGGGAGGGAACCGGATTCGTTAATCGAATGTATTTGGTTCCGCTTGAAAACTGTGCACAGTGTCGGGCAACACAGCAAGTCTTCTATAAATTATTTACATTTAAAACAATCCCCAATTTACAATTAAAATGTACACTCTATGTTGTTCATTTTCTTCCAGTGCTTGACTTTAGGGCAGCTCTGAATCCTTCGATTGTGTCTGCCGAACTGCATGCTTCTCGGGCAACTGGGTTCACATTCGATTTTTTGTGATTGTTTTCGTCCTGTGTCTTGTGTGCCTAATGTTGCCGGTGTCTCTTGATTTTCCATAATTTTTTTAGTGTGCCTTCAGTTTTACCTCATATTTTGTGAATTTGATGAAATTGAAACAAGAACAGGATGCTGTCTTTGTTGCATATTGATGGCTATTATAAGTACTCACCCAGAAGACTTCTTTTGCTAGGGTGTTGAATCCCAAAACGATGAGCCAAACTCTGTAGACTAAATACATAAAACATTTATTAAGCACCAAACTTCAACAAAAACGAATTACTAGGCTTGTACGGTATTTGACCTGTGATGTGTGTCATTATGAGAAACTACATAAAAAGTATTGCCATGTATCTGTGTGATTCTGTGAATGCATTTACATTCGTCGATAACAATTATCGTGGTTTCATGGAAAATCTCACTTTGGTGGATATGTAGTTTCTTCGGTCCTCTCCTATAGTTAGTATATATATATATATACATATATATATATATACGTCTGAAAATTAAACCAAACAGTGTTAGAATTAGATTTTAGAGCTGTCAAATTTGTGTTCTTCCCTCGACGGGATTTGAACCCACACCATTGTTACACTGCAGCACCATTCGCTTAGCCTTACGTCCAGCGCCCTAGACCACTCGACTACATCCACTCCCTTGTATATATATATATATATATATATATATATATATATATATATATATATATATATATATATATATATATATATATACATTTGAATGAATTTGAATTTTGGTGTTTAACGCCACTTTCAGCAATATTTCAGCTATATCATGGTGACCAGTTTTAGTGGTGGAAGAAGCCGGTGTACCCGGAAAGAACCACCGACCATGGGCAAGTAACTGGTAAACTTTATCACTTGCCGCAGCGAGTCGGGTGCACCCTTTTTGTCATTTACAAAGCTTGGCGCAAACCCACGCCGTATTGGTGATAGGCTTGTATGAGTTGTTAGATCCAACGACCTAACTCATTGAGCCACCCGGGCCCCTATATATATGTGTGGGTATGTGTGTCTTTGTCTTTTTTTTCTTGATCATTACTGAAGACCCTACTGTGACTGTTAACATAGAAATGCAATCAAAGCTTTGTTTCTTTACATTTATTTGTGTCTAAGTGTAATGTTGGATTATCTCTATTGTTCATATACATCCATAACCTATCTTACTAACATCATTTTTAGTTTGATATTGTGAAGAGCAACATAGAAAGTATTGTCATGTATATGTGTGATATTTTATATAAATACTGCATTATTTATGATATTAAAAATCACTAGTAGCCATTATTTTTGTTAACTGTGTATTTTTTTACAGATATAAACATTACCAACAAACTAACATTGAATTGAAACATTTAACACAACTTTATTAAGCTTCATTTAGAAACATTTGAAGAAATCAAAAGGGTAATCAGAAGCCGTATATCGAAGAAGGACCGAAAATACAGTGGCCAAAAGAAAAAAGGACAAACAACGACCTATAAGACATTGCACAGAAACCTAAAGATCGAGCAACACGAACCCCATTCAAATCCGGGGGTGAACGCATGTGCTCCGGAAGGGTAAGCAGTTGACGCTCCACATGTTGCACCCGTCTTGTTACTCTTGTTATCAACCATGTGAACAGTCAAGAATGATGAAAGGACTAGATTGTGATTACGAAACGCTGAACATTACCATGGTGATTTGTGACACATATATTCTACAGCGGTTAACTAAGTCATGATGGTGACCGTCAAACATTCGAAATGATAACTACAACTTCACCACTCGTAACCCTAATAACATTAGCACAAATGTATAATACATACCTTTTACATACAAGAGGACATGCGAATTGTAGAAGATGGTCTTGCTGAACAAGGGAGTGACATGTCACTTCGCATTGGTGTTCTGTTTCGTCTGATCCAGCCATGGCGACTA
Organism: Bathymodiolus brooksi; assembly: GCA_963680875.1. Taxonomy (NCBI): domain Eukaryota; kingdom Metazoa; phylum Mollusca; class Bivalvia; order Mytilida; family Modiolidae; genus Bathymodiolus; species Bathymodiolus brooksi. Next base: position 76,731,983 of record OY804587.1, on the reverse strand, counting down.
ATTTTGTAACTAAACTCTTCAGTTCATCTGGTTGGAATAATGTATCTATAAAATATATATTGCATGAAAAATTAGTATATCAATTGATACATTCAGTATTCCTCTATTTACTTTCACCAGTAGCTTCTATAAATAGAACGATAAACTAATATACACCTCTATTGTACATAATAAACGTATTATCACGTGATTATGGTTGGAAATGGCCTCTCAACAACTACTTCTACCAATGTAATGTTATTTGTCATGTGATGGGCGTGACTAAAATAAGACCTCTATAACCACACCTTCGTAGAATAACTTTCCCCGAAGGTATCTTAAAAGAGTCAGGAACTCTTCTTCTTCTTGCAGGGAGGGAACCGGATTCGTTAATCGAATGTATTTGGTTCCGCTTGAAAACTGTGCACAGTGTCGGGCAACACAGCAAGTCTTCTATAAATTATTTACATTTAAAACAATCCCCAATTTACAATTAAAATGTACACTCTATGTTGTTCATTTTCTTCCAGTGCTTGACTTTAGGGCAGCTCTGAATCCTTCGATTGTGTCTGCCGAACTGCATGCTTCTCGGGCAACTGGGTTCACATTCGATTTTTTGTGATTGTTTTCGTCCTGTGTCTTGTGTGCCTAATGTTGCCGGTGTCTCTTGATTTTCCATAATTTTTTTAGTGTGCCTTCAGTTTTACCTCATATTTTGTGAATTTGATGAAATTGAAACAAGAACAGGATGCTGTCTTTGTTGCATATTGATGGCTATTATAAGTACTCACCCAGAAGACTTCTTTTGCTAGGGTGTTGAATCCCAAAACGATGAGCCAAACTCTGTAGACTAAATACATAAAACATTTATTAAGCACCAAACTTCAACAAAAACGAATTACTAGGCTTGTACGGTATTTGACATGTGATGTGTGTCATTATGAGAAACTACATAAAAAGTATTGCCATGTATCTGTGTGATTCTGTGAATGCATTTACATTCGTCGATAACAATTATCGTGGTTTCATGGAAAATCTCACTTTGGTGGATATGTAGTTTCTTCGGTCCTCTCCTATAGTTAGTATATATATATATATACATATATATATATATACGTCTGAAAATTAAACCAAACAGTGTTAGAATTAGATTTTAGAGCTGTCAAATTTTTGTTCTTCCCTCGACGGGATTTGAACCCACACCATTGTTACACTGCAGCACCATTCGCCTAGCCTTACGTCCAGCGCCCTAGACCACTCGACTACATCCACTCCCTTGTATATATATATATATATATATATATATATATATATACATTTGAATGAATTTGAATTTTGGTGTTTAACGCCACTTTCAGCAATATTTCAGCTATATCATGGTGACCAGTTTTAGTGGTGGAAGAAGCCGGTGTACCCGGAAAGAACCACCGACCATGGGCAAGTAACTGGTAAACTTTATCACTTGCCGCAGCGAGTCGGGTGCACCCTTTTTGTCATTTACAAAGCTTGGCGCAAACCCACGCCGTATTGGTGATAGGCTTGTATGAGTTGTTAGATCCAACGACCTAACTCATTGAGCCACCCGGGCCCCTATATATATGTGTGGGTATGTGTGTCTTTGTTTTTTTTTTCTTGATCATTACTGAAGACCCTACTGTGACTGTTAACATAGAAATGCAATCAAAGCTTTGTTTCTTTACATTTATTTGTGTCTAAGTGTAATGTTGGATTATCTCTATTGTTCATATACATCCATAACCTATCTTACTAACATCATTTTTAGTTTGATATTGTGAAGAGCAACATAGAAAGTATTGTCATGTATATGTGTGATATTTTATATAAATACTGCATTATTTATGATATTAAAAATCACTAGTAGCCATTATTTTTGTTAACTGTGTATTTTTTTACAGATATAAACATTACCAACAAACTAACATTGAATTGAAACATTTAACACAACTTTATTAAGCTTCATTTAGAAACATTTGAAGAAATCAAAAGGGTAATCAGAAGCCGTATATCGAAGAAGGACCGAAAATACAGTGGCCAAAAGAAAAAAGGACAAACAACGACCTATAAGACATTGCACAGAAACCTAAAGATCGAGCAACACGAACCCCATTCAAATCCGGGGGTGAACGCATGTGCTCCGGAAGGGTAAGCAGTTGACGCTCCACATGTTGCACCCGTCTTGTTACTCTTGTTATCAACCATGTGAACAGTCAAGAATGATGAAAGGACTAGATTGTGATTACGAAACGCTGAACATTACCATGGTGATTTGTGACATATATATTCTACAGCGGTTAACTAAGTCATGATGGTGACCGTCAAACATTCGAAATGATAACTACAACTTCACCACTCGTAACCCTAATAACATTAGCACAAATGTATAATACATACCTTTTACATACAAGAGGACATGCGAATTGTAGAAGATGGTCTTGCTGAACAAGGGAGTGACATGTCACTTCGCATTGGTGTTCTGTTTCGTCAGATCCAGCCATGGCGACTAATTTTGTAACTAAACTCTTCAGTTCATCTGGTTGGAATAATGTATCTATAAAATATATATTGCATGAAAAATTAGTATATCAATTGATACATTCAGTATTCCTCTATTTACTTTCACCAGTAGCTTCTATAAATAGAACGATAAACTAATATACACCTCTATTGTACATAATAAACGTATTATCACGTGATTATGGTTGGAAATGGCCTCTCAACAACTACTTCTACCAATGTAATGTTATTTGTCATGTGATGGGCGTGACTAAAATAAGACCTCTATAACCACACCTTCGTAGAATAACTTTCCCCGAAGGTATCTTAAAAGAGTCAGGAACTCTTCTTCTTCTTGCAGGGAGGGAACCGGATTCGTTAATCGAATGTATTTGGTTCCGCTTGAAAACTGTGCACAGTGTCGGGCAACACAGCAAGTCTTCTATAAATTATTTACATTTAAAACAATCCCCAATTTACAATTAAAATGTACACTCTATGTTGTTCATTTTCTTCCAGTGCTTGACTTTAGGGCAGCTCTGAATCCTTCGATTGTGTCTGCCGAACTGCATGCTTCTCGGGCAACTGGGTTCACATTCGATTTTTTGTGATTGTTTTCGTCCTGTGTCTTGTGTGCCTAATGTTGCCGGTGTCTCTTGATTTTCCATAATTTTTTTAGTGTGCCTTCAGTTTTACCTCATATTTTGTGAATTTGATGAAATTGAAACAAGAACAGGATGCTGTCTTTGTTGCATATTGATGGCTATTATAAGTACTCACCCAGAAGACTTCTTTTGCTAGGGTGTTGAATCCCAAAACGATGAGCCAAACTCTGTAGACTAAATACATAAAACATTTATTAAGCACCAAACTTCAACAAAAACGAATTACTAGGCTTGTACGGTATTTGACCTGTGATGTGTGTCATTATGAGAAACTACATAAAAAGTATTGCCATGTATCTGTGTGATTCTGTGAATGCATTTACATTCGTCGATAACAATTATCGTGGTTTCATGGAAAATCTCACTTTGGTGGATATGTAGTTTCTTCGGTCCTCTCCTATAGTTAGTATATATATATATATACATATATATATATATACGTCTGAAAATTAAACCAAACAGTGTTAGAATTAGATTTTAGAGCTGTCAAATTTTTGTTCTTCCCTCGACGGGATTTGAACCCACACCATTGTTACACTGCAGCACCATTCGCTTAGCCTTACGTCCAGCGCCCTAGACCACTCGACTACATCCACTCCCTTGTATATATATATATATATATATATATATATATATATATATATATATATATATATATACATTTGAATGAATTTGAATTTTGGTGTTTAACGCCACTTTCAGCAATATTTCAGCTATATCATGGTGACCAGTTTTAGTGGTGGAAGAAGCCGGAGTACCCGGAAAGAACCACCGACCATGGGCAAGCAACTGGTAAACTTTATCACTTGCCGCAGCGAGTCGGGTGCACCCTTTTTGTCATTTACAAAGCTTGGCGCAAACCCACGCGTATTGGTGATAGGCTTATATGAGTTGTTAGATCCAGCGACCTAACTCATTGAGCCACCCGGGCCCCTATATATATGTGTGGATATGTGTGTCTTTTTTATTTTTTCTTGATCATTACTGAAGACCCTACTGTGACTGTTAACATAGAAATGCAATCAAAGCTTTGTTCCTTTACATTTATTTGTGTCTAAGTGTAATGTTGGATTATCTCTATTGTTCATATACATCCATAACCTTTCTTACTAACATCATTTTAGTTTGATATTGTGAAGAGCAACATAGAAAGTATTGTCATGTATATGTGTGATATTTTATATAAATACTGCATTATTTATGATATTAAAAATCACTAGTAGCCATTATTTTTGTTAACAGTGTATTTTTTTTTACAGATATAAACATTACCAACAAACTAACATTGAATTGAAACATTTAACACAACATTATTAAGCTTCATTTAGAAATATTTGAAGAAATCAAAAGGGTAATCAGAAGCGTATATCGAAGAAGGACCGAAAATACAGTGGCCAAAAGAAAAAGGACAAACAACGACCTATAAAACATTGCACAGAAACCTAAAGATCGAGCAACACGAACCCCATTCAAATCCGGGGATAAACGCATGTGCTCCGGAAGGGTAAGCAGTTGACGCTCCACATGTTGCACCCGCCTTGTTACTCTTGTTATCAACCATGTGAACAGTCAAGAATGAAGAAAGGACTAGATTGTGATTACGAAACACTGAACATTACCATGGTGATTTGTGACACATATATTCTACAGCGGTTAACTAAGTCATGATGGTGACCGTCAAACATTCGAAATGATGACTACAACTTCACCACTCGTAACCCTAATAACATTAGCACAAATGTATAATACATACCTTTTACAAACAAGAGGACATGCGAATTGTAGAAGATGGCTTTGCTGAATAAGGGCGTGACATTCCGTTTCACATTTATGTTCTGTTTCTTCAGATCCGGCCGTGGCGACCAATTGTGACACTAAATTCTTCAGTTCATCTCCTTGGAATAATGTATCTATAAAATATATATTGCATGAAAAATTAGTATATCAATTGATACATTCAGTATTCGTCTATTTACTTTCACCAGTAGCTTCTATAAATAGAACGATAAACTAATATACACCTCTATTGTACATAATAAACGTATTATCACGTGATTATGGTTGGAAATGGTCTCAACAACTACTTCTACCAATGTAATGTTATTTGTCATGTGATGGGCGTGACTAAAATAAGACCTCTATAACCACACCTTCGTAGAATAACTTTCCCCGAAGGTATCTTAAAAGAGTCAGGAACTCTTCTTCTTCTTGCAGGGAGGGAACCGGATTCGTTAATCGAATGTATTTGGTTCCGCTTGAAAACTGTGCACAGTGTCGGGCAACACAGCACGTCTTCTATAAATTATTTACATTTAAAACAATCCCCTATTTACAATTAAAATGTACACTCTATGTTGTTCATTTTCTTCCAGTGCTTGACTTTAGGGCAGCTCTGAATCCTTCGATTGTGTCTGCCGAACTGCATGCTTCTCGGGCAACTGGGTTCACATTCGATTTTTTGTGATTGTTTTCGTCCTGTGTCTTGTGTGCCTAATGTTGCCGGTGTCTCTGGAATTTCCATAATTTTTTTAGTGTGCCTTCAGTTTTACCTAATATTTTGTGAATTTGATGAAATTCAAACAAGAACAGGATGCTGTCTTTGTTACATATTGATGGCTATTATAAGTACTCACCCAGAATAAGAAGTCTTTTGCTAGGGTGTTGAAACCCAAAACGATGAGCCAAACTCTGTAGACTAAATACATAAAACATTTATTAAGCACCAAATTTCAACAAAGACGAATTACTAGGCTTGTACGGTATTTGACCTGTGATGTGTGTCATTATGAGAAACTACATAAAAAGTATTGCCATGTATCTGTGTGATTCTGTGAATGCATTTAAATTCGTCGATAACAATCATCGTGGTTTCATGGAAAATCTCACTTTGGTGGATATGTAGTTTCGTCGGTCCTCTCCTATAGTTAGTATATATATATATATATATACATTTGAATGAATTTGAATTTTGCTGTTTAACGCCACTTTCAGCAATATTTCAGCTATATCATGGTGACCAGTTTTAGTGGTGGAAGAGGCCGTAGTACCCGGAAAGAACCACCGACCATGGGCAAGCAACTGGTAAACTTTATCACTTGCCGCAGCGAGTCGGGTGCACCCTTTTTGTCATTTACAAAGCTTGGCGCAAACCCACGCCGTATTGGTGATAGGCTTATATGAGTTGTTAGATCCAACGACTTAACTCATTGAGCCACCCGGGCCCCTATATATATGTGTGGATATGTGTGTCTTTTTTATTTTTTCTTGATCATTACTGAAGACCCTACTGTGACTGTTAACATAGAAATGCAATCAAAGCTTTGTTCCTTTACATTTATTTGTGTCTAAGTGTAATGTTGGATTATCTCTATTGTTCATATACATCCATAACCTTTCTTACTAACATCATTTTAGTTTGATATTGTGAAGAGCAACATAGAAAGTATTGTCATGTATATGTGTGATATTTTATATAAATACTGCATTATTTATGATATTAAAAATCACTAGTAGCCATTATTTTTGTTAACAGTGTATTTTTTTTACAGATATAAACATTACCAACAAACTAACATTGAATTGAAACATTTAACACAACATTATTAAGCTTCATTTAGAAATATTTGAAGAAATCAAAAGGGTAATCAGAAGCCGTATATCGAAGAAGGACCGAAAATACAGTGGCCAAAAGAAAAAGGACAAACAACGACCTATAAAACATTGCACAGAAACCTAAAGATCGAGCAACACGAACCCCATTCAAATCCGGGGGTAAACGCATGTGCTCCGGAAGGGTAAGCAGTTGACGCTCCACATGTTGCACCCGCCTTGTTACTCTTGTTATCAACCATGTGAACAGTCAAGAATGAAGAAAGGACTAGATTGTGATTACGAAACACTGAACATTACCATGGTGATTTGTGACACATATATTCTACAGCGGTTAACTAAGTCATGATGGTGACCGTCAAACATTCGAAATGGTGACTACAACTTCACCACTCGTAACCCTAATAACATTAGCACAAATGTATAATACATACCTTTTACAAACAAGAGGACATGCGAATTGTAGAAGATGGCTTTGCTGAATAAGGGCGTGACATTCCGTTTCACATTTATGTTCTGTTTCTTCAGATCCGGCCGTGGCGACCAATTGTGACACTAAATTCTTCAGTTCATCTCCTTGGAATAATGTATCTATAAAATATATATTGCATGAAAAATTAGTATATCAATTGATACATTCAGTATTCGTCTATTTACTTTCACCAGTAGCTTCTATAAATAGAACGATAAACTAATATACACCTCTATTGTACATAATAAACGTATTATCACGTGATTATGGTTGGAAATGGTCTCAACAACTACTTCTACCAATGTAATGTTATTTGTCATGTGATGGGCGTGACTAAAATAAGACCTCTATAACCACACCTTCGTAGAATAACTTTCCCCGAAGGTATCTTAAAAGAGTCAGGAACTCTTCTTCTTCTTGCAGGGAGAGAACCGGATTCGTTAATCGAATGTATTTGGTTCCGCTTGAAAACTGTGCACAGTGTCGGGCAACACAGCACGTCTTCTATAAATTATTTACATTTAAAACAATCCCCTATTTACAATTAAAATGTACACTCTATGTTGTTCATTTTCTTCCAGTGCTTGACTTTAGGGCAGCTCTGAATCCTTCGATTGTGTCTGCCGAACTGCATGCTTCTCGGGCAACTGGGTTCACATTCGATTTTTTGTGATTGTTTTCGTCCTGTGTCTTGTGTGCCTAATGTTGCCGGTGTCTCTGGAATTTCCATAATTTTTTTAGTGTGCCTTCAGTTTTACCTAATATTTTGTGAATTTGATGAAATTCAAACAAGAACAGGATGCTGTCTTTGTTACATATTGATTGGCTATTATAAGTACTCACCCAGAATAAGAAGTCTTTTGCTAGGGTGTTGAAACCCAAAACGATGAGCCAAACTCTGTAGACTAAATACATAAAACATTTATTAAGCACCAAATTTCAACAAAGACGAATTACTAGGCTTGTACGGTATTTGACCTGTGATGTGTGTCATTATGAGAAACTACATAAAAAGTATTGCCATGTATCTGTGTGATTCTGTGAATGCATTTAAATTCGTCGATAACAATTATCGTGGTTTCATGGAAAATCTCACTTTGGTGGATATGTAGTTTCGTCGGTCCTCTCCTATAGTTAGTATATATATATATATATATATATACATTTGAATGAATTTGAATTTTGCTGTTTAACGCCACTTTCAGCAATATTTCAGCTATATCATGGTGACCAGTTTTAGTGGTGGAAGAGGCCGGAGAACCCGGAAAGAACCACCGACCATGGGCAAGCAACTGGTAAACTTTATCACTTGCCGCAGCGAGTCGGGTGCACCCTTTTTGTCATTTACAAAGCTTGGCGCAAACCCACGCCGTATTGGTGATAGGCTTATATGAGTTGTTAGATCCAACGACTTAACTCATTGAGCCACCCGGGCCCCTATATATATGTGTGGATATGTGTGTCTTTTTTATTTTTTCTTGATCATTACTGAAGACCCTACTGTGACTGTTAACATAGAAATGCAATCAAAGCTTTGTTCCTTTACATTTATTTGTGTCTAAGTGTAATGTTGGATTATCTCTATTGTTCATATACATCCATAACCTTTCTTACTAACATCATTTTAGTTTGATATTGTGAAGAGCAACATAGAAAGTATTGTCATGTATATGTGTGATATTTTATATAAATACTGCATTATTTATGATATTAAAAATCACTAGTAGCCATTATTTTTGTTAACAGTGTATTTTTTTTACAGATATAAACATTACCAACAAACTAACATTGAATTGAAACATTTAACACAACATTATTAAGCTTCATTTAGAAATATTTGAAGAAATCAAAAGGGTAATCAGAAGCCGTATATCGAAGAAGGACCGAAAATACAGTGGCCAAAAGAAAAAGGACAAACAACGACCTATAAAACATTGCACAGAAACCTAAAGATCGAGCAACACGAACCCCATTCAAATCCGGGGGTAAACGCATGTGCTCCGGAAGGGTAAGCAGTTGACGCTCCACATGTTGCACCCGCCTTGTTACTCTTGTTATCAACCATGTGAACAGTCAAGAATGAAGAAAGGACTAGATTGTGATTACGAAACACTGAACATTACCATGGTGATTTGTGACACATATATTCTACAGCGGTTAACTAAGTCATGATGGTGACCGTCAAACATTCGAAATGGTGACTACAACTTCACCACTCGTAACCCTAATAACATTAGCACAAATGTATAATACATACCTTTTACAAACAAGAGGACATGCGAATTGTAGAAGATGGCTTTGCTGAATAAGGGCGTGACATTCCGTTTCACATTTATGTTCTGTTTCTTCAGATCCGGCCGTGGCGACCAATTGTGACACTAAATTCTTCAGTTCATCTCCTTGGAATAATGTATCTATAAAATATATATTGCATGAAAAATTAGTATATCAATTGATACATTCAGTATTCGTCTATTTACTTTCACCAGTAGCTTCTATAAATAGAACGATAAACTAATATACACCTCTATTGTACATAATAAACGTATTATCACGTGATTATGGTTGGAAATGGTCTCAACAACTACTTCTACCAATGTAATGTTATTTGTCATGTGATGGGCGTGACTAAAATAAGACCTCTATAACCACACCTTCGTAGAATAACTTTCCCCGAAGGTATCTTAAAAGAGTCAGGAACTCTTCTTCTTCTTGCAGGGAGAGAACCGGATTCGTTAATCGAATGTATTTGGTTCCGCTTGAAAACTGTGCACAGTGTCGGGCAACACAGCACGTCTTCTATAAATTATTTACATTTAAAACAATCCCCTATTTACAATTAAAATGTACACTCTATGTTGTTCATTTTCTTCCAGTGCTTGACTTTAGGGCAGCTCTGAATCCTTCGATTGTGTCTGCCGAACTGCATGCTTCTCGGGCAACTGGGTTCACATTCGATTTTTTGTGATTGTTTTCGTCCTGTGTCTTGTGTGCCTAATGTTGCCGGTGTCTCTGGAATTTCCATAATTTTTTTAGTGTGCCTTCAGTTTTACCTAATATTTTGTGAATTTGATGAAATTCAAACAAGAACAGGATGCTGTCTTTGTTACATATTGATTGGCTATTATAAGTACTCACCCAGAATAAGAAGTCTTTTGCTAGGGTGTTGAAACCCAAAACGATGAGCCAAACTCTGTAGACTAAATACATAAAACATTTATTAAGCACCAAATTTCAACAAAGACGAATTACTAGGCTTGTACGGTATTTGACCTGTGATGTGTGTCATTATGAGAAACTACATAAAAAGTATTGCCATGTATCTGTGTGATTCTGTGAATGCATTTAAATTCGTCGATAACAATTATCGTGGTTTCATGGAAAATCTCACTTTGGTGGATATGTAGTTTCGTCGGTCCTCTCCTATAGTTAGTATATATATATATATATATATATACATTTGAATGAATTTGAATTTTGCTGTTTAACGCCACTTTCAGCAATATTTCAGCTATATCATGGTGACCAGTTTTAGTGGTGGAAGAGGCCGTAGTACCCGGAAAGAACCACCGACCATGGGCAAGCAACTGGTAAACTTTATCACTTGCCGCAGCGAGTCGGGTGCACCCTTTTTGTCATTTACAAAGCTTGGCGCAAACCCACGCCGTATTGGTGATAGGCTTATATGAGTTGTTAGATCCAACGACTTAACTCATTGAGCCACCCGGGCCCCTATATATATGTGTGGATATGTGTGTCTTTTTTATTTTTTCTTGATCATTACTGAAGACCCTACTGTGACTGTTAACATAGAAATGCAATCAAAGCTTTGTTCCTTTACATTTATTTGTGTATAAGTGTAATGTTGGATTATCTCTATTGTTCATATACATCCATAACCTTTCTTACTAACATCATTTTAGTTTGATATTGTGAAGAGCAACATAGAAAGTATTGTCATGTATATGTGTGATATTTTATATAAATACTGCATTATTTATGATATTAAAAATCACTAGTAGCCATTATTTTTGTTAACAGTGTATTTTTTTTACAGATATAAACATTACCAACAAACTAACATTGAATTGAAACATTTAACACAACATTATTAAGCTTCATTTAGAAATATTTGAAGAAATCAAAAGGGTAATCAGAAGCCGTATATCGAAGAAGGACCGAAAATACAGTGGCCAAAAGAAAAAGGACAAACAACGACCTATAAAACATTGCACAGAAACCTAAAGATCGAGCAACACGAACCCCATTCAAATCCGGAGGTAAACGCATGTGCTCCGGAAGGGTAAGCAGTTGACGCTCCACATGTTGCACCCGCCTTGTTACTCTTGTTATCAACCATGTGAACAGTCAAGAATGAAGAAAGGACTAGATTGTGATTACGAAACACTGAACATTACCATGGTGATTTGTGACACATATATTCTACAGCGGTTAACTAAGTCATGATGGTGACCGTCAAACATTCGAAATGGTGACTACAACTTCACCACTCGTAACCCTAATAACATTAGCACAAATGTATAATACATACCTTTTACAAACAAGAGGACATGCGAATTGTAGAAGATGGCTTTGCTGAATAAGGGCGTGACATTCCGTTTCACATTTATGTTCTGTTTCTTCAGATCCGGCCGTGGCGACCAATTGTGACACTAAATTCTTCAGTTCATCTCCTTGGAATAATGTATCTATAAAATATATATTGCATGAAAAATTAGTATATCAATTGATACATTCAGTATTCGTCTATTTACTTTCACCAGTAGCTTCTATAAATAGAACGATAAACTAATATACACCTCTATTGTACATAATAAACGTATTATCACGTGATTATGGTTGGAAATGGTCTCAACAACTACTTCTACCAATGTAATGTTATTTGTCATGTGATGGGCGTGACTAAAATAAGACCTCTATAACCACACCTTCGTAGAATAACTTTCCCCGAAGGTATCTTAAAAGAGTCAGGAACTCTTCTTCTTCTTGCAGGGAGAGAACCGGATTCGTTAATCGAATGTATTTGGTTCCGCTTGAAAACTGTGCACAGTGTCGGGCAACACAGCACGTCTTCTATAAATTATTTACATTTAAAACAATCCCCTATTTACAATTAAAATGTACACACTATGTTGTTCATTTTCTTCCAGTGCTTGACTTTAGGGCAGCTCTGAATCCTTCGATTGTGTCTGCCGAACTGCATGCTTCTCGGGCAACTGGGTTCACATTCGATTTTTTGTGATTGTTTTCGTTCTGTGTCTTGTGTGCCTAATGTTGCCGGTGTCTCTGGAATTTCCATAATTTTTTTAGTGTGCCTTCAGTTTTACCTCATATTTTGTGAATTTGATGAAATTCAAACAAGAACAGGATGCTGTCTTTGTTACATATTGATGGCTATTATAAGTACTCACCCAGAATAAGAAGTCTTTTGCTAGGGTGTTGAAACCCAAAACGATGAGCCAAACTCTGTAGACTAAATACATAAAACATTTATTAAGCACCAAATTTCAACAAAGACGAATTACTAGGCTTGTACGGTATTTGACCTGTGATGTGTGTCATTATGAGAAACTACATAAAAAGTATTGCCATGTATCTGTGTGATTCTGTGAATGCATTTAAATTCGTCGATAACAATTATCGTGGTTTCATGGAAAATCTCACTTTGGTGGATATGTAGTTTCGTCGGTCCTCTCCTATAGTTAGTATATATATATATATATATACATTTGAATGAATTTAAATTTTGCTGTTTAACGCCACTTTCAGCAATATTTCAGCTATATCATGGTGACCAGTTTTAGTGGTGGAAGAAGCCGGAGTACCCGGAATGAACCACCGACCATGGGCAAGCAACTGGTAAACTTTATCACTTGCCGCAGCGAGTCGGGTGCACCCTTTTTGTCATTTACAAAGCTTGGCGCAAACCCACGCCGTATTGGTGATAGGCTTATATGAGTTGTTAGATCCAACGACCTAACTCATTGAGCCACCCGGGCCCCTATATATATGTGTGGATATGTGTGTCTTTTTTATTTTTTCTTGATCATTACTGAAGACCCTACTGTGACTGTTAACATAGAAATGCAATCAAAGCTTTGTTCCTTTACATTTATTTGTGTCTAAGTGTAATGTTGGATTATCTCTATTGTTCATATACATCCATAACCTTTCTTACTAACATCATTTTAGTTTGATATTGTGAAGAGCAACATAGAAAGTATTGTCATGTATATGTGTGATATTTTATATAAATACTGCATTATTTATGATATTAAAAATCACTAGTAGCCATTATTTTTGTTAACAGTGTATTTTTTTTTACAGATATAAACATTACCAACAAACTAACATTGAATTGAAACATTTAACACAACATTATTAAGCTTCATTTAGAAATATTTGAAGAAATCAAAAGGGTAATCAGAAGCCGTATATCGAAGAAGGACCGAAAATACAGTGGCCAAAAGAAAAAGGACAAACAACGACCTATAAAACATTGCACAGAAACCTAAAGATCGAGCAACACGAACCCCATTCAAATCCGGGGGTAAACGCATGTGCTCCGGAAGGGTAAGCAGTTGACGCTCCACATGTTGCACCCGCCTTGTTACTCTTGTTATCAACCATGTGAACAGTCAAGAATGAAGAAAGGACTAGATTGTGATTACGAAACACTGAACATTACCATGGTGATTTGTGACACATATATTCTACAGCGGTTAACTAAGTCATGATGGTGACCGTCAAACATTCGAAATGGTGACTACAACTTCACCACTCGTAACCCTAATAACATTAGCACAAATGTATAATACATACCTTTTACAAACAAGAGGACATGCGAATTGTAGAAGATGGCTTTGCTGAATAAGGGCGTGACATTCCGTTTCACATTTATGTTCTGTTTCTTCAGATCCGGCCGTGGCGACCAATTGTGACACTAAATTCTTCAGTTCATCTCCTTGGAATAATGTATCTATAAAATATATATTGCATGAAAAATTAGTATATCAATTGATACATTCAGTATTCGTCTATTTACTTTCACCAGTAGCTTCTATAAATAGAACGATAAACTAATATACACCTCTATTGTACATAATAAACGTATTATCACGTGATTATGGTTGGAAATGGTCTCTCAACAACTACTTCTACTAATGTAATGTTATTTGTCATGTGATGGGCGTGACTAAAATAAGACCTCTATAACCACACCTTCGTAGAATAACTTTCCCCGAAGGTATCTTAAAAGAGTCAGGAACTCTTCTTCTTCTTGCAGGGAGGGAACCGGATTCGTTAATCGAATGTATTTGGTTCCGCTTGAAAACTGTGCACAGTGTCGGGCAACACAGCACGTCTTCTATAAATTATTTACATTTAAAACAATCCCCAATTTACAATTAAAATGTACACTCTATGTTGTTCATTTTCTTCCAGTGCTTGACTTTAGGGCAGCTCTGAATCCTTCGATTGTGTCTGCCGAACTGCATGCTTCTCGGGCAACTGGGTTCACATTCGATTTTTTGTGATTGTTTTCGTCCTGTGTCTTGTGTGCCTAATGTTGCCGGTGTCTCTGGAATTTCCATAATTTTTTTAGTGTGCCTTCAGTTTTACCTCATATTTTGTGAATTTGATGAAATTCAAACAAGAACAGGATGCTGTCTTTGTTACATATTGATGGCTATTATAAGTACTCACCCAGAATAAGAAGTCTTTTGCTAGGGTGTTGAAACCCAAAACGATGAGCCAAACTCTGTAGACTAAATACATAAAACATTTATTAAGCACCAAATTTCAACAAAGACGAATTACTAGGCTTGTACGGTATTTGACCTGTGATGTGTGTCATTATGAGAAACTACATAAAAAGTATTGCCATGTATCTGTGTGATTCTGTGAATGCATTTAAATTCGTCGATAACAATTATCGTGGTTTCATGGAAAATCTCACTTTGGTGGATATGTAGTTTCGTCGGTCCTCTCCTATAGTTAGTATATATATATATATATATATACATTTGAATGAATTTGAATTTTGCTGTTTAACGCCACTTTCAGCAATATTTCAGCTATATCATGGTGACCAGTTTTAGTGGTGGAAGAGGCCGGAGAACCCGGAAAGAACCACCGACCATGGGCAAGCAACTGGTAAACTTTATCACTTTGCCGCAGCGAGTCGGGTGCACCCTTTTTGTCATTTACAAAGCTTGGCGCAAACCCACGCCGTATTGGTGATAGGCTTATATGAGTTGTTAGATCCAACGACTTAACTCATTGAGCCACCCGGACCCCTATATATATGTGTGGATATGTGTGTCTTTTTTATTTTTTCTTGATCATTACTGAAGACCCTACTGTGACTGTTAACATAGAAATGCAATCAAAGCTTTGTTCCTTTACATTTATTTGTGTCTAAGTGTAATGTTGGATTATCTCTATTGTTCATATACATCCATAACCTTTCTTACTAACATCATTTTAGTTTGATATTGTGAAGAGCAACATAGAAAGTATTGTCATGTATATGTGTGATATTTTATATAAATACTGCATTATTTATGATATTAAAAATCACTAGTAGCCATTATTTTTGTTAACAGTGTATTTTTTTTACAGATATAAACATTACCAACAAACTAACATTGAATTGAAACATTTAACACAACATTATTAAGCTTCATTTAGAAATATTTGAAGAAATCAAAAGGGTAATCAGAAGCCGTATATCGAAGAAGGACCGAAAATACAGTGGCCAAAAGAAAAAGGACAAACAACGACCTATAAAACATTGCACAGAAACCTAAAGATCGAGCAACACGAACCCCATTCAAATCCTGGGGTAAACGCATGTGCTCCGGGAGGGTGAGCAGTTGACGCTCCACATGTTGCACCCGCCTTGTTACTCTTGTTATCAACCATGTGAACAGTCAAGAATGAAGAAAGGATTAGATTGTGATTACGAAACACTGAACATTACCATGGTGATTTGTGACACATATATTCTACAGCGGTTAACTAAGTCATGATGGTGACCGTCAAACATTCGAAATGATGACTACAACTTCACCACTCGTAACCCTAATAACATTAGCACAAATGTATAATACATACCTTTTACAGACAAGAGGACATGCGAATTGTAGAAGATGGCTTTGCTGAATAAGGGCGTGACATTCCGTTTCACATTTATGTTCTGTTTCTTCAGATCCGGCCGTGGCGACCAATTGTGACACTAAATTCTTCAGTTCATCTCCTTGGAATAATGTATCTATAAAATATATATTGCATGAAAAATTAGTATATCAATTGATACATTCAGTATTCGTCTATTTACTTTCACCAGTAGCTTCTATAAATAGAACGATAAACTAATATACACCTCTATTGTACATAATAAACGTATTATCACGTGATTATGGTTGGAAATGGTCTCTCAACAACTACTTCTACCAATGTAATGTTATTTGTCATGTGATGGGCGTGACTAAAATAAGACCTCTATAACCACACCTTCGTAGAATAACTTTCCCCGAAGGTATCTTAAAAGAGTCAGGAACTCTTCTTCTTCTTGCAGGGAGGGAACCGGATTCGTTAATCGAATGTATTTGGTTCCGCTTGAAAACTGTGCACAGTGTCGGGCAACACAGCACGTCTTCTATAAATTATTTACATTTAAAACAATCCCCAATTTACAATTAAAATGTACACTCTATGTTGTTCATTTTCTTCCAGTGTTTGACTTTAGGGCAGCTCTGAATCCTTCGATTGTGTCTGCCGAACTGCATGCTTCTCGGGCAACTGGGTTCACATTCGATTTTTTGTGATTGTTTTCGTCCTGTGTCTTGTGTGCCTAATGTTGCCGGTGTCTCTGGAATTTCCATAATTTTTTTAGTGTGCCTTCAGTTTTACCTAATATTTTGTGAATTTGATGAAATTCAAGCAAGAACAGGATGCTGTCTTTGTTACATATTGATGGCTATTATAAGTACTCACCCAGAAGAAGTCTTTTGCTAGGGTGTTGAAACCCAAAACGATGAGCCAAACTCTGGAGACTAAATACATAAAACATTTATTAAGCACCAAATTTCAACAAAGACGAATTACTAGGCTTGTACGGTATTTGACCTGTGATGTGTGTCATTATGAGAAACTACATAACAAGTATCGCCATGTATCTGTGTGATTCTGTGAATGCATTTAAATTCGTCGATAACAATTATCGTGGTTTCATGGAAAATCTCACTTTGGTGGATATGTAGTTTCGTCGGTCCTCTCCTATAGTTAGTATATATATATATATATATACATTTGAATGAATTTGAATTTTGCTGTTTAACGCCACTTTCAGCAATATTTCAGCTATATCATGGTGACCAGTTTTAGTGGTGGAAGAAGCCGGAGTACCCGGAAAGAACCACCGACCATGGGCAAGCAACTGGTAAACTTTATCACTTGCCGCAGCGAGTCGGGTGCACCCTTTTTGTCATTTACAAAGCTTGGCGCAAACCCACGCCGTATTGGTGATAGGCTTATATGAGTTGTTAGATCCAACGACCTAACTCATTGAGCCACCCGGGCCCCTATATATATGTGTGGATATGTGTGTCTTTTTTATTTTTTCTTGATCATTACTGAAGACCCTACTGTGACTGTTAACATAGAAATGCAATCAAAGCTTTGTTCCTTTACATTTATTTGTGTCTAAGTGTAATGTTGGATTATCTCTATTGTTCATATACATCCATAACCTTTCTTACTAACATCATTTTAGTTTGATATTGTGAAGAGCAACATAGAAAGTATTGTCATGTATATGTGTGATATTTTATATAAATACTGCATTATTTATGATATTAAAAATCACTAGTAGCCATTATTTTTGTTAACAGTGTATTTTTTTTACAGATATAAACATTACCAACAAACTAACATTGAATTGAAACATTTAACACAACATTATTAAGCTTCATTTAGAAATATTTGAAGAAATCAAAAGGGTAATCAGAAGCCGTATATCGAAGAAGGACCGAAAATACAGTGGCCAAAAGAAAAAGGACAAACAACGACCTATAAAACATTGCACAGAATCCTAAAGATCGAGCAACACGAACCCCATTCAAATCCGGGGGTGAACGCATGTGCTTCGGAAGGGTAAGCAGTAGACGCTCCACATGTTGCACCCGCCTTGTTACTCTTGTTATCAACCATGTGAACAGTCAAGAATGAAGAAAGGACTAGATTGTGATTACGAAACACTGAACATTACCATGGTGATTTATGACACATATATTCTACAGCGGTTAACTAAGTCATGATGGTGACCGTCAAACATTCGAAATGATGACTACAACTTCACCACTCGTAACCCTAATAACATTAGCACAAATGTATAATACATACCTTTTACAGACAAGAGGACATGCGAATTGTAGAAGATGGCTTTGCTGAATAAGGGCGTGACATTCCGTTTCACATTTATGTTCTGTTTCTTCAGATCCGGCCGTGGCGACCAATTGTGACACTAAATTCTTCAGTTCATCTCCTTGGAATAATGTATCTATAAAATATATATTGCATGAAAAATTAGTATATCAATTGATACATTCAGTATTCGTCTATTTACTTTCACCAGTAGCTTCTATAAATAGAACGATAAACTAATATACACCTCTATTGTACATAATAAACGTATTATCACGTGATTATGGTTGGAAATGGTCTCTCAACAACTACTTCTACCAATGTAATGTTATTTGTCATGTGATGGGCGTGACTAAAATAAGACCTCTATAACCACACCTTCGTAGAATAACTTTCCCCCAAGGTATCTTAAAAGAGTCAGGAACTCTTCTTCTTCTTGCAGGGAGGGAACCGGATTCGTTAATCGAATGTATTTGGTTCGCTTGAAAACTGTGCACAGTGTCGGGCAACACAGCACGTCTTCTATAAATTATTTACATTTAAAACAATCCCCAATTTACAATTAAAATGTACACTCTATGTTGTTCATTTTCTTCCAGTGTTTGACTTTAGGGCAGCTCTGAATCCTTCGATTGTGTCTGCCGAACTGCATGCTTCTCGGGCAACTGGGTTCACATTCGATTTTTTGTGATTGTTTTCGTCCTGTGTCTTGTGTGCCTAATGTTGCCGGTGTCTCTGGAATTTCCATAATTTTTTTAGTGTGCCTTCAGTTTTACCTAATATTTTGTGAATTTGATGAAATTCAAGCAAGAACAGGATGCTGTCTTTGTTACATATTGATGGCTATTATAAGTACTCACCCAGAAGAAGTCTTTTGCTAGGGTGTTGAAACCCAAAACGATGAGCCAAACTCTGGAGACTAAATACATAAAACATTTATTAAGCACCAAATTTCAACAAAGACGAATTACTAGGCTTGTACGGTATTTGACCTGTGATGTGTGTCATTATGAGAAACTACATAAAAAGTATTGCCATGTATCTGTGTGATTCTGTGAATGCATTTAAATTCGTCGATAACAATTATCGTGGTTTCATGGAAAATCTCACTTTGGTGGATATGTAGTTTCGTCGGTCCTCTCCTATAGTTAGTATATATATATATATACATTTGAATGAATTTGGATTTTGCTGTTTAACGCCACTTTCAGCAATATTTCAGCTATATCATGGTGACCAGTTTTAGTGGTGGAAGAAGCCGGAGTACCCGGAAAGAACCACCGACCATGGGCAAACAACTGGTAAACTTTATCACTTGCCGCAGCGAGTCGGGTGCACCCTTTTTGTCATTTACAAAGTTTGGCGCAAACCCACGCCGTATTGGTGATAGGCTTGTATGAGTTGTTAGATCCAACGACCTAACTCATTGAGCCACCCGAGCCCCTATATATATGTGTGGATATGTGTGTCTTTTTAATTTTTTCTTGATCATTACTGAAGACCCTACTGTGACTGTTAACATAGAAATGCAATCAAAGCTTTGTTCCTTTACATTTATTTGTGTCTAAGTGTAATGTTGGATTATCTCTATTGTTCATATACATCCATAACCTTTCTTACTAACATCATTTTTAGTTTGATATTGTGAAGAGCAACATAGAAAGTATTGTCATGTATATGTGTGATATTTTATATAAATACTGCATTATTTATTATATTAAAATCACTAGTAGCCATTATTTTTGTTAACAGTGTATTTTTTTACAGATATAAACATTACCAACAAACTAACATTGAATTGAAACATTTAACACAACATTATTAAGGTTCATTTAGAAACATTTGAAGAAATCAAAAGGGTAATCAGAAGCCGTATATCGAAGAAGGACCGAAAATACAGTGGCCAAAAGAAAAAGGACAAACAACGACCTATAAAACATTGCACAGAAACCTAAAGATCGAGCAACACGAACCCCATTCAAATCGGGGGGTGAACGCATGTGCTCCGGAAGGGTAAGCAGTTGACGCTCCACATGTTGCACCCGTCTTGTTACTCTTGTTACCAACCATTGTCAGTCAGGAATGAAGAAAGGACTAGATTGTGATTACGAAACACTGAACATTACCATGGTGATTTGTGACACATATATTCTACAGCGGTTAACTAAGTCATGATGGTGACCGTCAAACATTCGAAATGATGACTACAACTTCACCACTCGTAACCCTAATAACATTAGCACAAATGTATAATACATACCTTTTACAGACAAGAGGACATGCGAATTGTAGAAGATGGCTTTGCTGAATAAGGGCGTGACATTCCGTTTCACATTTATGTTCTGTTTCTTCAGATCCGGCCGTGGCGACCAATTGTGACACTAAATTCTTCAGTTCATCTCCTTGGAATAATGTATCTATAAAATATATATTGCATGAAAAATTAATATATCAATTGATGCATTCAGTATTCCTCTATTTACTTTCACCAGTATTTCTATGAATAGAACGATAAACTAATATACACCTCTATTGTACATAATAAACGTATTATCATGTGATTGTGGATGGAAATGACCTCTCAACAACTACTTCTATCAAACTAATGTTATTTGTCGTGTGAGGGGCGTGACTAAAATAAGACCTCTATAACCACACCTTCGTAGAATAACTTTCCCCGAAGGTATCTTAAAAGAGTCAGGAACTCTTCTTCTTCTTCCAGGGAAGGAACCGGATTCGTTAATCGAATGTATTTGGTTCCGCTTGAACACTTTGCACAGTGTCGGGCAACACAGCAAGTCTTCTATAAATTATTTACGCTTAAAACAATCCCCAATTTACAATTAAAATGTACACTCTATGTTGTTCATTTTCTTCCAGTGCTTGACTTTATGGCAGCGCTGAATCCTTCGATTGTGTCTGTCGAACTGCATGCTTCTCGAGCAACTGGGTTCACATTCGTTTTTTTTTGTGATTGTATTTGTCCTGTGTCTTGTGTGCCTAATGTTGCCGGTGTCTCGGGATTTTCCATAATTGTTTAGTGTGCCTTCAGTTTTACCTAATATTTTGTGAATTTGATGAAATTTAAGCAAGAACAGGATGCTGTCTTTGTTACATATTGATGGCTATTATAAGTACTCACCCAGAAGAAGTCTTTTTCTAGGGTGTTGAATCCCAAAATGATGAGCCAAACTCTGTAGACTAAATACATAAAGCATTTATTAAGCACCAAACTTCAACAAAAACGAATTACTAGGCTTGTACGGTATTTGACCTGTGATATATGTGATGTGTGTCAGTATGAGAAACTACATAAATAGTATTGCCATGCATCTGTGTGATTCTGTGAATGCATCTAAATTCGTCGATAACAATTATCGTGGTTTCATGGAAAATCTCACTTTGGTGGATATCTAGTTTCATCGATCCTCTCCTATAGTCAGTATATATATATATTATGCTTATGCACATGTCTTGCACATGTCTTACGTGTATCCCTAGATTTGCCTTACGAGAAAAGGTAACACTACGATTATTGAAGCTGTATTTTTAGGGAGTGGATGTAGTCGAGTGGTCTAGGGCGCTGGACGTAAGGCTATGCGAATGGTGCTGTAGTGTATCAATGGTGTGGGTTCAGGTCCCGTCGAGGGAAGAAAAAAAATTTGACAGCTCTAAAATCTAATTCTAACACTATTTGGTTTACTTTTCAGACGTATATAATATTTAGTATTAACCTAGTATTCTTAGTAACTTTGAGATCCAGTGGGACAGATATATTGTATGGTTGTCACTTGCTTCTAGACGTTTGTATAATATACTTTATTTCCTGTGACTGTATAATGAATTCTTCATTATCCTATACAATATATTAAAAATTGCTGAGTTAGATTGCTGTCAAATTATAATATTAAGTATATATGTACCATCTGCACACGCTTATGCACATGCCTTACGTGTATCCCTAGATTTGCCTTACGAGAAAAGGTAACACTACGATTATTGAAACTCTTTTCTTAGGGAGTGGATGTAGGGCGCTGGACGTAAGGCTGGGCAAATGGTGCTGCAGTGTATCAATGGTGTGGGTTCATATATATATACGTCTGAAAATTAAATCAAACAGTGTTAGAATTAGATCTTAGAGCTGTAAAATTTTTGTTCTTCCCTCGACGGGATTTGAACCCACACCATTGATACACTGCAGCATCAATCGATCAATCGTTATAAATTAATTCAAACGTTTTTGTTATGATATTGAAAAATATATTTATTTTTTTATCAAAATAAGGCAAATAATCCGAAATAAATTTAGATAACCTGAAAGGTCCCTCATTTAAAGAAAATCACCTGATGACAACGGCACGCGACGCCTCGAGAACGACGTCTATTTTTCGATTCTGTACATTGATAAATAACCTCAACTTTTTAAACCAATCAAAACACGTATAAAATGACATGTGACTCTAAAATTAATTTATATATAGTTACAAGTATTCGTTGAATTTTTAATTTCATGGATTAGTAACATATACTAAATAGACAAAAAAAACAGAATATCACGACTAATAATGACTTTACAATGTCTTAAGAAAATTGTATTGTACTAAAACGGCTAATACTATTTCTATTACATGCTACTAATATTAACGAGGCCAGGATAAGGTACTGGTACTTATGTTTGTTACTAACAAATGTAAAGATTTGATTAAAGATTTTAATTGGAGGGGGGGAATATACTGCCGTATTCATGTTAGTCATCAATCGTTAAAAGCAATCACAGTTTTCCAGATCTACATGTTATGTATATCTGTTGCGGATATTTCTTTTGTGTTTCATTGATACAATGCATTATTATCACTATGGATACGTATCTGATATTTCACTTACGCGACGCAACATCTCTGATATTCAGAAATAATATAAGCCAATTATTTTTGTTAAGTCTAATTTTTTTTCCATATATATTGTTTACAGTTATAAACGTTTCCAACATACTAATGTATTTGAAGTCAATCGAATAAAAATAGTTAGCTTCACAACCTATGTACTTAGTCACTGTGCTATATAACATTACCACACATGTGTAATATATACCTTCTACAGACAAGGGGACATCCGTGTTGTAGGAGAGTGTTGTGCTGAACAAGGGAGTGACAATCTATTTCACATTTATGCTCTGTTTCTACAGATCCGGCCAAGGTGACCAATTGTGACACTAAGCTCTTCAGTTCATCTCCTGGGAATAATGGACCTATAAAGCACATTTCATTAATAATTAGTATATAAATCAATAGAAATATTGAATCTAACACCGGTGTGTGTGTGTGGGGGGGGGGGGGGCATACAAGACAGAGAAATCCCCGACACGCTGGAGGGTAAGATTTCAATCGTTCTCTGACTAGGCTCTCCGAGACAGAGAACGATTGTATTCTTACCCAAGGGTGTCGGGGATTTCCCTATCTTGTACTTTTTCCGGTATTTGATTTTATTTCTCACTAAGCGCCTTTGTTTTGTTTAAATTCCATCGAGCGTTTCCTCGCAAAATTGTTTTCCATTGTTCACACCGTACAACCGCCTTCAACCATTCTAATCAAAAGCTATATGATACGATGAAAATTGTATGTTTACAATGATGGCCGAACCACACCCAGGTAAGGGTTGCTATCTGTGTACATAGAAAAAACAGTATGTTTAATCTCACCAAAAAAACAGCTTAAAGGCCAGTTATGTAATGAAAAGACAACGTGGAAAATATTAGAGTTAATCAGATCTTACCAAGAAGAAGTCTCTTGTCAGGTATGGCAAAAGCCAGAGGTAAAATAACCAAAACTGCAAGTATAACCTTCATTGTTCTGGATTAAACTGGAAAAAAAAAGATTTAATTATTTTGAAAGGAAATTTTAAACAGTGACATCAACAATTCTACCAATACCAGCAAAGCGAACAATCACCTTTCATGTTAACTCACTGAACATTAAAAAGACAACGACTTATGACGTTGTAGTACAGGTCCTGACTTGGGACAGGAACAAACATGAGGCAGGGTTAAACCCGTTAATAGGAATGTAACCCTTTCCTCCGACGTTTTCGTTTGATATGTTCTTTAAAGTATTGTCAATAGAATGTACAATTTTACTAATTAAATTTAAGAACAATGTAGATGTATATATATATATATGGCTGGCAAAATGCAAAAAGAACATTACAAAAATATAAAGGTAGTATACCGAATGCATTTTGACAGAGCTATTAAAGGTCACTTATACTTTGTTTGGTTTATCATGAAGTTTTTCCATCATTTTTTGCTTGATATTTGAATATTGTTTACGAAAATATGACCTGCTTACCCTTCAGAGCACATGGATTCACCCCCGGTTTTTAGTGGGGTTCGTATTACTCATCTATTTATTTTGCAGTATAGTGTTTTGTAAATAATTATTTGTCCTTATGTCCTTTTTCTTCTGGCCATTGTACTGTCTGTCCTTCTTCGATGTATTGCTTCGAATTACTCCTTTGGTATCATTAGATTTTTCTTTCTGCCAACATATGAACTTATAGCTGACTTCTTTAGTTTAAATCTCAAATATTTGTTTGTAATACAGACAGATATGTAATAGTTGTCCCGAGGGAAAATGAAAGCGTTAATGATATGAATAAAACAGTAAAACTTTGGAAACTCTTTCTTTCATTGCATGTCATATTCCCGCGTCCAGAAAAAAAAAGAAAATCGTCAAAAAAAATACCGATATTCATACGATTATTGTTTATATTTTTGTCCTGTTTCTTTTGGTCCTTGCGTCATCTGTCCTTCGAATTACGGCTTTTGATTACCTCTTTGGTATTTTCAAACTTTTCACATTGCTCGGACACGGTTTTGAAAACATATTTGTCTTAACAACTAACAACATTGTGCTAGTAGTGAGTTTCAGCAATATCAAAATTAAGGTAAATCGAAATTTCAACTTCCATGTTGTTGCTTGCTAGAATTTGGAGCCCTGTCCAACACAAGCGCTTTTACAAGACAACCACCATTACATCTGTAAACGTTGAATTTTATGCACCTGTCCATGAAAGTTTTGACTTTGTGCTTAGTTTCCGCTGTCTATGATATTTATTATATGATATGTATACCGTACTGTTGAAAAGAATACAAGTTATCAACATTTAACAAAACATGTATTGAAAATTTATGTAAAGTTTACTTCGAAAAGAATGGATCACCATGCACCTCCATTTTCGCTATACATTTAAAAAATAACCACGCGTTTATACAACACTCATTTAAGTTTCTTTTATTCTTAATGTTAAGTTTTAATAGAGTAAAAGTATTATATTTTGTTTAAATCATTAAATATCAAATTTGAAAAAAATAAAATTGTATAATTGTTTGAATTATTCTTCAACTAGCTGGTAATACTTTGCTTAAGTATGACATATCTCTGTTTTCTGTATAAGCTTCCTCTATGAATATAATTGTTTTGAAGATAAGAGTATTGACAAAATTACCGAACTCCGAACAATCTTACAAAGGGAAAGACAAAACTCAAAAGTATATAAACAGACAAAATCAGCCAACAACCGGAAAACTGTGAAAATCGTAATGACCCTGACTTGGTACAGGCAGTTGTAAAAAATGTTGGGTTGAATCAGATTTTAAAGCGCCAAACCTCCCGCTTTCATTACGGCTCAAAGTTTCCGGTTGTCACTATAACAGTATTTATAACAATACTTGAACAAAACAGGTAAAACAGGTAAGATATGAAGATTTTTCGCGACTAATAACTTTTCGCTTTATTTATGGTACATGTATTATGTAAAATGAATATCTCTTATTATTCTGAATATTGTTCAAGTTTATTTTCATTTTATTTATTTTCCTTAATGAGATAATTTCAATTTTGCCTCTTTATTTAAGCATTTCCATTAGGGAAATATAGTAATCTACATTTGTTGTACTATCAGTGACAGTTGTCCTTTCCTTACAATTAATATACGTATAATAATGACAACAAACATATACTAAATAGACAAAAACTAGAATATCATCGAATAATAATGACTTTACAATGTCTTACAAAAAACTAGAATATCATCAAATAATAATGACTTTACAATGTCTTACAAAAAACTGGAATATCATCGAATAATAATGACTTTACAATGTCTTACAAAAAACTAGAATATCATCGAATAATAATGACTGTACAATGTCTTAACAAAAAACTAGAATATCATCGAATAATAATGACTTTACAATGTCATACAAAAAAACTAGAATATCATCGAATAATAATGACTTTACAATGTCTTACAAAAAAATAGAATGTCATCGAATAATAATGACTTTACAATGTCTTAAAAAACTAGAATATCATCGAATAATAACGACTTTACAATGTCTTACAAAAAACTAGAATGTCATCGAATAATAATGACTTTACAATGTCTTAACAAAAAACTAGAATATCATCGAATAATAATGACTTTACAATGTCTTAAAAAAAACTAGAATATCATCGAATAATAATGACTTTACAATGTCTTAAAAAAAGCTAGAATATCATCGAATAATAATGACTTTACAATGTCTTACAAAAAACTAGAATATCATCGAATAATAATGACTTTACAATGTCTTAGAAAAAGCTAGAATATCATCGAATAATAATGACTTTACAATGTCTTACAAAAAACTAGAATATCATCGAATAATAATGACTTTACAATGTCTTACAAAAAACTAGAATATCATCGAATAATAATGACTTTACAATGTCTTACAAAAAACTAGAATATCATCGAATAATAATGACTTTATAATGTCCTACAAAAAACTAGAATATCATCGAATAATAATGACTTTACAATGTCTTACAAAATATTCTGCCTTATTTGTGATAGTCAACAATCAAATGCGCAAATATAGATAATATTTAACGAACGCAATATAGTAAAACATGGGAAATAAGTTGATATAGACCAGATTGCCAACCACTGATTACAATATTTTCTACTATGTACTCGAACTTTGTAAAAGATTATAAAATGTTCCTTTGTTTTAATGTCATCGTTGACAAAGAGTAATGTTTCTCTTCGGTTTCTGAAAAGGCCATCTCTTTCGCTTTGGTATGATGGACATTCCATTAGACAGTTGAGGTGCAATGCATCACATTGACCTCTTGGTAAATAATTCCATTCGAACAACTGCGAAAGAAAATTATGTACCCTATGTTTTTAGTACATATAGATCCGCAAGCAATATAAAAAGTAACACAGATGAATACAATATTATTAATTGCCTATTGTCATAATAAGAAGTTAAAAAGTGATATTTGAGAGAAATAAGGGTAATAACAAATTACCGAACTCCGAGCAATCTTACAAAGAGAAAGTCAAAACTCATAAGTATATAAACAGACAAAATCAGTCAACAACCGGAAAACTGTTAAAACCGTAATGACCCTGACTCGGTACAGTATTTTCTAAAGAAATGGTGGGTTGAATCAGATTTTAAAGCGATGTCAATCAGCTAATTTCAGACAACGAATTGTTATTTTGATTAAAAAGAGTACATTTATGTAATATAAAATTTCATAAAAAAAATTAAAAAAAAATAAAGAAAAAAAATCACAATAAAACACAAACGGCCCATTTTGTTTCACCTAAATCTTTTTAATAATAATTGTCAAGATTGGAAAGTTAAATTGATTCCATTAACAATAAAACAATGATGAAAATAATTCCAAAATTTATATTGTGATATTATCAAAAACCAAATTGAAATCCTTATAGTATATTACCACTAAAACATAAGAAAAGTCCTTATTACTAAATACATCCAGCATAAAATAATAAGTAATGTCCTACCTGCAATAGCCAGTTATTAGTGAAAGGTAGCTATAATCTCTGAAAATTCTTTTTATATTTACTGAGAGGTCGCTACACGTCGTTTTGCACACGTATTATGTCACGAACTTGTAGAAGTCATGACGTAAAACAGTAAAAGCCATATCATGAGAATTCCTGTGACATTCTTTGGTTTACCTTTTACGTCACAATATTCTGTTCTTGATTGCTAACAATACAGACAAACCCAAATAGGTAGCAGAACTCAAAATTCCTCAGTATGATTTCTGCCTAACTACATGCTATACTTAACAACTTTTGATTATCCACTGGTTGTGTGGGATGAATCAATTACATAGTCGGCCCTTTGGGATGGGGTGTATATGAGTCCCGTGTGTAGGAGATTATCTCGCTCCCTAAATGTAAGACAATCGGCAGCAGCTCCTGATGAATAAGGTTGAAGGATATCTTATGCTTGGCCGACTTTGTCCATTTATCCTCTTTTTCTATGGTATAATATCAATGCCACTTTACCTATATGACTTAGTGAAACAAAGAACGTACATATCTAGTTTAGTGTGGACGATGCTTTTCTTGAAAACGTTTCACCAAAATCTGTTATGTAAAGACCCAAATGGTAGAATCTGTTGAGTAAAGACCCAGAGTAAATGATAGCTGAGAAGGTAGAATATGTTGGGTAAAGACCCAGAGTAAATGATAGCTGAGAAGGTAGAATATGTTGGGTAAAGACCCAGAGTAAATGATAGCTGAGAAGGTAGAATATGTTGGGTAAAGACCCAGAGTAAATGATAGCGCGGAAGGTAGAATATGTTGGGTAAAGACCCAGAGTAAATGATAGCGCGGAAGGTAGAATCTGTTGGGTAAAGACCCAGAGTAAATGATAGGTGAGAAGGTAGAATATGTTGGGTAAAGACTCAGAGTAAATGATAGCTGAAAAGGTAGAATCTGTTGGGTAAAGACCCAGAGTAAATGATAGCGCGGAAGGTAGAATCTGTTGGGTAAAGACCCAGAGTAAATGATAGGTGAGAAGGTAGAATCTGTTGGGTAACGACCCAGAGTAAATGATAGCTGAGAAGGTAGAATCTGTTGGGTAAAGACTCAGAGTAAATGATAGCTGAAAAGGTAGAATCTGTTGGGTAAAGACCCAGAGTAAATGATAACGCGGAAGGTAGAATCTGTTGGGTAAAGACCCAGAGTAAATGATAGGTGAGAAGGTAGAATCTGTTGGGTAACGACCCAGAGTAAATGATAGCTGATAAGGTAGAATCTGTTGGGTAAAGACTCAGAGTAAATGATAGCTGAAAAGGTAGAATCTGTTGGGTAAAGACCCAGAGTAAATGATAGCTGAGAAGGTAGAATTTGTTGAGTAAAGACCCAGAGTAAATGATAGCTGAGAAGGTAGAATCTGTTGGGTAAGGACCCAGAGTAAATGATAGCTGAGAAGGTAGAATCTGTTGGGTAAAGACCCAGAGAAATGATAGCTGAGAAGGTAGAATCTGTTGGGTAAAGACCCAGAGTAGAGTAAATGATAGCTGAGAAGGTAGAATATGTTGGGTAAAGACCCAGAGTAAATGATAGCTGAGAAGGTAGAATATGTTGGGTAAAGACCCAGAGTAAATGATAGCGCGGAAGGTAGAATATGTTGGGTAAAGACCCAGAGTAAATGATAGCGCGGAAGGTAGAATCTGTTGGGTAAAGACCCAGAGTAAATGATAGGTGAGAAGGTAGAATATGTTGGGTAAAGACTCAGAGTAAATGATAGCTGAAAAGGTAGAATCTGTTGGGTAAAGACCCAGAGTAAATGATAGCTGAGAAGGTAGAATCTGTTGGGTAAAGACCCAGAGTAAATGATAGGTGAGAAGGTAGAATCTGTTGGGTAACGACCCAGAGTAAATGATAGCTGAGAAGGTAGAATTTGTTGAGTAAAGACCCAGAGTAAATGATAGCTGAGAAGGTAGAATCTGTTGGGTAAAGACCCAGAGTAAATGATAGGTGAGAAGGTAGAATCTGTTGGGTAACGACCCAGAGTAAATGATAGCTGAGAAGGTAGAATTTGTTGAGTAAAGACCCAGAGTAAATGATAGCTGAGAAGGTAGAATCTGTTGGGTAAGGACCCAGAGTAAATGATAGCTGAGAAGGTAGAATCTGTTGGGTAAAGACTCAGAGTAAATGATAGCTGAGAAGGTAGAATTTGTTGAGTAAAGACCCAGAGTAAATGATAGCTGAGAAGGTAGAATCTGTTGGGTAAAGACCCAGAGTAGAGTAAATGATAGCTGAGAAGGTAGAATCTGTTGGGTAAAGACCCAGAGTAAATGATAGCTGAGAAGATAGAATCTGTTGGGTAAGGACCCAGAGTAAATGATAGCTGAGAAGGTAGAATCTGTTGGGTAAAGACCCAGAGAAATGATAGCTGAGAAGATAGAATCTGTTGGGTAAAGACCCAGAGTAGAGTAAATGATAGCTGAGAAGGTAGAATCTGTTGGGTAAAGACCCAGAGTAAATGATAGCTGAGAAGATATAATCTGTTGGGTAACCATTAGAATTATAATGCTGACGTTTTTACAGTACCATCATAATTAACACACACACATATGATGTCGATGTCAGTGTCTGACAAATTCATATTTGTCCATTTTTCTATTTTTCATGACTATAAATTGAAATGTGAGTCTGTTTACTCTGATGAAATTCATTTTTGAAAAAAGATACATTTATATTTTTGAGTTATATCATTGCATTTTATGAAATATTAATTGTCACACTGTAACCATTGTAGTTGAAATGGTCTTAGTACTATCATTTAGTCATATACACTTAGTTAGATGTTTAGGTGTGAGAGACATAGACACAAAGAAAAGCTTTGCTATCTATATAAGATGGGATAATCTTTTATCCAGCTGATAGCTTACACAACATATAGATCATCTTTAAGCTTTGCTATCTATATAAGATGGGATAATCTTTTATCCAGCTGATAGTTTACACAACATATAGATCATCTTTTTGTTTTGTTTGTCTTTGTTTCTGTGTCTCGTGCCCCAGATTGCCACTGTCTCTAGATTGTCCATTTGTCATTGTCATTTTGTTTCCTGTGATATGCTTAATCCTATTTGTTCCGTTTGTGATATTTATGCATTCATATGTTAAGTGGAGACATTTCATTGTCTGTGAGTTTATGACTTAGATAAGAATACACCAGTATAACAACATATGTTGCTGATAAAAACCAGATTTTTTTTTTAATAATTCTTCATCCATCCCGTCTTCCTCGTTTTGGTAGCTCTTGTTGCTTCAATAGATTGAATTATGGTCACAATTGACACACAGTGTGTTGATGTTTACTTACTATTTTGTATATATTCATTAGTTGTTTGTGCTCGAAATGTTCAGTTCCTAAATAATTGAATCTATTAAAACTAAGGTCAATCTCCCTCCGCCATAGATAACCTTTAACCTTAGTCGACTATGGCTTCACTGCTTATGTCCTTTTGTTTTCGTCCTACCAAAGACTTTTAATATATCTGGCTTTCGAATCGTTAGACTATGATGAAGATTATTGCAGAAACCAATAAACGGTAGATCAAATCAAAGGTGCAATAAAGAATCAAGAATAGACAATTCAGAGACACAGGCAACATTGGGCCGGTAAAATATCCATTCCCATTTCAACATTGAGATTTCATAGAAATCAATCAGTACGTGATGACGACCGTAGAATTCTTGTATCGATGACTTCAAGCTAGAAACTACGTAGTTTTGTTTGAGTCGTTGTTGCGTCAAAATTAGATCTCTACGCCTTTATTGTTATGTTCATTATATCTGTGTGTAATTACCCATGGAAACTGTACACAAGACAAAGATAATAATAATAGTACAAGAAATGTACATGGTTTGACAATCCATAGGTATATAAGTATATATATATATATATATATCCCTGAGAGTATCATCGACCCAATAGTCAGTATTTCTGCACTGACATGGTTTATTAGATATATTTATTATTGCAAAATACAGTTCCTAAATAATGTTATTATTATACAATCTAAGGCTCTCCTCCCTCAGACATAGGTGATCTTAGCCCAAGGCTCTACTTCCTGAGACATAGGTGATCTTAGCCTAAGGCTCTACTCCCTCAGACATGGGTGATCTTAGCCGATTTTGGCGATCATGTTTAGGCCCTGTGGTTTACTTGCTCCGGAATTTGTTTTTTTATTTGGCTTTACAACCTTTCGACTTTGATCGTACCTGATGAAGGTTATTCCAGGCTTTACAACCTTTCGACTTTGAGCGTACCTGATGAAGGTTATTCCAGGCTTTACAACCTTTCGACTTTGAGCGTACCTGATGAAGGTTATTCCAGGCTTTACAACCTTTCGACTTTGAGCGTACCTGATGAAGGTTATTCCAGGCTTTACAACCTTTCGACTTTGAGCGTACCTGATGAAGGTTATTCCAGGCTTTACAACCTTTCGACTTTGATCGTACCTGATGAAGGTTATTCCAGAAACGCGTCGTATGCACTAAATTTGATATCTATGATTTTATTAGAATTAAATCTGATGGGAATTCACCCATCGTTAGTACCTATCTTTAAAACAGTGCATAGTCTCATCCAGGTCACTGCGTACAAAAAACAAGAGGGAATATGTCAAATAGGAAGGAATAGTTCGAGTCGTCTGTATTTATTGATCTATAAACGTTATCTAGGTCACTGCGTACAAAAACCAGATGGATAATTTTAAAAAGACTACACGATTTTCGTGTAAATTACTTTAAACGTTACATCAGATAAGATCATTTCTCTAAATGGAAAATGTTGCGATTTGCAAATGTGCTAAACGCAATTTTTACTTGTCCCTACATCCCTGAGCTACTGTTGCTCTCGTTTTATGGTCGCGTACGTGGAAAATGGAAACGACAAAAGACTACGTATATTTAGATAACTTAATTTTTTTTAATCTGGATATCTAAATTAGTACACACGACACGTTTCTGGAATAATGGTCAACAGGTACACTCATAGCCAATAGACTGGAAAGACAAACAAATAAATAAAACATAAAATAAATAAAATAAAAGGTTTCATGTAAGTGCTTTTACACTTCTTATATAATATTGTCTCCTGATGAAACTGTTCTCTTATACCGGTAGTGTTGCCTGGTGATGTATAGTGCCTAAGCCAACGGCGAGGTCACTATACCTCACTAGACAACACTATACGAAAACTGTTCCCGGGGGAGAAGACAATAATATGTTTACTACATAACATCTCATTCTGGAGATAAAAAGAAATATATTAGGTAAATTCGTCTGTTTTTATATTGCAAAATAAGGGTAATAACAAAATTACCCAACTCCGAACAATCTTACAAAGGGAAAGTCAAAACTCATAAGTATATAACCAGACAAAATCAGTCAAAGCTCACCATATTGACAGCAAACTATAAACAGACTACAGGCCGCCTTTTTTTTATTTCTGTATTGTCTTATTCTGTCTGTTAACACAGACCACCTTGGCCAATGTTTACAAGTGATTAAATTACAATATTGAACTGGCATAGAAATATAATTTCACTAGCAATTAAAATTATTTTTAATTTCCCGTTAAAATAGATTTTGTACCAGATTTTTTTTTTATTCACATCAATATATCAAAAATACAGCCTGTATAAATATAGGTTATAAAAAAAGAGATTGAACTATCAATGATAAAATCGTGCATCTGCTATTTTACCTTCCACAATAAAAGTGCGTTTAATTGTAAATTGTGGAAAGGTCGTTTTCTAATGTAATAGGTAATTTATCTAATTCAATTTTAGAATAAGAAAATTTATTTCATTGCCAATATTAGACGTCGCCGTCATTGACTTTACAGATTGATTACCTCTTACACCGCATCGGTGGTAAGATTGTTAGCGTGTTCGCATGGAGTGTGGTAGACTGTGGGTTCGAGCCCCGGTCGGGTTAAACCAGAGACTATTAAATTGGTATTTGTTGCTTTTCCGCTAAGCATATATCATTAAGGAGTAAGCGCAGACACTAGTTGGCTGGGATTCAGGATAGTTTGTCTGAGTAGCGCGACTGTTGTTTCAGTGAGCTAGCACTATAAAGATCAAATTAAGTGTGTCATTGATTTTCGGCAGGTCGGCAGTTTAACCCTAACCCTTTACAGATTGATTGCCTCATACATCACATCTGTGGTAGGATTGTTACCGTGTTCGCCTGCAGGGTGGTAGACCGGGGGTTCGAGCCCCGATCGGGATAAGCCAAGACTATAAAAATGGTATTTGTTGCTTGTTCGTTAAGCATGTAGCATAAAGGAGTAAGTGCCAAGACTGATTGGATGGAATTCAGGATAATTTGCTGGATGGTGTGACTGTTGTTTCAGTGAGCTAGCACTATAAAGTTCAAATTAAGTGTGTCGGTCGAGTACAAAGCGGACATTATCATCATTTCATTCAATGTAACTTCATCTTGTCATGACATAGCTGACAAACATGCTCAATTGGCGTTAAACAACAACCACTTGCTCACTCACTTGATTACCTCTTCCTTAGAAGCGAAATTGTGTCAACTTCAAAATTTCTAACAAGTTTTCCAACTTTGCTAATAACATACGTGCAAAGTTATTGGCTCAATATACCCTTTATTGACATTTCCATGGTATGTCCTGGCTGTGCAATCAGTGCCTATCACCACTAAATTTCTGAGTGCGAATTCCGTTCATGGCAAGGTGTACTCGATACAACATTATATGGTACAGTTTGTCAGCGACTTGCGACAGGTCGGTGGTTTTCTCCGGGTACTCCGGTTTCCTCCACCAATAAAACTGACCGCCACGATATAACTGAAATATTGTTGAAGTGACGTTAAACACCATAAACCAACCAATCACACGATAAAGCTGAAATATTGTTAAATACCATACCCTAACACTATCGTCATTTTCTACTGCATACTTAATGTATGAATATTTGACTTCGTCATTTACGTAAACAACAAATTGGCTTCATATTTCTTTCAAAACAATAACCTAGGTATATAATATTTCTTTGTTCACATCACGTCTAGCTATACTGATCGGTCATTAAAAATAGGGAAAGATAAGAACCGTCAATATACTTCTAAATATATCTGAATAAGCTTACATTGCTTATTAGTCACTATAGAAATTTACTGTCCTAAAATAATGACAGTAATAACAAAACTAAGGTTCTCCTCCTTCGACATACGTGCAGTGGATTTTGGATTTCACTACATGTATGAGACACTTTAGTTTTCTGCCTTCCAAATACTTTTTAGTTATTTGGGCTTCCAATCTTTTGACCTTAAGCGTACCTAATAAAGCTTATTTCAGAAACGCGTCATGCGCACTTATTTTGATATCCATGTTTATATTTAAAAAAAAGACATTTCGACATTTATTAAATTCTTTTCCTCCATAAATAACTTGCGGGTTCTTGACTTTTCCACATATATTGTGCGATCTTAAATAAAAATTCCAATGACTCATGTTCGTTAATAACAGTCTTGTGTCGTGACTTCGAGCAAATGTTCAGTTCCCAAAATCTTATCTTCAGATAAGATTTAAAGTTCAAAATATCTCCATATATGTTTCTTCGCTTTACTGTCATGTTCACCATTAGACAAAAATTATAATTTGTTTGGATTATAATTTTCGAATCGATGTCATACAA
Source organism: Bathymodiolus brooksi (assembly GCA_963680875.1). Taxonomy (NCBI): domain Eukaryota; kingdom Metazoa; phylum Mollusca; class Bivalvia; order Mytilida; family Modiolidae; genus Bathymodiolus; species Bathymodiolus brooksi. The sequence goes on along the minus strand of OY804587.1, from coordinate 76,695,732 downwards.
AAATACGCTTAACTCTTCTATTTTTAGTTGTAATCGAGTGTCCTTCAATAAATAAAGAAGAACAAATACATTATGACATCAGATAAGTGTGCAATTTTGCCAACTATATCATAATTAGAACAAGTTACATTTTGGTGAAATAATGATAATAATAACTAACATGCTGACTGAGAACTGTAAAATGATGGGTCACCGAAAAAACAATCCAAACGCTTACATGTGGCCTCACTTTGACAAATCCGGAACCCTAGGCAACCAGTTTTTGCTCTTATCTTTTATTCGAACGTTCTTATCAAAGAAACGACACTTACTAATTGTATAGGTTTTTGTTCTGAATAAGTGATATTTTTTTTTAAATATACGGTTCAAAAAAAGAAACGCATCACCCACTTTTATTTTTCAAAATGCAAATTCTGCGATTTACCAGGTAACATTAAATGGCCAAATTAATCATTGATTTTTTAAAGGTAAGTTTTAAATTTTAAATGCCTGCTCATTAGATTTGGCTCTCTGCCACATGTGCGCAGCGCCTCTAAAAAATGAATATCCCATGTATCGCACCGAAAATTCGGTAACGTTTTTCACGGGCATTTAGTGATTAATTCAACTGTTAAACTAAAGCGTATAAAAGGATAAAGTTTGAAGCTTGACTTTTATTACTAGGTTGATATGCTGCCATGCCAAGGTTAGACCCTGACACTAAAAATATCGCTATCGGTCGTCCCCAAGCCGGAGAGTCCCAAAATGAGGTAGCATGAACTCTGAAAGTTAATTAGAGCACCATTTCCAGACTATGGAACAAATTTCAACAAACTGGTTCAACGAATGACCGCCAAAGGAGTGGAAGACCTCGCATAACTACTCCTGGGCAAGATCGGTACATGCGGGTCTTTCATCTACGGAATCGAACCGTTGCCGCATCCACCACTGCAGCCGGAATACCTGGATTGCGAAGAATCAGCTCACAAACAATCCGCAACCGGCTTCGATAGCATGACATTAGAGCCCAGAAGGCCGTATTTCGGAGCAGTATTGACGCCGTTACACAGACGTGAAAGAGTCCGTTGGTGCAACAGATTAAGGGGCTGGACATTCCGAAACTGGCGAAGAAATTGGTTCAGCGACGAGTCTCGTTTTATGCTGCAGAAACGTGATGGCAGAATACGTGTATATAGGCGCCGGAATGAACGTTTTTTCTTCCTCGTGTGTTCAAGAAGTGGATATCTTCGGTGGAGGTGGTGTCATGATGTGGGCGGCTATCTCAAATGACCGAAAAAAAAGATCTAGTGTATATCCCGGGCAATGTAACGGATGTAAGGTACAGAGACGATATTCTCCAGCCTCACCTCATGCACGTAATTGACCAACAGAGAGAGTTATTCCAACAGGACAACGCTCGGCCACACACAGCGCGTGTGGCAATGGACTACCTTGAGCAGAACAATATTAATGTGCTTCCATGGCCTTCCAAATCGCCGGACTTGAATCCCATTGAACACCTATGGGATCAGCTGGATAGACAACCTCCACCTCAGACCCTCGATCAACTCCGCCAAATGTTGCCACAGTATGGCGAATAATACCAAGAAACAATGTGAGAAATTTGATTGAGTCTGCCGACGAGATGCAGAACAGTGGTGGTTATACACGGTACTAACTTTAACGTGACTGGAAGTGTGCTGAACTGTGATAAGCTTACCTTTTTAACTTATCCTCTGATGAATGGACTGTTAAGTTTTCAATAATAAACATTCCGAGTCGATATCTAAAAGTGTAACTGAAATATTTTGATTTAAGATACATGTATTAAAATACCTAAAATCTCCTTATGCGTTTCTTTTTTTGCAGAGTGTAGATGTAAGAGAAAACCGAGGGGGCAATCAAGAATGGACAATCCAGAAACTGGCAACACCGGGCACACAAGACACGGGACAAACACAACACAGAAAACTAAAATGATGAACAACACGGAACCCACCAAAAACCTGGGTAAAATCCCGGTCATCGCAAAGAGTAAGCAGTTCCAGATTGTGAGACCGTAAGAACGCTATGTTTGTATTCATATAGGTAGCATGTTGGTAAGATTCCTTTCATAATAATACAACAATTCGGCCCGGTATCAATTTATTTTTATTAAGATCAGAAAAATGAAGAACAATATTAATATAATTTAACGTCTTTTCTTTTATTTCTTAAACTAAATGCATAATAAATAAACAAACAAAATAAAAAAATGAGAAAATTTTAACAATGCTTTCACCATAAGCCAATGCTTATGAAAAGACATTTTTAACAGGGATGGTCGACAATTTCACCAATATCAACAAAACGAATAATCATCTCTCATCTGAACTCGCATAACATATTTCTTTGGCCTCTTTCTACTTGCTGTAGCAGTAACGTATGAAACCTTTTTATGTACTGAAAATTTCTGAGAGGAAAAATGGACGGAATGTACCTATAAACTAGTACATTTACGAGGTTTGGTATCTTTGGTCATATCTTGTCAATAGATTAATATCCAACGACTGGAAAGCATACCGCCCAATAACAATTGAGATTACAAATTCCTCACAACATCGTGCTTAATTGAAATCTTTAGCGTGTGGTATACATTGTTGATCCTAAAATATTTTGTTGTGGTGCTTGGGCTCCTAATGATATATACTAGTCAACAAAGGAAACGATACAAAGATTTTCTTTTAATATATTTTTATGTTAAAACCAAAACAATTGTTTATTGTCATTTACGTCAATAATTGCGTGAAACGCGTGTATCCTCACATATCAAGCAATAACATCATGTTTGGTTATGGAAAAATGCCGGAAGGTAAATTTTCCGTCCTATGATCGAATTAGGCATTTAAATCACCTGTGGTCATTAATTGTCATGTCAACAAAAGTAAACAATTTATCATTCTGAAAATTTTAATTTTCACAACAACGTCGCTGCCACGACTCACCAGCCCGTTGCAGACCACTTTAATGTTTCTAGAATAACCATTTCAAGACTAACGATTCGTCTTCGACAAACAGGTAGTATGCATGACTGACCCCGTAACGGCAGGCCGAGTGTGACGCCTCACAATGTCAAGACAGACATTTACGTGTTATTCACCTTCGGAACCGTATAATAACGGCTGAGGACACTGCTCGTAGAACATCTGGTCTAGCAAACGTCCGATTTCGGGTCAGACTGTTCACAGAAGACTATGTGAATCTGGACTCCGAGCTAGGCGTTCGGTTGTAAGACCAATCCTTAAGCAACGCCACAGGACCGCGAGACTAGCCTGGGATCGTGCCCGCCGTCGTTGGAGGCTTCACACCTGGCAACACATCCTTTATAGTGATGAATCCCGATTTTCACTTCGTTTTAGCGATGGACGTTATCGCGTGCGTGGGGAACGTTTTGACGGATCAGTGTGTGTACGAGTTCAACCGTTTTGGAGGCGGAAGTGTTATGGTTTGGGCTGGAATTTGTCATGATGGTCTCACTCAGCTCAAAATTGTTCAAGAGACATTGAATGCCGTAAAATACAGAGACGATATTATTGATCCTATCGAGAAACTTTGATCACGTCTTTCAACATGACAACGCAAGATATCACGTGGCTCGTGATTGTCAATACTTTCTGAACCAGAACCACATCCGTGTTCTTCCTTGGCCGGCATTATCACCGGATCTGTCACCAATTGAACATTTATGGGATGAACTCGGTAGACGTGTTCGCCACCGTCAAAATCCACCGGAAACACTACAGTGGCTGCGTGGCGCACTTGTGCACGAGTGAACAACATCCCACAATCCTTTATCCAACGATTGATTGGGTCTATGCGTCGGAGATGAGAAGATGTCATTGCTGCGAGAGGTGGTCACACACGTTACTGAACTCCGCACCTCCATACTGCATGACAATTTCTGTCTCCATCATTTGTTCTAATAATGATGTTGTGAAATTTTGTTAATATTGCCTTATTTGCTATGCCCATATGAATCTAAATTATACGATTTTTGTCGATTTTTTTTCTCTATGTAAAAAATATTGTATCGTTTCTTTTGTTGACTAGTATATTCTTGGGGCTCAAGCAGGAGTATGTTTTCGGGGAAACTTGTAACAATTCACCGTCATACACTTAACTCTATTTTATATTGCCTTTATACAAACACTATTGACCAAGAAAATCACAACTTTTAAATCAAATTGTCACTTATCAAGTGATCTTTAATATAGAAATACAGTAATAAATATTACTATTGGCATTTGTTGTTAAACACAATAAAATATCCACAGTAATAATAGACTCAAATATGATGCAATAGTATTTTATCTTTCGTGACGTGTTGAACTGAACTAGTGTTCGGACATACCACGTCCTACATGTTATTTATTATATAGCTAAATGTACTGTAAACATGTATTAGATACCGTGATTTTGGAGCTAAAGGAGCGGTCCGTATTGGATATGACGGGTTTCTTTTTCCGAACGAGTATTGAGACGAACTCGTTCATTAATATAGTAGTATATCCAACAACGGCCAACAATAGTGGCCTCTTACTGAAATTTGAGACGACTTTACTAATAGCATTGCTTGCGTATTATTGTACAAATACACCTTTCTACTTGCCAATTGATGCGTTTGTCATATATAAATATCATTCTGTTGACCATTTATGAGCCTGTGAGTTATAACAAAACACACCTTTAAAATATTCCATAAACCCCGGCGTCGAAAAACCGAGAAATATGAATAGGAATTTGTTTCACAGTTGCGGGATACACCCTCCCCTAATAGGATGTTCATATTGATAGTTGTGAAAGACAAATAAAATAAACAAATTGTCACTAGGGCCGCACATGAAGGATGTGTCCGTGTCTAGAGAATGCCTGAATGCCACCTCATTGCGCGTAAAACAAAACTGTCAAATTTAACATTTCAACTGCAATAAGATATTCTCGTCATTATGTAATAAAAACTGTAAGTAAACATAGTTTTTATTTTTATTTTCTATAAATGTAAGAAATATCCATGTCGGTGGTTTTCTCTGGGTACTCCACCAATAAAACTGACCGCCACGATATAACTGACATATTGTTGAACCTGGCGTTAAACACCATAAATCCTATACCCAAGTCATTCATGTCCTAGATCAATATTCCGATTAATAAGTAATATGACGACTTACCTACTCTATATTGGATACCAGTTATATATGAGGATTGACATTTTACTCACATGTGAAAACCACTTCCATGACCGCATCATTTCACTAAGAGGGGAGGTTCAGGTCCATAAAACTAGTTTAACTCCGTCATTTCACTAAGAGGGGAGGTTCGGGTCCATAAAACTTGTTTAACTCCGTCATTTCACTAAGAGGGGAGGTTCAGGTCCATAAAACTTGTTTAATCCACCAGTTTATTGAAGTGCATGAACAAAGCCAGGAAAGTAAGATGTCTTTAATTAATACTGAGGTTTAATTTCGTTGGTATCAATTTTAGTTGCTGATAGTGAGGTGTTCGTTGATATTAGAATTCGTGACTTTTATACTTACTCATAACTTCACTTGTTATATTTTCCTTTCGTGGTGAATTAAATTTCGTTGTTTGTTGATGCCATCGGAAACCATGATAATTGGTATTGAACGAAGACAAATGAATTCACAGTGGCTCAATTTGCAAGATTATTTTGAAAATGTTTCACTTTATACAACAATTTAGTGTTCTTACATATTCTGCCAATTAGTGGTTGTTATTGTATATGTTGAAAGCTTTATCGAACTGTTGAACCATTTATGAAAATATGCTGGCTTGCTGAGTTTTATAGTATTTGCTTTTGAACAAAAATGCCAGGCCAAAGGACACAAATCAAAATTAGATCATACAAAAGTATGAACAATTGCTTATTAAGCTTGAATAAAAAAAAAAAAAAAAAAAACCAAACAATTCGCTTTAGTACACTCAATTGTTTCGATGCTTTACGACAGATATTTGTTTAATGTTTATCAAAATTTAGCTGATAGTCTATATAAATACCCAGTAAGCTTACAACTTCATTACATGATATATTAGCAGACACAATATAATAAAAACATGTTAAATTAAATGTACATGTATGTTTGTAATTTTCATTTTGTGAATGAAAGGGAGTGTTGTTTTTTTTTACTCATTATGATATTTTCCCTGGTCAAATGGGTTATGTAAACCACAGGGGCCCCTATGTAGCTCCCCTGGGCTACATAGGGTAATTATATAGCAGGGCTGTTGAATAAAATGATCTGAAATTAAAAAAAAAAAATAATAATAAAAAAAATAAAAAAACCATGTTCTTTTGCATAAGTTTTCTTGCCAACAGCTATAGCTTGAAATTTATCTGGGTTGGCTTGCATACAATTAATATTAAAACATTCAATTAAAATATATAGAGCTTTCTTTTTCTTATATATCTTTATTCTCATAAAGCCAATGTATAACAATGGTACAGAGATATAACAATAAAATCAAAATAACAACAACTATTTACAACATATATATAAATTAGGAGAGAGATTACAAAGGATTAAGAGCCTGGAGGACAAACACCGGTATTGATAGCACTTATAAAATGACAGAGTTTCTTCAGTATTGGTTTTCTTTTACTTGACATAAGTTCAGAAAATTTGATAATATTAGGTCTATATATGAAATAATTTAACAGTGACTGCTTACGTTTTTGGTTAAAATAACTACATTCAAAAATATAAAACATTAATTAAAGTATTATAATCTTGATCTGCATATGATAAGGTGTTGTCATCAGCAAAGTTGTACAATGTACCATGTTCAATAAGTAAAAAAAAATCGTTTATAAAAATGTTAAAAAGCAAGGGTCCCAAGGGAAATCCTGTCTGTAAAATTTGCCAACCACTGACCCCCTCCTGATGTTTGATTTGTTGCTTACGCCCTGTCAAATAATTTTCTAGTAATTTTACTGATTGAGATGACAGTCCAAAAGCAGCCAATTTACTGAGGAAAATGTAATGTGACAGACAATCAAAAGCTTTCAAAAGATCCATCAAAATAGCTGCCACATAACAATCCTTGTCCAGAGCTGATTTCCAATCTTCAAGGAGTCTCGGTAGCGTGATATGACATCCATGGCCCTTTCTAAAAGCACATACAAAATCATGAAAAAAATATTGATTTATAGGTATCCCACAAATGTATCAAAGAAGAAAACAGTTGCATATATGGTAACAGTTTAAACAATGCTTAATAAAAAACGTAGATCTCTAAATTAGTGCGCGTTTCTTGATTAAACTTCATCATCAAAAGATTGGAAAGCCACATAATTTAAGCTTGTTTTATTAAATGAATATGTCAACTGCAGTAAACTTACAACATATATCCGAGAGAATGTTGCATGCATGTGGGTTTTTTTCATATCTCGCCCGAATTTCACACTTCTTTAAAATGCATACGTTCTGGTGATATTCCCTCGTAAATGTCAATATGTCGGTGGTGTCCTAGTAACACCATTCTACAATGTATAATTGATTATCCAATGAAGCATAACAAATGTCATGCACCCGCCATAGTGGATCGACTCGGCACGATGTCGATGTAGATAAGATATTGCTATATACACGTATAGTATATAAATAAGCGCTAACACTGACCAAGTCACAGTTCTCAAAATAAGGTAAGGGTAATAACGAAATATATTTTACAGAAACGCACTAAATTAGATGTCTATGTGTTCACTACGGCATTCCTCCCTTTTTTTTTGTTTCTTTTTTTTTCTACAGAAACGCGTCATGCGCACTAAATTATATATCTATGTTTTTATTATGACATTTCCCTCTTTTTTATTTGTTTTTTTGCATCTTCTATTTTTAGTATGTATATTTTATTGTTATAAATTGGAGGCCGTCGAGGTCATGATCATATGGTAATTGGGTACTACAACTACTTGTGCAACCAGTGCCTATTACCACTAAAGTTGTGAGTTCGAATCACGATCATGGCGAGGTATACTCGCTACAAAATTATGTGATAAAGGCTGTCAGTGACTTGCGGCAGGTCTGATATTCTCCGGGTATTCTGGTTTCCTCCACCAATAAAACTGACCGTCGCGATATAGCTTAAATATTGTTGAAAGTGGCATTAAACACCATAACCCTAACCCTTTTTTTATCGATTGAAATCATGCTTCTTGTAATTCATTGTATGTACTTTTCAGTAAGGAATCAATGAAATATACTTCGAATTGATCTTTCTCGTCATGGCTTGTGGGGTTTGTTGGTTTATGGTGTTAAACACCACTTTCAACAATATTTCAGTTATGTTGTGGCTGTACGGTTTATTGGTGGAGGAAACCGGAGAACCCGGAGAAAACTACCGACCTGTCGCATGTCACTGACAAACTTTATCACATAATGTTGTATCGAGTACACCTCGCCATGAACGTAGTTCCAACTCACAACTTTAGTGGTGATAGACATTGATTGCACGGGTAGTTGTAAAGCCAACCACCATACGATCACGATCACGGTGGCCCCTTTTTCTCGTAATGGTTCCCTCCTAGTATACAAATTCACCAAATCACTTTCGGATAATGGGAGAAAGATTCGGTAAATCATGAATTTTGACAAATAAGAAAAGTTTGAAGATACCAAAGGGGCAATCATAAGTCGTAATGCAAAGAAGGACAGACAAGATACCAAAGGGGCAATCATAAATCGTAATACGAAGAAGGACATACAGTGTTATGTCCAAAAAAAAAGAACAAATGGACAAAAAATATAACGATCTGCAAAACATCACATAGAAAACTAAAGATTGAGCTGCACAAACTACGATGACAACCGGGGATTAAATCAGGTGCTCCGGAAGGGTAAATAATTTACGTCCAATAACAGACAAAAAACCTTAATAGTGGCAAATATATTTTGTGCCATTTAAAATTCTAATATGCCTTGTGTTTCTATTTTTCCAGTAACATTTTAGAACAATGAAGTTTGCTCTTGCTATTCTCGTCATTTTGCCTCTGGCTTTTGCCGCAGAAGAAAAAAGACTTCTTCTTGGTAAGACTGTTGTACTTATTTATTTCGTCCCATATTTTAACATTGGACACAATGTACGCAGAAGAAATGGCATCCGCCTGGCACTTATAGTAATAGTGTTATCTTATTATTTGTTTTTATGAATTGTTCCAGAATTCAGTTTGGTATTTAGATTAATCTTTAACAGAAATTTTAAACGGTGACGGTGAACAATCTGATGAATGTCATTCTTCCAGAAACGCGTCGTGCGCGATAAATTTGATATCTACGATTTATTACTATCAGTTGATCGATACCACTGTTAGTGGACTATTAGTCCCCGAGGGTATCACCCGCCCAGTAGTCAGTGTTTCGGTACTGACATGGTTTATTAGATATATTTATTATTTAGATTAAAAGTTCTTAAATCGTATATTTTTCTTAATTAAAACTAAGGTTCTCCTCCCTCAGGCATATGTGGCCATAGCCGATTTTGGCTACCCTGTTTGGGCCCTTTCGTGGTATTGCCCCAAAATTTTACAAAATATTTGGCCGTACAATATTTCGACATTGAGCCTACCAGATGAAGGTTATTCCAGAAACGCGACATGGGAACTAAATTTGATCTACTTTTTATCCCACTAATATCAGGAAAATGACTAATAACCTCTCAAGCAAATAATTGAAAATCGCATCGGTTGTGTAATGACTAGGGTGCTCTCCTCGAGTGTGGTAGATCGTGGCTTCAAGCCCTGGGCGGGTCGAACCAAAGACTAAAACTGGTATTCGATGCTTCTTACCATTAAAGACCTAATAAGGAGTAAGATATCTAGCACTATAAAAATCCAACACAGCGTGATGGTTTAGTACAAACCGGACACCATCACCGTCTTGTTGAAATGTAATTAACCGCATCGGTGGTGTAATGGTTAGCGTGCTCGCCTCGAGTGTGACCGATCATGGGTTCGAGCCCTGATCGGGCCAAACCAAAGACCATAAAATTGGTATTTGTTGCTTCTCCGCTACGCACCCGGCATTAAAGAGAAAGAGCAAAGACTGGTTGGCTCGGAATCAGGATAATGTGTCCGAGTGGGGCAACATGTCTATCCGTGGACGGTTGTTTCAGTGAACTAGCACTATACAAATCCAACTAAGCGTGTTGGTCTAGTACAAAGCGGACATCATCATCATTTCATTGAAAATTAACTCGTTCTCGCCATGCTATAGCTGACAAATTTCTGAGTTGGCGTTAAACAACAATAACTCACTCACTCACTCACTCACTCACTCACTCACTTGAAATGTAATTTGTTCACGCTATAACATAGCTAATAAATTGCTCATTTTGGCGTTTACCAACTATCACTCACTCACTCACTCACTCACTCACTCATTAACTCACTCACTCACTCAAATCATTGAACACAAAGGAAAACCGCAACTCATGGTGCTGGAAATTCAGGTCCTGGTTTTGGAGGAGATGAAATGGTTAATGGCATCCCAGCATATTTTGTATTTGATGAAGATGTGTGGTTTCTTCAAATAAAGGACATTTCATATTCTACAATGATCACTTCTTGTCACATTACATTTGCAGCCAGTATAACATATCTTAATTACTATATACAAATGTGTACCTCCCTTAGACATAGTCTAAGCATGGTATTATTTTATGATGTTCAATGATTGTGGTTTTATATAACTGAAATATTAGTGAAAGTAGCGTTAAGCACCATAATCTTTATACTATTATATGACTTATCTGTTGTATAAATAAGTTCTGTTTTAATAAAGAAACCATATTTAATGAGATTTGAATGTCTTGTCTCTTTGCTGCAGATACCTTGTTACAAGGTGATGAACTCAAGACGTTGGTTGGCCAATTGGTACATACATTAGAATCTGACGAAACAGAGGCTGCATGTGAGGCAGAATGCCACAAACTTATCACAATAGACCATCTCTTGCAATTTGGATGTCCACTTGTGTGCAAAAGGTAACCAAATTGCTTATTGAAGGTTTCATGAAGGAAACTGGCATGTAAACTAGTGCATTCATGTCAAGAATGGTTTCTTTTCATGGTTGCTTGTCTGTCCCTCAAATTAATGTTTAATATATGTACTTAAATATTACCTAATAAACTTGTTAAGGATTACAAAAACCTATATGGATTATCTCTTAGCTGCTCTTCTGAAAAATATTTTTTTCTTTTTGCTGAAAAATATACATGTTGGTTATAGTCCGACATTTTTTGGAGAACAGTTGTAAGATAAAAGTTATATATTAAAAATAATCTAATTCGCTTCTTTAATGGAACATCATTTTTATTCCAGAAAACGCAACACCTATATTTATATGTCAGCTCGTCAGACTTTTATGCAAGCGTATTTTTTTTTAATATTCATATTCAAAATACTGCCTCACAAATTACAACCACAAATCAGTATACTCTTCTTAGAATACAAAATATCAATTGACAGTCTGCAACCGAATTATAAATGGAAAAAAAATTCACGCATTCGCATAACGAACCAAATTTATCCCGGCAGGCGTTATCGAAACAACTTTATGAGATAAAAATTGCAACGGACAAACTGGCTTCCATTACCAATGAATCGACCGTCATGATATAAATTACAATGAAATATTGTCATAGAAACTTGGGATAATACTACCGACCATTACCAGAAGTAAGGATTAAGTAACCAGATAATCCAAGCGGGTTCGAATAAACGTACAGACAGGCTATAGTTAGTGCTTTAGGGTTTGATGACAAAAATCTAATTTGCTTGCGTTTTAATTTATATTACAGTAAAACCTGTCTAAACCGAACCCCTTTGGGATTGAAGAATATGCTAAGTTTAGCAGATGTTTGGTAGATGGGACTGTAAAGTCTGTCTGGATTAGGCATCTTTTCGGTTTACTCAGGGTTCGGTTTAGACAGGTTTCACTGTATAAAAAGAAACTAATGTATGCATATATTGAATTCATCAATACTTTCTACATTTTCAGTCTCCAGAGTTTGGCCCACAAATTCCACATTAATGCTGCACCGACAATGGCAATGGGTGGTCAGCCATGAAGTCCATACACTTCTTTTTATTTATTACTGTAATGAAAATAAAATCAACAATAATTATTATTTTTATATCATTTTTTGCAATCCAAAACACAACCCATCATTTCATTAAGAGTGGGGCTTTGGGTCCTAAAAAGTAGTAATTGAAGTGTTCGTAACAAGCCAGGAAAGTGAGTGGTCACATATTTATAATGCCCTTGAAATGTTATATCTGAAAGTTTTCATTTACCTGCAATGAGCAGGCATTCTAGATTCTCTAGACACGTGACCATCCTTTATATCCCACTTAGTGGCAACTTGTGCATTTGATTTTTCTGTCTTTTGGAAGAGGATTTACACCGAAAATGTCAAACTATGTCTCATTCAAATACCTCGGATGTTCGACACGGGTGATTATTGAAAATTTTCCAAATATTTTTCTGTTATGTCTCACAGGAGTATAAATGCGCAACAGGAGAATATATAGACATGACACAATCATCGGTGGGTAGAAAGGTGTAAATGTACAATGAGAACCAAATAAATATACGGATATGGAAGAAGAATTTGAAGATACCAAGGGGGTAATCAGAAACCGTAAATCGAAAAAGGACAGAAAACACATAAATGCACAAAAGAAAAAGTACAAAAGGACAAACAACGGTCTACAAAACATACACATATAAAACTAAAGATCTACAAAACATACACATATAAAACTAAAGATCTACAAAACATACACATATAAAACTAAAGATCTACAAAACATACACATATAAAACTAAAGATCTACAAAACATACACATATAAAACTAAAGATCTACAAAACATACACATATAAAACTAAAGATCTACAAAACATACACATATAAAACTAAAGATCTACAAAACATACACATATAAAACTAAAGATCTACAAAACATACACATATAAAACTAAAGATCTACAAAACATACACATATAAAACTAAAGATCTACAAAACATACACATATAAAACTAAAGATCTACAAAACATACACATATAAAACTAAAGATCTACAAAACATACACATATAAAACTAAAGATCTACAAAACATACACATATAAAACTAAAGATCTACAAAACATACACATATAAAACTAAAGATCTACAAAACATACACATATAAAACTAAAGATCTACAAAACATACACATATAAAACTAAAGATCTACAAAACATACACATATAAAACTAAAGATCTACAAAACATACACATATAAAACTAAAGATCTACAAAACATACACATATAAAACTAAAGATCTACAAAACATACACATATAAAACTAAAGATCTACAAAACATACACATATAAAACTAAAGATCTACAAAACATACACATATAAAACTAAAGATCTACAAAACATACACATATAAAACTAAAGATCTACAAAACATACACATATAAAACTAAAGATCTACAAAACATACACATATAAAACTAAAGATCTACAAAACATACACATATAAAACTAAAGATCTACAAAACATACACATATAAAACTAAAGATCTACAAAACATACACATATAAAACTAAAGATCTACAAAACATACACATATAAAACTAAAGATCTACAAAACATACACATATAAAACTAAAGATCTACAAAACATACACATATAAAACTAAAGATCTACAAAACATACACATATAAAACTAAAGATCTACAAAACATACACATATAAAACTAAAGATCTACAAAACATACACATATAAAACTAAAGATCTACAAAACATACACATATAAAACTAAAGATCTACAAAACATACACATATAAAACTAAAGATCTACAAAACATACACATATAAAACTAAAGATCTACAAAACATACACATATAAAACTAAAGATCTACAAAACATACACATATAAAACTAAAGATCTACAAAACATACACATATAAAACTAAAGATCTACAAAACATACACATATAAAACTAAAGATCGATTAACACGAAGCCCATTAAAACAACAAAAACAAAACAATGTAAAAGTCTAACAAACAAACAAACAAAACAATGTAAAAGTCTAACAAACAAACAAAACAAAACAATGTAAAAGTCTAACAAACAAACAAAACAAAACAATGTAAAAGTCTAACAAACAAACAAAACAAAACAATGTAAAAGTCTAACAAACAAACAAAACAAAACAATGTAAAAGTCTAACAAACAAACAAAACAAAACAATGTAAAAGTCTAACAAACAAACAAAACAAAACAATGTAAAAGTCTAACAAACAAACAAAACAAAACAATGTAAAAGTCTAACAAACAAACAAAACAAAACAATGTAAAAGTCTAACAAACAAACAAAACAAAACAATGTAAAAGTCTAACAAACAAACAAAACAAAACAATATAAAAGTCTAACAAACAAACAAAACAAAACAATGTAAAAGTCTAACAAACAAACAAAACAAAACAATGTAAAAGTCTAACAAACAAACAAAACAAAACTGACAGAGGAAAACGTATGTTTTATATGAACAAAAATATCCCGGCAATGACATTGATAAAAGTTGTCTCTTAAAATATCCCAGCAATGACATTGATAAAGGTTGTCTCTTAAAATATCCCAGCAATGCTATTGATAAAAGTCGTCTCTCATTTCAGTAAGATGCTGTCGCTAGAAGCACTATTCTTTTAATGAACGAGTTCACCTCAGTACTCATGCAGAAAAGGAAACTCGTCATATCCAATACGGGCCGCTCCTTTTGTTACAAAAGTACTATATCTAATACATGTTTATAGTTCATTCATTGAACCGTAATGAGAGCGGGAGGTTTGGCGCTTTAAAATCTGATTCAACCCACCATTTCTTTAGAAATGCCTGTACCAAGTCAGGGTCATTACGGTTTTCACAGTTTTCCGGTTGTTGACTGATTTTGTCTGTTTATATAATTATGAGTTTTGACTTTCCCTTTGTAAGATTGTTCGGAGTTCGGTAATTTTGTGATTATCCTTATTCAGCAGTAGGTCGACGTGGTCTGTCCGAAAATGAGTTCAGGTCAACACGTCACGAAAGTAACACACACAATGATAAAATAATATTGCATCATATTTGAGTCTATTATTACGTGTGGACATTGAAAACAAATGTTATTATTGTGTTTAATATGTCAGTTATATCGTGGCGGTCAGTTTTATTGGTGGAGGAAACCGGAGTACCCGGAGAAAACCACCGATCTGTAACAAGTCACTGACAATCTGTATAATGTTGAATCGAGTACACCTCGCCATTAACGGGGTTCGAATTCACATATTTAGTGGTAATAGGCACTGATTGCACAAGTAGTTGTATATCCATCTACCATACCCCTATGTATTAAAGTATTTCTATTTTAAACATCATATAACAAGTGTAAATTTGATAAACAATTGTGATTTCCTGCATCAACAGTATTGTTATATGATGTTTAAAATAGAAATACTTTAATACATAGGGGTATGGTAGTTGGATATACAACTACTTGTGCAATCAGTGCCTATATATACAAAGTGTAAATTTGATAAACAATTGTGATTTCCTGCATCAACAGTATTTGTATAAAGACAATATAAATTATAAAACAGTGAATTGTTACAAGTCTCCCCCAAACATACCCCTGTAGAAATCCAGAAACGTATATCTTTAGGATCAACAATGTATACCGCATGTTAAAGTTTTCCATTAGGACGATTTGATTGTTTTTGGATTTTTTAATCTAAATTTGTATTGGACGGCTTTCTTTCCAGTCATTATATATTGACAAGATATGACGAAAGATACCGAAACTGGTAAATGTACTAGACTATAGGTACATTCTGTTCATCTTTTTTTAAAGAAATTTTCAGTACATGAAAGGTTTCTTACATTAAGGTTGCTGTAAGTAGAATGAGGCCAAAGAAATATGTTATGTGAGTTCAGATGAGAGGCGATTGTTCGTTTTGGCGATATTGGTGGAATTGTTGACCATGAATTATGGTAAAATCATTGCTACGTTTAATATTTTTTATATTTATTTTAATTATATTTTTTTGTATACTTTTAGGCTAAGAATTAAAAGAAAAGACGTTAATGTCTATTAATAGTGTTCTTCATTTTTCTGATCTTAATTAAAAGGCATGTATACCGGCCGGAATCATTATAGTATTATAATGATAGGAAATCTTACCAACAGTCTATATATAGGAAGACAAGCATGGCGGGCTTAGGGACTTACGGTCGCGAACTTTCAAACTTTGTCATCTATTCAGAACACAGGAATTGTGGGAAAAACCGCCAAGATTAATCATGAAAAATTGTTTAAACAGTGATGGTCAACAATTCCACAAATGTTAACAAGAATGAACAACCACCTCTCAACCAAAAACAATTGAACTAACAAAAAAAACGGTGACATTTCACAAGTTTAACCTTAAAGATATTTTCTTCATGGTTAAATATGCAATTTGTATCATATATTTTATAACGTGAATCGCCTTGGTGGTGTCCACTAATGGTTATAGTTCTCGTTAATAGTTCTGTAGATCGTGGGTTCGAGCTCTGATCGGTTCAACGAAATACTACATAATTGATATGTGCTGTTTCTCTGCTAAGCACAGACGAATTGGGTTGAGAGCAATACTGGTTGACTAGGGTTCCTGACGTTTGGATTGGTTTTTTTCATGAGCGATCCTTTTACAACCCCAACTCATCTTGTTATTCAATAACATCACCAAAGCGTATCTTGTTCACACCATGATATGGGTGAAACAATTACTCATTTATCAGATACAAGAATGTATTTCTTCTTTTTTATGGAAGGAAACTCGAATAAAAATAAAATGAATAATTTACGCGTATTTTTGTACGACATTGACTCTAAAATTATAATCCAAAGAAACCAGAATTTTGTCTACTGGTGAACATGACAGCAACATGAGAAACATTTAATTATATATGGACGTATTTTAAACTATAAACCTTATCTGAAGATAAGAATTTGGGAACTGAACATTTGCTCAATGTCATGTCATAAGTCTTTCATGACCGAAACTGAGTAATTGGAAATTTCATTTAAGATTGCATGATATGTGGAAAGATCAACAACCCGCAAGTTATTTATATACGATTTTGAAATGTCTTTTCTTTAAATAAAAACATGAATATCAAATCTAGTGCACATGATGTCGATTCTATGTTTCTATGCTTTTATCCTGGTTAAGATGGCGGAACAAGGGGTGGAGTTAAGAACAATGAATAATTATCACAATTATTTTTGTTTGTTTGTTTGATGGTGTTTTCAACAATATTTCAGTTGTATTGTGACGATCAGTTTTATTGGTGAAGGAAACCGGAGGATCCGGAGAAAACCACTGACCTGTCGCAAGTGCCTGACAAACTTTATCACATAATATATGTACACCTCGCGTCCTGGTCGAGATTTTATCACATTTAAGGAATATTAATATTCAAATATTTAATAATAATATTATAATATTATATAAAATATTTGCTTGTATTTTAATGTAAGAACGATTGTGTAAATAATGTGAAATTTCTTTTATGAGAAATAAAACTATAACGCTGAAAGAAATGAACTTTGAAATCGTATTCCATTTGTGTGCGTCGTTACAAAAACGGTATATATCACCCACATTATCTTGTTGTCTTTCATAGGATTTAACCATTAATATTTATAATCGAATATAGCACTTGCTTCTGCTTAATCACAAAAAGTGGATATAGGGGCTTGAAATGATGTCAGATTTATAAGATCTGTCATCGCAACTGAATTCACTAAGATAAAATGGAACAATCAGAAAAGCAGAAGCTATATTGTATGTTGTTTTAATATTTAATACTGAGTTCTAGAGTCAGAACACAATTTGAATACAAACACAACACAAATATAAAAGTAAAACAAACAAGTTTGGACTACAAACATATGACACATCGAGTATTCTATACATTGTTAATATATCCTGTTCTACACTCTTGATTTCCTCATTATTAACACAAATCAAAAACTCAGAAAACAAGGATCAAGTCCATACACTTTATATTATATTCTTCAACTATGTATAGTGTAGTGTAGAATCCATGATTGACATTCCTATATGCTAAAACCAGTAAACGAAACAAGAATTCTCAAATGCATAAACAAACTTTCACAACAAGATGGCATTTGTAAATTCGTTTTCGTTTTCTGGAAAAAAAAATTCATTAAGACATCAGAATTTCTGAAGCATGTAGTAAACTTTCGGGCTTGTCATAACCTTGGTCCAGTAATTTGACAAGCAATAATAATCTATATACATATTACAGATAAGATGATAAACTCGTTAACGGTTTCTGATTTTATCACATATACACTGAATAAGGGTTCAAAGTACAAAAGCAGGCGTCTGTGGTCTTTTTTGAGTGAAAACGAATTTTTGGTGTTTTTTTAATTGTTCGTTTATATATCTGTATTGCCGTTGGAGATCTAATATTGTGAACTTTCCATTTATATGTAGCAATATTCTAGTAGCACCTGCATATGGGGTATATATCTCTCAGTTGATATGATATTCCAGAGTTTATGGTTCATATCAGGATTTCCTTGATAGAGGGTTGCTGCTAGCAATGAAGCTGCTGAACCAAGGGTTCCTATTTGGTTTAGCTGAAGACATCACTTCGAAGGGTTTACGAAAGGTTGACCGTTATGACAGATCTGTGTCACAAAGTACCACGGATATGTTTCACTTGTAAGCAATTCCCGGTAATTTCCTCATTCATGTCTTCTTATCACCGGGTTTGTAACTAGATTAATACGACGGATGCCATTAGTGGAGCAAGAACTGCTTACCCTTCCGGAGCACCTGAGTTCACCCCCGGTTTTTAGTGGAGTTCGTGTTGTTCGATCTTTAGGTTTATATGTATGTTTTGTACATCGTTGTTTGTGCTTTTGTCATTTTTCTTTCGGCCATTGTGCTGTCTGTCCTTCTCCGATTTACGGATTCTGATTACCACTTTGGTATCTTCAAACTATTCTTAGCCTTGATATATGTGTTATATGTCATTGTGACGAGCTATATTAGAAGGATCTTTGTGATATTTTACAGTTTTAGTTTTGTGTGTAGTGCTTTGTAGATTATTCTTAGCCTTCCTTTTGGCCAATGCATTGACTGTCCTATTTACAGCTTAGAATACTTTTTTGATATTTTCACACTTTTCTTACATAAATACTAGATATGCAAGAATCGTTATTTGTCCTTTTCATTTTCACCATTGTGTTGTCTGTCCGTCTTCAACTTACGGATTCTGATTACCCCATGGTATTTTCAAACTCTTCTATCAAAGGGGAGGGTTGGGATTTAATTCATCAATTTTGTTTCCGTTACTGTTTTAGAGGAGCTATACCTCACAGTGGAGAGACTTGGTCCTATTGTACAAACTTGCATTCCCTCTAGATTTCCAATTGTTCAATTATTTGAGGTCAGAAGTGATTGATCGTTTTGTTGACATTAATGGAATTGTTGACCATCATTGCTTGAAATTTCTTTTTATGAAATGTAATATTTATTAGTTTTTCATTGCATCTTATTAATACATAAATATGATTGATTGATTGATTGATTGATTGATTGATTATTTGGTCTTTAACGTCAAGTGAGCAGTATTTAAGCCATATTCATGAACAAGTTAGCAATCAATAAGTTTTATCGTAAAAATGGAGACATTAAGATGCTTCTAAGGGTTAAAATTTAGATTGTTACATGAAAAGAGGATACAATAGACAAGTTGGGTATTTTTATTAATGAGCACGCTGCGACCACTCCCAACAAATTATTGCTCATTAGGAGGTAGTGTAAGTTGGGTTTTTTTGCGTTCAAGGAGCATTGAACTGTTCATATACGAGGTAATCAGTGAATTGTTGTATGTAAGGTTCGTCTCGTACTGAACTTTGTAATTGATTGGAAATTACAGTCAAACCTAGTTCTTCATTTTTCCTTATTGAAACACTGACTGATTACTGGATGGAGGATATCCGCAGGGACTAATAATCCACCGGGAGAGGTATCGACCTAGTGATAGTAATAAAAACCACCTTTCTGGAATAATCTTCATCAAATATAGAGCTACGGTTTTCAATTAGCTATGATATAATTGGTAGGACAGATATATGCCTATCTTAAGTAAGGTCAGAATGTAAGACGCTTGCATTTTTAGTATGATTAGAAAACATGCACTTTCCGTTATTCTGTTAAATACATAAGTTAAGGGATTCACAGGAAATTGTGGTTCTGACTTTCAGAATCTATGGTATAATGTCGTCAGTTATGGTCGCTTTTTTATGTCAAGATATAAAAAAAAAATACATGTAGTGATTAATCCATTGATTGACTTATTATTCCTTAACATCATACTAGAAGCTATGACGATAACATGTAATCGATATTTAATTAGAGAATACCGAAGGGACAATCAAAAATGGACAATCCAGAGAAACTGGCAACATAGGGCACACAAGACTTAGCAAAACAAAACAAATAAACACAACACAATATGTGTTGGACACCACTATGTACAGACAAGCACAAATAACGTTAAACGCGGACCCTTCCAAAAAACCGGGGATGCACCGCGAATGGTAAGCAGTTCCTGCTTCTTATAAGACACCCACCGTGTTACTCATATATACAGTCAAGTCCGGGTAAAGTCTTGGCTGTGATAGAGGAAAGGAAACATCTACGTAAAAAGTACCAGATTCATTGTGATTTGAGATATGGATATTTCGAAACGGTCAACTAAATTGTGATGACGACTGTCGAAATTTTGCAAAATGGTACCGAAATTAGGTAGGTATGTGACAACCTGGGCAACGACTTTTAACTACCACTGGAAAAGTATGGAGAATCTGGAATAGATGGAGAAAAAAGTTCCTTTTTTGTACTGGTTACAATGTGCCTGCTTTTTTCCAAAATCACCAAAGACCGTCTTTAACGTACAGGGAGCGTGGCATTCCCAAATGACTTAATCAACTATGTCCCACGGGTATTATTTCCATATTATATCCTGACAACCACCAAGCGAGAGGACATTCCTCTCGACCACATCAGCATGCACTTGACTGCTCATTTGAAGTACAGTCGTCAGTACCTAGTCATTAATTCATTCCACAGGAGATATAGGAGATTGTGTATTTCGAGGGAAATGTTTTTATGAACAAAGTGGAAATGATTACTACAATTAATGGAAGCTGACAATTTTGGCTTCCAAGGTTTTCAACAGAAGAGGTAATGAAGTGAGCGAGTGAGTGGTTGTTGTTTAACGCCAAATGAACAGGTTTTCAGCTATATCATGGCAGGAAGAAGCTGCATGCAATGAAATGATATTGATATCCGCTTTGTACTCGATCAACACACTCAATTGGGTTTCTACAGTGCTAGCTCACTGAAACAACAGTCCGTGGGTAGAAATGTCGCTCCACTTAGACACATTATCCACATTATTTCCAGCCAACCAGTCTTTGCACTTACTTCTGAATTATACTTTTTTTTTAGCGGAAAAGCAAATAAAAAAACAAGAAAAAGGAAACCGAAGGGGCAATCAAGAATGAACAATCCATAGAAACTGGCAACATCGGGTACAAAAGACACAAGACGAAGACAAACAAAACAAAAAACACAACGTAGAAAACCTAAAACAAAGAGCATCACGGGTCCCACCAAAAACCGGAACAACACTATAAGAAAATGTAGGAAAGGGTAAACATTGTGTTGACACATTTACAAATCTTAACATTCTGCATTTAGAATAATAAACGAAATTATCTTATCTTATGTAACGTTTATAGTGATTTGCACGAACATTGTGTACGGTCTATACACAATTATCCCTCCGGTTTCTGTACGCAGTGACCTAGAACACGTTTATAGAGATCTATAAATACAGATGACACGAACATTGCATACCTTGCTATATGCAATTTTCCCTCTGTTTACTGTGTGCAATGACCTGGATGACACTATGCATAGGTTAAAAGATAGGTACTAACGATGGGTGAATGCTAGTAAAATGTTATTTCTAACTGTGCTTTTATTGCCGATAAGATATCCCATCATGTTCCTCTATTCAATGGGGTGCTTACCCATAATTCACATGATTCTACATAGCATACTGTACAGCATTGTAAGTATTATATGTGTGGGTCGTAAATGTGCCAATCATTTGAAAGACCAAGAAATATATATAGCTCGATCTTTAGTTTTCTATGTAATGTTTTGTAGATCGTTGTTTGTCATTGTGTCCTGTTTCTTATGATCATTGTCTTACCTGTCCTTCAATTTAGGTATCTTCAACTCTTTTGTATGAACATATATGTATACCTTTAAGGGTTGTCAAACAATATACATTTATTGTACTATTATTATATTTGTCTTGTGTATTGTGTACAGTTTTTATTGTAAATTACCCACAGACATAATGAACATAACAATAAAATCGTAGAAATCTACTTTTGACGCAAAAGCTACTCAACCAAGGCTTCGTTGCTCCTATCATGAGGACATCGATAAAAAAAATTATACGGTCGTCATCAGAAACTGATTGATCGTTATGAAATCCCAATTTTGAAATGTGAACGGATCTTTTATCGATCATATGCTGCTGGTGTCTCTGGATTGTCTATACGTGATTCTTGATTTCCCCTTTGATTTCGCTACGTATATTGATTTCTGATGTAATATGCACCTGGTAGCTCATAGTCTAACGATTTCGAAAGCAAAATAAATTGCACGTCTTTGACAGCAAGAAAACCAAAGGGTCGAAGCAGGAACGGCTAAAACCGGCTAAGACTATCTATGTTGGAGGCAGGCTGGTTCTTTTTTTTTTTTTTTTTTTTTTTTTTTGCTGATGGTTCCTGGAATTCAAACCACAGAGCTGCTCAGCGTATCCAAGGTGGTGGATTGCGAAGACCTTTCGATGGATGTGGGTGTGTCTGGTAGGCCTGAACGTGGATTGAAGTTGGTAACGTGTTCTGAGACTATCGCGATCCCTGTGATTATGAAAAGGGGTATGTACGCAGTGTTGCTTCTACAAAAGGGTTAATATTGTATCCCTATCCTACTCTCCATATTTTTCCAGTGGTAATTTAAAGTCGTTGCATCGGTTTTCTCACGCCTCCCTCATTTTGCATAGTCTTATTATATTGTTGAACTTTGCTGTCGTCATGCATATGCATGGAATAATTTCCGGTGTGTGTTAAGCATATCATGTAGTTATGCAGAAATCATACTTAGACATTTCTTGGGTGCAGCCTCATGTTTGGAACTGTCTGTACTGTCAGCAATAAAGCACAGACATGAAACGTAGACCAACGGATGTCAGTGGAATTCTCACGATATGGCATATAGTATTCTACTTCTTGACTCGTATAAGTTCGTGATATAATACCCCTGCAAGGTCGTATGGGTGATCTCTCAGTTGATATAAAACGACCCTTCAGAGATCGTAGCAGTCTATTACTTGTAACTGTCTATTGCAGGTAGGACATATTATTAATAACTTAACTTAGATGTACACAAATGTATTTAATAATGAGGAGCGTCTTATGTTTTAGTGATAAAATACTATTAGGATTTCTATTCGCTTTTTATATTAACAATGGAAATTGATCATGTCACAAGGATTTAATTTGGGAATTATTTCGTCATTGTTTTATTGCTAAGCAATTTAATTTTCCAATCGTGACCATTATTATTAAAAGGATTTATGTGAAAGAAAATCGGCCGTTTGTGCTTTACTTGGATTTTTTGTTCTTTAGTTACTTGTGTTTATTTTTATGACACAGAAATGTATCCTCTTTAATCAAAATGAGAATCCTTTGTCTGATATTAGCCGATTGACATCTATTTTTCTCAAATATCACTTTTTAGCTTAATTTTATGAATACATGCAATTAATAACAATGTATTTATAAGTTTTACTTTTTACATTGCTTGCGGATCTATATTTACAAAAACATAGGGTATATAATTTACTTTCGTTGTTGTTCGATTGGAATTATTTACCAAAAGGTCAATGTGATGCACCTTTTGAAGATGCAAAATAAAGATTCACTATCTAATGGAATGTCCATCATACCAAAGCGAAAGAGGTTGCCTTTTTAGAAACTTAAGAGAAACATTACAATTTGGCAACGATGAACTTATTGCATTTTTTTTTATAATTCATAAATATTTTAATCAGCTTATTTCCAATACCTCACCAAATTGTGTTAGATATTACATTAGAACCGAGTGTGAGATATATGAAACGTTTGAGGATACATAATGGGTAATCAAAAGTCGTAAATCGAATGACAGTCAATACAATGGCCAAAAGAAAAAGGACAAACAATGATCTTCAATGCACTACACAGAAAACTAAAGACTGCGCAACACGAACCCATCATATCCGGGGCTGAATTCACGAACCCACCATAACCGGGGCTGAATTCATTTGCTCTGAACGGTAACCAGGTCATATTGTCGTAAAAAGTTCATTATTTTACAAACAAATTATATATTACCTTTAATAGCTTAGTTGAAATGCATTCGGTATACTACCTTTATATTTTAATATTTTTCTTTTTGTAAGCCATATATATATATATACATCTATTTTGTGTCTAAATTTAATTTGTAAAATTGTACATTGTATTGACAATACTTTAAGGAACAATTCAATGGAAGATACAAGATTAAACGGTTACATTTCCAATAACGGTTTAACCTCGCCACATTGTTGTACCTGTCCCAAGTCAAGACATGGAATACATCGTCATATGTTGTAGGTTGTTTTTGTGTTCAGTGTGCTAAGATGATAGCCGATTGTTCGTTTTGTTGATATTGGAGGAATTGTTGTCGTCATCACTGTTTAAATTTCTTTTCTTAATAAATTGTTTTCCAGTTTAATCCAGAATAATGAAGGCCGTCCTTGCAATTTTGGTTATTTTACCTCTGGCTTTTGCCGAGCTTGACAAGAGAATTCTTCTGGGTAAGATCTTATCCTTATTACAAATTCTAATATTATCCAAGTTGTCGTTTCATGCCATTATTGTTCTTTAAGTTGTTATAGGTTGTATTAAGCATGTTGTGTTTTTATATATAGACAATTATTTTTAAGACGTACAAATATTAGAGAAATCAGAAGGGAAAATCAAGCATGGACAATCCAGAGGCATATGCAACATTGGGCACAAATGATACAGTACAAAGACACACAAATAAAAACAAACACAGAATACTACAATGATTAGCATCACGAAGTCCGCCAAAAACCTGGAGGTCAGCCCAGGTCCTCACGAAAGGTAAACGGGAGATCGAGATACCAAATACAATTATAGTACGTACCACAGTAACATAATCTGGTAAAGCACAACAATCCTGAATGGGACCAAGTGTGTGGAATGTGGAATGGTAATAATTTGTGCTGTGGAAAATTTAAAGGATACTAAAGGTGTAATCGGCAGCAGTATTTCATAGATAATACAATGACCAAAAGAAAAAAAAGACCATCACTGGTCGACAAATAATTACACAGAAAACCAAAGATTGAGCGACACGAACCACACTAATTCCGGGGGTGATGTTAACTGATTCGAAAGGGTGGGTAGTTGTTCCTGCTCCACTAGTGACACACGTAGTGTTACTGTTAAGCAACTCGAATCAAGCTAACCCATCAGTTTTGAGTTGTATTTTCAGTCATATTATAAAGTCCACTGGTGTAAGAAAATACAGGTATACAACAATATATAAATTGGTATTCTAATTACTAATTATATTTTATAGATACATTATTCCAAGGAGATGAACTGAAGAGTTTAGTGTCACAATTGGTCAACACGGCCGGATCTGAGGAAACAGAACATAAATGTGAAATGGAGTGTCATGCTCTCGTACAACAAGATCATCTCCTACAACACGGATGTCCTCTTGTCTGTAGAAGGTATGTATTACATATATATTACAAGAACGTAGGTTGTGAATCTTAAGCTGATGTATTATTTGTTTGAATTCCAACAACAAATATCGATTCTAGCTTATCTAGTATTTATGTAAAAAATATTTGAAGATATCAAACGGGTAATGTAAGCTGTAAATAACAGGGCATACAATGTAATGACCAAACGAAGAAATATAGTGATCTGCAAAACACTCCACAGAAAACTAAAGATTGTAAATTATCACAAAGATCCATACCTTTCATATAGCTCTTGACAATGACACAACACAGATATCAACATTTAAACACCATACTAGTGTTTTCATCCATTTTTTGTTGAAATCTAGTTCTGATTAAATGTATTATATATTTAGTCTCCAGAGTTTGGCTCATCGTTTTGGAATTCATCACCCAAACATGGTGACAACAACGGCTATGCCTCACAAAAGACTGCTTCTGGGTAAGTACTTTTAATAATCATAACTTTGTGTTATAAAGACACCACCCTGCTCGTGTTTGAGACTCATCAAAACAAATAAACGTTAGAGAAAACCGACGGGGCAATCAAGATGGACAATATTTACACTAACAACATCAGTTACACACGACACAAGACGAAGACGATCAAATAAATCACAACACAACATACAAAAAATAAAACGATTAGCAACACGATCCCCGACAAAACCTGGGGTTGAACCTATGTGCTTGCAAAGAGTAAACGGATGCTATGGATACAAAATACAATTATAGTATGTACCAAAATAACATAAATCGGTAAAGCACAAAATCTTGAGTACGACCATGTGTGTGGAATAGTAAGGGTTATTTCGGACGAAGATGTTAAGAATATCAAATGTGATATCAACAGCAGTATTTTGAAGACAATGCAATTGCCAAAAGAAAAAAAATGGTCGACAAAATATCACACAGAAAATACTGAATAACGCCAAAATCCTACTTAAAACGAAGGTGAAATTAATTGCTCGGGTAGGGATATTAGTTCCTGTTCCAGTAGTGAAACATTTCGTGCTACTGTTAAGCAACACGAATCAAACAAACTAACCCATCAGTTTTGAGTATCATGAAGTCCTTTGGTGTAGGAAAAGACAGGAATGCAAAAATATATCAGTTGGTATACTAATTATTAATCATGTGTTATAGATACATTATTCCAAGGAGATGAACTGAAGAGCTTAGTATCACAATTGGTCGCCACGGCCGGATCGGAAGAAACAGAACATAAATGTGAAGCGGAATGTCACGCCCTTGTTCAGCAAAACCATCTTCTACAACATGGATGTCCCCTTGTCTGTAGAAGGTATATAGACGTATTACACATGTGTGCTAATGTTATATAGCACATTGAGCACATTGACTAAGTACATAGGTTGTGAAGCGTACTGTTGTTGTATGAATCGATTGACTTTAAATACATTAGTCTGTTTGAAACGGATATAACTTTAAACAAATACATGCAAAAAATTACTTAGACCTTAACAAAAATAATTGCTTTTTAATCATTTCTGAATATCAGAAATGTTGCATTACGTATGTAAGATATCAGATATATATCCATAGTGATACTTTTAATAATGTACTGTATCAATGAATCACGAAAGAAATAACTGTAAAAGATATACACAACATTTACCCTGGAAAACAATGATTGTTGACTATTACAAATACGGTAGTATTTTTTGTAAGATATTGTGAAGTCATTATATAGTATTTGTGATATTCTAGTTTTCGTTTATTTACTATATAGATTTAATCCACGAAATTCAGAATTCAACGAATACATGTCACTACACACACACACACACACACACACATATATATATATATTTGACAGCTCTAAAATCTAATTCTAACATATACGTCTGAAAATTAAACCAAACAGTGTTAGAATTAGATCTTTGAGCTGACAAATTTTTGTTCTTCCCTCGACGGGATTTGAACACACACCATTTATACACTGCAGCAGCAATCGCTTAGTCTTATGTCCAGCGTCCTAGACCACGCGGCTACATGCGCTGTGCAAAAATATAGCTTCAATAGTCGAAGTATTACCTTGTCTCGTAAGGAAAATCTAGAAATAGAAATATATATTTTTCCCCCTCAAACCACGACATTTCTATCTACGAATATAAGTGCATTCACAGTATCACACATATACACATATACGTGTGAATACTCTTTATATGGATACTCACAATGACACACGGCACAGATATACAAATTCATATACCATACAAGCGTAGTAATTCGTCTTTGTTAAAGAATTGTGCTTACTAAAGGTGTTATATATTTAGTCTCCAGAGTTTGGCTCATCGTTTTGGAATCTCACACCCAAACGTTATGTCAACGTCCATGCCTTCCAAAAGACTGCTTCTGGGTAAGTACTTTCAATATGCATAGCTTTGTGTAATAAAGACACCACACTGCTCGTGTTTGAGATTCATCAAAACCAAATAAACGTTAGAAAAAACCGAAGGGGCAGTCAAGAATGGACAATATTGATACTGGCAACATTAAGCACACAAGACGCAAGACGAAGACAAACAATACAAAAACAACGAAAGCAAACAAATAATCAGATTAGATACACGGTCCACTCCCAAATCCCGTGATTTAACCCAGGTGCCCGCGAAGAGTAAACGGACGCTCGGGGTACAAAATAAAATTATTGTATGTACTAAAATAACATAAATCAGTAAAGAACAAAACCATAAGTACAACCAGGTGTGTGGAATGCAATGCTTGTTTCGGAGAAAAATATCAAGGACACCAAAGGTGTAATCATCAGCCGTAATTGATAGACCATGCAATGACCAAAAGAAAAAAAACACCAACAATAGTTGACATAATACTACACAGAGAATAGAATATCTAGACACTGGCAACATTAGGCACACGATACACAGAACGAAGGCGGAAATAAACACAACACAACACAGAATGGACAATCTAGACACTGGCAACATTAGGCACACGAGACACAGGACGAAGACAAAAATAAACACAACACAACACAGAATGGACAATCTAGACACTGGCAACATTAGGCACACGAGACACATGACGAAGACAAAAATAAACACAACACAACACAGAGAATGGACAATCTAGACACTGGCAACATTAGGCACACGAGACACATGACGAAGACAAAAATAAACACAACACAACACAGAGAATGAACAATTTAGACACTGGCAACATTAGGCACACCAGACACATTACGAAGACAAAAATAAACACAACACAGAGAATGAACAATCTAGACACTGGCAACATTAGGCACACGAGAAACATGACGAAGACAAAAATAAACACAACACAACAGAACACAGAGAATGGACAATCTAGACACTGACAACATTAGGCACACGAGACACAGGACGAAGACAAAAATAAACACAACACAACACAGAGAATGGACAATCTAGACACTGGCAACATTAGGCACACGAGACACATGACGAAGACAAAAATAAACAAAACACAGAAAAATCAAAAAAATCAGCAACATAACCCCCACGAAATACCAGGTGTGAATCTAGGTGCTCGTGAAAGATAAGCAGTTCCTGCCTCTTTTAATACACCCTCCATGAAGGTCATTATACGAATGTGTGGTAGTAGCCGTCTTATTTTAATCACGCTCCTCACACAACAAGTAACATTAGTTTCGTAGAAGTAGTCGTTGGGAGGCCATTTCTAACCATAATCACGTGATAATAGATTTACTATGTACAATACAGGTGTATATTAATTTAGCGTTCTATTTATATAAATTACTGGTGAAAGTAAATAGAGGAATACTAATTATATCAATTTATATACTAAATAGTAATGCCATATATATTTTATAGATACATTATTCCAAGGAGATGAATTGAAGAGCTTAGTTTCACAATTGGTCGCCACGGCCGGATCTGAAGAAACAGAACATAAATGTGAAGCGGAATGCCACGCCCTTGTTCTGCAAAACCATCTTCTACAACATGGATGTCCCCTTGTCTGTAGAAGGTATATACACGTATTACACATGTGTGCTAATGTTATATAGCACATTGAGCACATTGGCTAAGTACATAGGTTGTGAAGCGTACTGTTGTTGTATGAATCGATTGACTTTAAATACATTAGTCTGTTTGAAACGGATATAACTTTAAACAAATACATGCAAAAAAATTACTTAGACCTTAACAAAAATAATTGCTTTTTTATCATTTCTGAATATCAGAAATGTTGCATTACGTATGTAAGATATCAGATATATATCCATAGTGATACTTTTAATAATGTACTGTATCAATGAATCACGAAAGAAATAACTGTAAAAGATATACACAACATTTACCCTGGAAAACAATGATTGTTGACTATTACAAATACGGCAACATTTGTTGTAAGACATTGTGAAGTCATTATATAGTATTTGTGATATTCTAGTTTTCGTTTATTTACTGTATAGTTTTAATCCACGAAATTCAAAATTCAACGAATACATGTCACACACACACACACACACACACACACACACACACACACACATATATATATATATATATGTAAATAGAGAGAGAGAGAGAGAGAGAGATTTGACAGCTCTAAAATCTAATTCTAACATATACGTCTGAAAATTAAACCAAACAGTGTTAGAATTAGTTCTTTGAGCTGACAAATTGTTGTTCTTCCCTCGACGGGATTTGAACACACACCATTCACCATTTATACACTGCAGCAGCAATCGCTTAGTATTATGTCCAGCGTCCTAGACCACGCGGCTACATGCGCTATGTAAAGATATAGCTTCAATAGTAGAAGTGTTACCTTGTCTCGTTAGGAAAATCTAGAGATAGACATACATATTTGTTTCCCCTCAAACCACGACATTTGTATCTACGAATTTAAGTGCATTCACAGTATCACACATATACACATATACGTGTGAATACTCTTTATATGGATCCTCACAATGACACACGGCACAGATATACAAATTCATATACCATACAAGCGTAGTAATTCGTCTTTGTTAAAGTATTGTGCTTACTAAATGTGTTATATATTTAGTCTCCAGAGTTTGGCTCATCGTTTTGGAATCTCACACCCAAACGTTATGTCAACGTCCATGCCTTCCAAAAGACTGCTTCTGGGTAAGTACTATCAATATGCATAGCTTTGTGTAATAAAACACCACACTGCTCGTGTTTGAGATTCATCAAAACCAAATAAACGTTAGAAAAAATCGAAGGGGCAGTCAAGAATGGACAATATTGATACTGGCAACATTAAGCACACATGACACAAGACGAAGACAAACAATAAAAAAACAACAAAAACAAACAAATAATCAGATTAGATACACGGTCCAATCCCAAATCCCATGATTTATTCCAGGTGCCCGCGAAGAGTAAACGAACGCTCGGGTACAAAATAAAATTATTGCATGTACTAAAATAACATAAATCAGTAAAGCACAAAACCTTAAGTACAACCAGGTGTGTGGACTGCAATGCTTGTTTCGAAGGACAATATCAAGGATACCAAAGGTATAATCATCAGCCGTAATTCATAGACCATGCAATGACAAAAAGGAAAAAAAACACCAACAATGGTGGACATAATACTACACAGAGAATGGCAAATCTAGACACTGGCAACATTAGGCACACGATACGCAGGACGAAGGCGGAAATAAACACAACACAACACAAAACAGAGAATGGACACTCTAGACACTGGCAACATTAGGCAGACGAGACACAGGACGAAAACAAAAATAAACAAAACACAACACAGAGAATGAACAATCTAGACACTGGCAACATTAGGAACACGAGACACAGGATGAAGACAAAAATAAACACAACACAACACAGAGAATGGACAATCTAGACACTGGCAACATTAGGCACACGAGACACAGGACGAAGACAAAAATAAACACAACACAACACAGAGAATGGACAATCTAGACACTGGCAACATTAGGCAAACGAGACACAGGACGAAGACAAATATAAACACAACACAACACAGAGAATGGACAATCTAGACACTGGCAACATTAGGCACACGAGACACAGGACGAAGAACAAAATAAACACAACACAACACAGAGAATGAACAATCTAGACACTGGCAACATTAGGCACACGAGACACAGGACGAAGACAAAAATAAACACAACACAACACAACACAGGGAATGGACAATCGAGACATTGGCAACATAAGGCACATGATACACAGGACGAAGACAAAAATAAACACAACACAACACAGAGAATGGACAATCTAGACACTGGCAACATTAGGCACACGAGACACATGACGAAGACAAAAGTAATCACAACACAGAGAATGGACCATCTAGAAACTGGCAACATTAGGCACACAAGACACAGGACGAAGACAAAAATAAACACAACACAACACAGAGAATGGACAATCTGGACACTGGCAACATTAGGCACACGAGACACAGGACGAAAACAAAAATAAACACAACACAACACAAAGAATGAACAATCTAGAAACTGGCAACATTAGGCACACGAGACACAGGACGAAGACAAAAATAAGCACAGCACAACACAGAGAATGGACAATCTAGACACTGACAACATTAGGCACACGAGACACAGGACGAAGACAAAAATAAACACAACACAACACAGAGAATGGACAATCTAGACACTGGCAACATTAGGCACACGAGACACAGGATGAAGACAAAAATAAACACAACACAGAAAAATCAAAAAAGTCAGCAACATGATCCCACCAAATACCGGGTGTGAATCCAGGTGCTCGTGAAAGATAAGCAGTTCCTGCCGCTTTTAATACACCCCCCATGAAGGTTATTATACGAATGTGTGGTAGTAGCCGTCTTATTTTAATCACGCTCCTCACACGACAAATAACATTAGTTTCGTAGAAGTTGTCGTTGGGAGGCCATTTCTAACCATAATCACGTGATAATATATTTACTATGTACAATACAGGTGTATATTAATTTAGCGTTCTATTTATAGAAATTACTGGTGAAAGTAAATAGAGGAATACTAATTCTATCAATTGATATACTAAATAGTAATGCCATATATATTTTATAGATACATTATTCCAAGGAGATGAACTGAAGAGCTTAGTTTCACAATTGGTCGCCACGGCCGGATCTGAAGAAACAGAACATAAATGTGAAACGGAATGTCACGCCCTTGTTCTGCAAAACCATCTTCTACAACATGGATGTCCCCTTGTCTGTAGAAGGTATATACACGTATTACACATGTGTGCTAATGTTATATAGCACATTGAGCACATTGACTAAGTACATAGGTTGTGAAGCGTACTGTTGTTGTATGAATCGATTGACTTTAAATACATTAGTCTGCTTGAAACGGATATAACTTTAAACAAATACATGCAAAAAATTACTTAGACCTTAACAAAATTAATTGCTTTTTAATCATTTCTGAATATCAGAAATGCTGCATTACGTATGTAAGATATCAGATATATATCCATAGTGATACTTTTAATAATGTACTGTATCAATGAATCACGAAAGAAATAACTGTAAAAGATATACACAACATTTACCCTGGAAAACAATGATTGTTGACTATTACAAATACGGCAGTATTTTTTGTAAGACATTGTGAAGTCATTATATAGTATTTGTGATATTCTAGTTTTCGTTTGTTTATTGCATAGTTTTAATCCACGAAATTCAGAATTCAACAAATAAATGTCACCACACACACACACACACACACACACACACACACACATATATATATATATATATATATATATATATATATATATGTATATTTGACAGCTCTTAAATCTAATTCTAACATATACGTCTGAAAATTAAACCAAACAGTGTTAGAATTAGATCTTTGAGCTGACAAATTGTTGTTCTTCCCTCGACGGGATTTGAACAGCAGCAATCGCTTAGTCTTATGTCCAGTGTCCTACACCACGCGGCTACATGCGCTATGCAAAAATATAGCTTCAATAGTCGAAGTGTTACCTTGTCTCGTAAGGAAAATCTAGAGATAGACATATATATTTTCCCCCTCAAACCACGACATTTGTATCTACGAATTTAAGTGCATTCACAGTATCACACATATACACATATACGTGTGAATACTCTTTATATGGATCCTCACAATGACACACGGCACAGATATACAAATTCATATACCATACAAGCGTAGTAATTCGTCTTTGTTAAAGTATTGTGCTTACTAAATGTGTTATATATTTAGTCTCCAGAGTTTGGCTCATCGTTTTGGAATCTCACACCCAAACGTTATGTCAACGTCCATGCCTTCCAAAAGACTGCTTCTGGGTAAGTACTATCAATATGCATAGCTTTGTGTAATAAAGACACCACACTGCTCGTGTTTGAGATTCATCAAAACCAAATAAACGTTAGAAAAAACCGAAGGAGCAGTCAAGAATGGACAATATTGATACTGGCAACATTAAGCACACAAGACGCAAGACGAAGACAAACAATAAAAACAAAACAAAAACAAACAAATAATCAGATTAGATACACGGTCCACTCCCAAATCCCGTGATTTAACCCAGGTGCCCGCGAAGAGTAAACGGACGCTCGGGGTACAAAATAAAATTATTGTATGTACTAAAATAACATAAATCAGTAAAGAACAAAACCATAAGTACAACCAGGTGTGTGGAATGCAATACTTGTTTCGGAGGAAAATATCAAGGACACCAAAGGTGTAATCATCAGCCGTAATTCATAGACCATGCATTGACCAAAAGAAAAAAAAGACTAACAATGGTGGACATAATACTACACAGAGAATGGAAAATCTAGACACTGGCAACATTAGGCACACGATACACAGGACGAATAGGGAAATAAACACGACCCAACACAGAATGGTCAATCTAGACACTGGCAACATTAGGCACACGAGACACAGGACGAGGACAAACATAAACACAATACAACACAGAGAATGATCAATCTAGACACTGGCAACATTAGGCACACGATACACAGGATGAAAGTGGAAATAAACACAACACAACACAGAATGGACAATCTAGACACTGGCAACATTAGGCACACGAGACACAGGACGAAGACAAAAATAAACACAACACAGAGAATGGACAATATAGACACTGGAAACATTAGGCACACGAGACACAGGACAAAGGCGGAAATAAACACAGGACAAAGGCGTAAATAAACACAACACAACACAGAATGGACAATCTACACACTGGCAACATTACGCACACGAGACACAGGACGAAGACAAAAATAAACACAACACAACACACAGAATGAACAATCTAGACACTGGCAACATTAGGCACACGAAACACAGGACGAAGACAAAAATAAACACAACACAACACAGAAAATGGACATTCTAGACACTGGCAACATTAGGCACACGAGACACATGACGAAGACAAAAATAAACACAACACAACACAGAGAATGGACATTCTAGACACTGGCAACATTAGGCACACGAGACACAGGACGAAGACAAAAATAAACACAACACAACACAACACAGGGAATGGACAATCGAGACATTGGCAACATAAGGCACATGATACACAGGACGAAGACAAAAATAAACACAACACAACACAGAGAATGGACAATCTAGACACTGGCAACATTAGGCACACGAGACACATGACGAAGACAAAAGTAATCACAACACAGAGAATGGACCATCTAGAAACTGGCAACATTAGGCACACAAGACACAGGACGAAGACAAAAATAAACACAACACAACACAGAGAATGGACAATCTGGACACTGGCAACATTAGGCACACGAGACACAGGACGAAAACAAAAATAAACACAACACAACACAAAGAATGAACAATCTAGACACTGGCAACATTAGGCACACGAGACACAGGACGAAGACAAAAATAAGCACAGCACAACACAGAGAATGGACAATCTAGACACTGACAACATTAGGCACACGAGACACAGGACGAAGACAAAAATAAACACAACACAACACAGAGAATGGACAATCTAGACACTGGCAACATTAGGCACACGAGACACAGGATGAAGACAAAAATAAACACAACACAGAAAAATCAAAAAAGTCAGCAACATGATCCCACCAAATACCGGGTGTGAATCCAGGTGCTCGTGAAAGATAAACAGTTCCTGCCGCTTTTAATACACCCCCCATGAAGGTTATTATACGAATGTGTGGTAGTAGCCGTCTTATTTTAATCACGCTCCTCACACGACAAATAACATTAGTTTCGTAGAAGTTGTCGTTGGGAGGCCATTTCTAACCATAATCACGTGATAATATATTTACTATGTACAATACAGGTGTATATTAATTTAGCGTTCTATTTATAGAAATTACTGGTGAAAGTAAATAGAGGAATACTAATTCTATCAATTGATATACTAAATAGTAATGCCATATATATTTTATAGATACATTATTCCAAGGAGATGAACTGAAGAGCTTAGTTTCACAATTGGTCGCCACGGCCGGATCTGAAGAAACAGAACATAAATGTGAAGCGGAATGTCACGCCCTTGTTCTGCAAAACCATCTTCTACAACATGGATGTCCCCTTGTCTGTAGAAGGTATATACACGTATTACACATGTGTGCTAATGTTATATAGCACATTGAGCACATTGACTAAGTACATAGGTTGTGAAGCGTACTGTTGTTGTATGAATCGATTGACTTTAAATACATTAGTCTGCTTGAAACGGATATAACTTTAAACAAATACATGCAAAAAATTACTTAGACCTTAACAAAATTAATTGCTTTTTAATCATTTCTGAATATCAGAAATGCTGCATTACGTATGTAAGATATCAGATATATATCCATAGTGATACTTTTAATAATGTACTGTATCAATGAATCACGAAAGAAATAACTGTAAAAGATATACACAACATTTACCCTGGAAAACAATGATTGTTGACTATTACAAATACGGCAGTATTTTTTGTAAGACATTGTGAAGTCATTATATAGTATTTGTGATATTCTAGTTTTCGTTTGTTTATTGCATAGTTTTAATCCACGAAATTCAGAATTCAACAAATAAATGTCACCACACACACACACACACACACACACACACACACACACATATATATATATATATATATATATATATATATATATATATATATATGTATATTTGACAGCTCTTAAATCTAATTCTAACATATACGTCTGAAAATTAAACCAAACAGTGTTAGAATTAGATCTTTGAGCTGACAAATTGTTGTTCTTCCCTCGACGGGATTTGAACAGCAGCAATCGCTTAGTCTTATGTCCAGTGTCCTAGACTACGCGGCTACATGCGCTATGCAAAAATATAGCTTCAATAGTCGAAGTGTTACCTTGTCTCGTAAGGAAAATCTAGAGATAGACATATATATTTTCCCCCTCAAACCACGACATTTGTATCTACGAATTTAAGTGCATTCACAGTATCACACATATACACATATACGTGTGAATACTCTTTATATGGATACTCACAATGACACACGGCACAGATATACAAATTCATATACCATACAAGCGTAGTAATTCGTCTTTGTTAAAGTATTGTGCTTACTAAATGTGTTATATATTTAGTCTCCAGAGTTTGGCTCATCGTTTTGGAATCTCACACCCAAACGTTATGTCAACGTCCATGCCTTCCAAAAGACTGCTTCTGGGTAAGTACTATAAATATGCATAGCTTTGTGTAATAAAGACACCACACTGCTCGTGTTTGAGATTCATCAAAACCAAATAAACGTTAGAAAAAACCGAAGGAGCAGTCAAGAATGGACAATATTGATACTGGCAACATTAAGCACACAAGACGCAAGACGAAGACAAACAATAAAAACAAAACAAAATCAAACAAATAATCAGATTAGATACACGGTCCACTCCCAAATCCCGTGATTTAACCCAGGTGCCCGCGAAGAGTAAACGGACGCTCGGGGTACAAAATAAAATTATTGTATGTACTAAAATAACATAAATCAGTAAAGAACAAAACCATAAGTACAACCAGGTGTGTGGAATGCAATACTTGTTTCGGAGGAAAATATCAAGGACACCAAAGGTGTAATCATCAGCCGTAATTCATAGACCATGCATTGACCAAAAGAAAAAAAAGACTAACAATGGTGGACATAATACTACACAGAGAATGGAAAATCTAGACACTGGCAACATTAGGCACACGATACACAGGACGAATAGGGAAATAAACACGACCCAACACAGAATGGTCAATCTAGACACTGGCAACATTAGGCACACGAGACACAGGACGAGGACAAACATAAACACAATACAACACAGAGAATGAACAATCTAGACACTGGCAACATTAGGCACACGATACACAGGATGAAAGTGGAAATAAACACAACACAACACAGAATGGACAATCTAGACACTGGCAACATTAGGCACACGAGACACAGGACGAAGACAAAAATAAACACAACACAGAGAATGGACAATATAGACACTGGAAACATTAGGCACACGAGACACAGGACAAAGGCGGAAATAAACACAGGACAAAGGCGTAAATAAACACAACACAACACAGAATGGACAATCTACACACTGGCAACATTACGCACACGAGACACAGGACGAAGACAAAAATAAACACAACACAACACACAGAATGAACAATCTAGACACTGGCAACATTAGGCACACGAAACACAGGACGAAGACAAAAATAAACACAACACAACACAGAAAATGGACATTCTAGACACTGGCAACATTAGGCACACGAGACACATGACGAAGACAAAAATAAACACAACACAACACAGAGAATGGACATTCTAGACACTGGCAACATTAGGCACACGAGACACAGGACGAAGACAAAAATAAACACATCACAGAGAATGAACAATCTAGACACTGGCAACATTAGGCACACGAGACACAGGACGAAGACAAAAATAAACACAATACAACACAACACAGAGAATGGATAATCTAGACACTGGCAACATTAGGCACACGAGACACAGGACGAAGACAAATATAAACACAACATAACACAGAGAATGGACAATCTAGACACTGGCAACATTAGGCACACGAGACACAGGACGAAGACAAAAATAAACACAACACAACACAGAGAATGAACAATCTAGACACTGGCAACATTAGGCACACGAGACACAGGACGAAGACAAAAATAAACACACCACAACACAACACAGAGAATGGACAATCTAGACACTGGCAACATTAGGCACACGAGACACAGGACGAAGACAAAAATAAACACAACACAACACAGAGAATGGGCAATCTAGACACTAGCAACATTAGGAACACGAGACACAGGACGAAGACAAAAATAAACACAACACAACACAGTGAATGGACAATATAGACACTGGCAACATTAGGTACACGAGACACAGGACGAAGACAAAAATAAACACAACACAGAGAATGGACAATCTAGACAGTGGCAATATTAGACACACGAGACACAGGACGAAGACAAAAATAAACACAGCACAACACAACACAGAGAATGGACAATCTAGACACTGGTAATATTAGGCACACGAGACACAGGACGAAGACAAAAATAAAGACAACACAACACAGAGAATGAACAATCTAGACACTGGCAACATTAGGCACACGAGACACAGGACGAAGACAAAAATAAACACAACACAGAGAATGGACAATCTAGACACTGGCAACATTAGGCACACGAGACACAGGATGAAGACAAAAATAGACACAACACAGAGAATGGACAATCTAGACACTGGCAACATTAGGCACACGAGACACAGGACGAAGACAAAAATAAACACAACACAGAGAATGGACAATCTAGACACTGGCAACATTAGGCACACGAGACACAGGACGAAGACAAAATTAAACACAACACAACACAGAGAATGGACAATCCAGACACTGGCAACATTAGGCACACGAGACACAGGACGAAGACAAACATAAACACGAGACACAGGACGAAGACAAACATAAACACAACACAACACAGAGAATGGACAATTTAGACACTGGCAACATTAGGCACACGAGACACAGGACGAAGACAAATATAAACACAACACAACACAGCGAATGGACAATCTAGACACTGGCAACATTAGGCACACGAGACACAGGACGAAGACAAAAATAAACACAACACAACACAGAGAATGGACAATCTAGACACTGGCAACATTAGGCACACGAGACACAGGACGAAGACAAATATAAACACAACACAACACAGCGAATGGACAATCTAGACACTGGCAACATTAGGCACACGAGACACAGGACGAAGACAAAAATAAATACAACACAACAAAGCACAGAGAATAGACAATCTAGAAACTGGCAACATTAGGCACACGAGACACATGACGAATACAAAAATAAACACAACACAACACAGAGAATGGACAATCTAGACACTGACAACATTAGGCACACGAGACACAGGACGAAGACAAAAATAAACACAACGCAACACAACACAGAGAATGGACAATCTAGACACTGGCAACATTAGGCACACGAGACACAGGATGAAGACAAAAATAAACACAACACAGAAAAATCAAAAAAATCAGCAACATGACTCCACCAAATACCGGGTGTGAATCCAGATGCTCGTGAAAGATAAGCAGTTCCTGCCTCTTTTAATACACCCCCCATGAAGGTTATCATACGAATGTGTGGTAGTAGCCGTCTTATTTTAATCACGCTCCTCACACGACAAATAACATTAGTTTCGTAGAAGTAGTCGTTGGGAGGCCATTTCTAACCATAATCACGTGATAATATATTTACTATGTACAATACAGGTGTATATTAATTTAGCGTTCTATTTATAGAAATTACTGGTGAAAGTAAATAGAGGAATACTAATTCTATCAATTGATATACTAAATAGTAATGCCATATATATTTTATAGATACATTATTCCAAGGAGATGAACTGAAGAGCTTAGTTTCACAATTGGTCGCCACGGCCGGATCTGAAGAAACAGAACATAAATGTGAAGCGGAATGTCACGCCCTTGTTCTGCAAAACCATCTTCTACAACATGGATGTCCCCTTGTCTGTAGAAGGTATATACACGTATTACACATGTGTGCTAATGTTATATAGCACATTGAGCACATTGACTAAGTACATAGGTTGTGAAGCGTACTGTTGTTGTATGAATCGATTGACTTTAAATACATTAGTCTGTTTGAAACGGATATAACTTTAAACAAATACATGCAAAAAATTACTTAGACCTTAACAAAAATAATTGCTTTTTAATCATTTCTGAATATCAGAAATGTTGCATTACGTATGTAAGATATCAGATATATATCCATAGTGATACTTTTAATAATGTACTGTATCAATGAATCACGAAAGAAATAACTGTAAAAGATATACACAACATTTACCCTGGAAAACAATGATTGTTGACTATTACAAATACGGCAGTATTTTTTGTAAGACATTGTGAAGTCATTATATAGTATTTGTGATATTCTAGTTTTCGTTTATTTACTGTATAGTTTTATTCCACGAAATTCAGAATTCAACGAATACATGTCACTACACACACACACACACACACACACACATATATATATATATAAGTAACTTTGAGATCCAGTGGGACAGATATATTGTATGGTTGTCACTTGCTTCTAGACGTTTGTATAATATACTTTATTTCCAGTGACTGTATAATGCATAATTCTTCATTATCCTATCCAATATATTAAAAATTGCTGAGTTAGATTGCTGTCAAATTATAATATTAAGTATATATGTACCATCTACACACGCTTATACACATGTCTTACGCCTATCCCTAGATTTGCCTTACGAGACAAGGTAACACTACGACTATTGAAGCTCCTTTTTTAGGGAGTGGATGTGGTCGAGTGGTCTAGGGCGCTGGACGTAAGGCTAAGCGAATGGTGCTGCAGTGTAACAATGGTGTGGGTTCAAATCCCGTCGAGGGAAGAACAAAAATTTGACAGCTCTAAAATCTAATTCTAACACTGTTTGGTTTAATTTTCAGACGTATATAATATTTAATATTAACCTAGTATCCTTTAAAGTAACTTTGAGATCCAGTGGGACAGATATATTGTATGGTTGTCACTTGCTTCTAGACGTTTGTATAATATACTTTATTTCCAGTGACTGTATAATGCATAATTCTTCATTATCCTATCCAATATATTAAAAATTGCTGAGTTAGATTGCTGTCAAATTATAATATTAAGTATATATGTACCATCTACACACGCTTATACACATGTCTTACGCCTATCCCTAGATTTGCCTTACGAGACAAGGTAACACTACGACTATTGAAGCTCCTTTTTTAGGGAGTGGATGTGGTCGAGTGGTCTAGGGCGCTGGACGTAAGGCTAAGCGAATGGTGCTGCAGTGTAACAATGGTGTGGGTTCAAATCCCGTCGAGGGAAGAACAAACATTTGACAGCTCTAAAATCTAATTCTAACACTGTTTGGTTTAATTTTCAGACGTATATAATATTTAATATTAACCTAGTATCCTTTAAAGTAACTTTGAGATCCAGTGGGACAGATATATTGTATGGTTGTCACTTGCTTCTAGACGTTTGTATAATATACTTTATTTCCAGTGACTGTATAATGCATAATTCTTCATTATCCTATCCAATATATTAAAAATTGCTGAGTTAGATTGCTGTCAAATTATAATATTAAGTATATATGTACCATCTACACACGCTTATACACATGTCTTACGCCTATCCCTAGATTTGCCTTACGAGACAAGGTAACACTACGACTATTGAAGCTCCTTTTTTAGGGAGTGGATGTAGTCGAGTGGTCTAGGGCGCTGGACGTAAGGCTAAGCGAATGGTGCTGCAGTGTAACAATGGTGTGGGTTCAAATCCCGTCGAGGGAAGAACAAAAATTTGACAGCTCTAAAATCTAATTCTAACACTGTTTGGTTTAATTTTCAGACGTATATAATATTTAGTATTAACCTAGTATCCTTTAAAGTAACTTTGAGATCCAGTGGGACAGATATATTGTATGGTTGTCACTTGCTTCTAGACGTTTGTATAATATACTTTATTTCCTGTGACTGTATAATGAATAATTCTTCATTATCCTATCCAATATATTAAAAATTGCTGAGTTAGATTGCTGTCAAATTATAATATTAAGTATATATGTACCATCTACACACGCTAATACACATGTCTTACGCCTATCCCTAGATTTGCCTTACGAGACAAGGTAACACTACGACTATTGAAGCTCCTTTTTTAGGGAGTGGATGTAGTCGAGTGGTCTAGGGCGCTGGACGTAAGGCTAAGCGAATGGTGCTGCAGTGTAACAATGGTGTGGGTTCAAATCCCGTCGAGGGAAGAACAAAAATTTGACAGCTCTAAAATCTAATTCTAACACTGTTTGGTTTAATTTTCAGACGTATATAATATTTAGTATTAACCTAGTATCCTTTAAAGTAACTTTGAGATCCAGTGGGACAGATATATTGTATGGTTGTCACTTGCTTCTAGACGTTTGTATAATATACTTTATTTCCTGTGACTGTATAATGAATAATTCTTCATTATCCTATCCAATATATTAAAAATTGCTGAGTTAGATTGCTGTCAAATTATAATATTAAGTATATATGTACCATCTACACACGCTTATACACATGTCTTACGCCTATCCCTAGATTTGCCTTACGAGACAAGGTAACACTACGACTATTGAAGCTCCTTTTTTAG
Organism: Bathymodiolus brooksi; assembly: GCA_963680875.1. Lineage (NCBI taxonomy): Eukaryota > Metazoa > Mollusca > Bivalvia > Mytilida > Modiolidae > Bathymodiolus > Bathymodiolus brooksi. Next base: position 76,651,796 of record OY804587.1, on the reverse strand, counting down.
GGAGTGGATGTAGTCGAGTGGTCTAGGGCGCTGGACGTAAGGCTAAGCGAATGGTGCTGCAGTGTAACAATGGTGTGGGTTCAAATCCCGTCGAGGGAAGAACAAAAATTTGACAGCTCTAAAATCTAATTCTAACACTGTTTGGTTTAATTTTCAGACGTATATAATATTTAGTATTAACCTAGTATCCTTTAAAGTAACTTTGAGATCCAGTGGGACAGATATATTGTATGGTTGTCACTTGCTTCTAGACGTTTGTATAATATACTTTATTTCCTGTGACTGTATAATGAATAATTCTTCATTATCCTATCCAATATATTAAAAATTGCTGAGTTAGATTGCTGTCAAATTATAATATTAAGTATATATGTACCATCTACACACGCTTATACACATGTCTTACGCCTATCCCTAGATTTGCCTTACGAGACAAGGTAACACTACGACTATTGAAGCTCCTTTTTTAGGGAGTGGATGTAGTCGAGTGGTCTAGGGCGCTGGACGTAAGGCTAAGCGAATGGTGCTGCAGTGTAACAATGGTGTGGGTTCAAATCCCGTCGAGGGAAGAACAAAAATTTGACAGCTCTAAAATCTAATTCTAACACTGTTTGGTTTAATTTTCAGACGTATATAATATTTAGTATTAACCTAGTATCCTTTAAAGTAACTTTGAGATCCAGTGGGACAGATATATTGTATGGTTGTCACTTGCTTCTAGACGTTTGTATAATATACTTTATTTCCTGTGACTGTATAATGAATAATTCTTCATTATCCTATCCAATATATTAAAAATTGCTGAGTTAGATTGCTGTCAAATTATAATATTAAGTATATATGTACCATCTACACACGCTTATACACATGTCTTACGCCTATCCCTAGATTTGCCTTACGAGACAAGGTAACACTACGACTATTGAAGCTCCTTTTTTAGGGAGTGGATGTAGTCGAGTGGTCTAGGGCGCTGGACGTAAGGCTAAGCGAATGGTGCTGCAGTGTAACAATGGTGTGGGTTCAAATCCCGTCGAGGGAAGAACAAAAATTTGACAGCTCTAAAATCTAATTCTAACACTGTTTGGTTTAATTTTCAGACGTATATAATATTTAGTATTAACCTAGTATCCTTTAAAGTAACTTTGAGATCCAGTGGGACAGATATATTGTATGGTTGTCACTTGCTTCTAGACGTTTGTATAATATACTTTATTTCCTGTGACTGTATAATGAATAATTCTTCATTATCCTATCCAATATATTAAAAATTGCTGAGTTAGATTGCTGTCAAATTATAATATTAAGTATATATGTACCATCTACACACGCTTATACACATGTCTTACGCCTATCCCTAGATTTGCCTTACGAGACAAGGTAACACTACGACTATTGAAGCTCCTTTTTTAGGGAGTGGATGTAGTCGAGTGGTCTAGGGCGCTGGACGTAAGGCTAAGCGAATGGTGCTGCAGTGTAACAATGGTGTGGGTTCAAATCCCGTCGAGGGAAGAACAAAAATTTGACAGCTCTAAAATGTAATTCTAACACTGTTTGGTTTAATTTTCAGACGTATATATATATATATATATATATATATATAGAAAGAGAGATTTGACAGCTCTAAAATCTAATTCTAACATATACGTCTGAAAATTAAACCAAACAGTGTTAGAATTAGATCTTTGAGCTGACAAATTGTTGTTCTTCCCTCGACGGGATTTGAACACACACCATTCACCATTTATACACTGCAGCAGCAATCGCTTAGTATTATGTCCAGCGTCCTAGACCACGCGGCTACATGCGCTATGTAAAGATATAGCTTCAATAGTCGAAGAGTTACCTTGTCTCGTTCGGAAAATCTAGAGATAGACATATATATTGTTTTCCCCTCAAACCACGACATTTGTATCTACGAATTTAAGTGCATTCACAGTATCACACATATACACATATACGTGTGAATACTCTTTATATGGATCCTCACAATGACACACGGCACAGATATACAAATTCATATACCATACAAGCGTAGTAATTCGTCTTTGTTAAAGTATTGTGCTTACTAAATGTGTTATATATTTAGTCTCCAGAGTTTGGCTCATCGTTTTGGAATCTCACACCCAAACGTTATGTCAACGTCCATGCCTTCCAAAAGACTGCTTCTGGGTAAGTACTATCAATATGCATAGCTTTGTGTAATAAAGACACCACACTGCTCGTGTTTGAGATTCATCAAAACCAAATAAACGTTAGAAAAAACCGAAGGGGCAGTCAAGAATGGACAATATTGATACTGGCAACATTAAGCACACAAGACGCAAGACGAAGACAAACAATAAAAAAACAACAAAAACAAACAAATAATCAGATTAGATACACGGTCCACTCCCAAATCCCGTGATTTATTCCAGGTGCCCGCGAAGAGTAAACGAACGCTCGGGTACAAAATAAAATTATTGCATGTACTAAAATAACATAAATCAGTAAAGCACAAAACCTTAAGTACAACCAGGTGTGTGGAATTCAATGATTGTTTCGGAGGAAAATATCAAGGACACCAAAGGTATAATCATCAGCCGTAATTCATAGACCATGCAATGACAAAAAGGAAAATAAAGACCAACAATGGTGGACATAATACTACACAGAGAATGGAAAATCTAGACACTGGCAACATTAGGCACACGATACACAGGACGAAGGCGGAAATAAACACAACACAACACAACACAGAGAATGGACACTCTAGACACTGGCAACATAAGGCAGACGAGACACAGGACGAAGACAAAAATAAACACAACACAACACAGAGAATGAACAATCTAGACACTGGCAACATTAGGAACACGAGACACAGGATGAAGACAAAAATAAACACAACACAACACAGAGAATAAACAATCTAGACACTGGCAACATTAGGCACACGAGACACAGGATGAAGACAAAAATAAACACAACACAACAGAACACAGAGAATGAACAATGTAGACACTGGCAACATTAGGCACACGAGACACATTACGAAGACAAAAATAAACACAACCCAACACAGAGAATGACCAATCTAGACACTGGCAACATTAGGCACACGAGACACAGGACGAAGACAAAAATAAACACAACACAACACAACACAGAGAAGAGAATAGACAATCTAGACACTGTCTACATTAGGCACACGAGATACAGGATGAAGACAAAAATAAACACAACACAGCACAACACAGAGAATGAACAATCTAGACACTGGCAACATTAGGCACACGAGACACATGACGAAGACAAAAATAAACACAACACAACACAGAAAATGGACATTCTAGACACTGGCAACATTAGGCACACGAGACACATGACGAAGACAAAAATAAACACAACACAACACAGAGAATGGACATTCTAGACACTGGCAACATTAGGCACACGAGACACAGGACGAAGACAAAAATAAACACATCACAGAGAATGAACAATCTAGACACTGGCAACATTAGGCACACGAGACACAGGACGAAGACAAAAATAAACACAATACAACACAACACAGAGAATGGATAATCTAGACACTGGCAACATTAGGCACACGAGACACAGGACGAAGACAAATATAAACACAACATAACACAGAGAATGGACAATCTAGACACTGGCAACATTAGGCACACGAGACACAGGACGAAGACAAAAATAAACACAACACAACACAGAGAATGAACAATCTAGACACTGGCAACATTAGGCACACGAGACACAGGACGAAGACAAAAATAAACACACCACAACACAACACAGAGAATGGACAATCTAGACACTGGCAACATTAGGCACACGAGACACAGGACGAAGACAAAAATAAACACAACACAACACAGAGAATGGGCAATCTAGACACTAGCAACATTAGGAACACGAGACACAGGACGAAGACAAAAATAAACACAACACAACACAGTGAATGGACAATATAGACACTGGCAACATTAGGTACACGAGACACAGGACGAAGACAAAAATAAACACAACACAGAGAATGGACAATCTAGACAGTGGCAATATTAGACACACGAGACACAGGACGAAGACAAAAATAAACACAGCACAACACAACACAGAGAATGGACAATCTAGACACTGGTAATATTAGGCACACGAGACACAGGACGAAGACAAAAATAAAGACAACACAACACAGAGAATGAACAATCTAGACACTGGCAACATTAGGCACACGAGACACAGGACGAAGACAAAAATAAACACAACACAGAGAATGGACAATCTAGACACTGGCAACATTAGGCACACGAGACACAGGATGAAGACAAAAATAGACACAACACAGAGAATGGACAATCTAGACACTGGCAACATTAGGCACACGAGACACAGGACGAAGACAAAAATAAACACAACACAGAGAATGGACAATCTAGACACTGGCAACATTAGGCACACGAGACACAGGACGAAGACAAAATTAAACACAACACAACACAGAGAATGGACAATCCAGACACTGGCAACATTAGGCACACGAGACACAGGACGAAGACAAACATAAACACGAGACACAGGACGAAGACAAACATAAACACAACACAACACAGAGAATGGACAATTTAGACACTGGCAACATTAGGCACACGAGACACAGGACGAAGACAAATATAAACACAACACAACACAGCGAATGGACAATCTAGACACTGGCAACATTAGGCACACGAGACACAGGACGAAGACAAAAATAAACACAACACAACACAGAGAATGGACAATCTAGACACTGGCAACATTAGGCACACGAGACACAGGACGAAGACAAATATAAACACAACACAACACAGCGAATGGACAATCTAGACACTGGCAACATTAGGCACACGAGACACAGGACGAAGACAAAAATAAATACAACACAACAAAGCACAGAGAATAGACAATCTAGAAACTGGCAACATTAGGCACACGAGACACATGACGAATACAAAAATAAACACAACACAACACAGAGAATGGACAATCTAGACACTGACAACATTAGGCACACGAGACACAGGACGAAGACAAAAATAAACACAACGCAACACAACACAGAGAATGGACAATCTAGACACTGGCAACATTAGGCACACGAGACACAGGATGAAGACAAAAATAAACACAACACAGAAAAATCAAAAAAATCAGCAACATGACTCCACCAAATACCGGGTGTGAATCCAGATGCTCGTGAAAGATAAGCAGTTCCTGCCTCTTTTAATACACCCCCCATGAAGGTTATCATACGAATGTGTGGTAGTAGCCGTCTTATTTTAATCACGCTCCTCACACGACAAATAACATTAGTTTCGTAGAAGTAGTCGTTGGGAGGCCATTTCTAACCATAATCACGTGATAATATATTTACTATGTACAATACAGGTGTATATTAATTTAGCGTTCTATTTATAGAAATTACTGGTGAAAGTAAATAGAGGAATACTAATTCTATCAATTGATATACTAAATAGTAATGCCATATATATTTTATAGATACATTATTCCAAGGAGATGAACTGAAGAGCTTAGTTTCACAATTGGTCGCCACGGCCGGATCTGAAGAAACAGAACATAAATGTGAAGCGGAATGTCACGCCCTTGTTCTGCAAAACCATCTTCTACAACATGGATGTCCCCTTGTCTGTAGAAGGTATATACACGTATTACACATGTGTGCTAATGTTATATAGCACATTGAGCACATTGACTAAGTACATAGGTTGTGAAGCGTACTGTTGTTGTATGAATCGATTGACTTTAAATACATTAGTCTGTTTGAAACGGATATAACTTTAAACAAATACATGCAAAAAATTACTTAGACCTTAACAAAAATAATTGCTTTTTAATCATTTCTGAATATCAGAAATGTTGCATTACGTATGTAAGATATCAGATATATATCCATAGTGATACTTTTAATAATGTACTGTATCAATGAATCACGAAAGAAATAACTGTAAAAGATATACACAACATTTACCCTGGAAAACAATGATTGTTGACTATTACAAATACGGCAGTATTTTTTGTAAGACATTGTGAAGTCATTATATAGTATTTGTGATATTCTAGTTTTCGTTTATTTACTGTATAGTTTTATTCCACGAAATTCAGAATTCAACGAATACATGTCACTACACACACACACACACACACACACACATATATATATATATAAGTAACTTTGAGATCCAGTGGGACAGATATATTGTATGGTTGTCACTTGCTTCTAGACGTTTGTATAATATACTTTATTTCCAGTGACTGTATAATGCATAATTCTTCATTATCCTATCCAATATATTAAAAATTGCTGAGTTAGATTGCTGTCAAATTATAATATTAAGTATATATGTACCATCTACACACGCTTATACACATGTCTTACGCCTATCCCTAGATTTGCCTTACGAGACAAGGTAACACTACGACTATTGAAGCTCCTTTTTTAGGGAGTGGATGTGGTCGAGTGGTCTAGGGCGCTGGACGTAAGGCTAAGCGAATGGTGCTGCAGTGTAACAATGGTGTGGGTTCAAATCCCGTCGAGGGAAGAACAAAAATTTGACAGCTCTAAAATCTAATTCTAACACTGTTTGGTTTAATTTTCAGACGTATATAATATTTAATATTAACCTAGTATCCTTTAAAGTAACTTTGAGATCCAGTGGGACAGATATATTGTATGGTTGTCACTTGCTTCTAGACGTTTGTATAATATACTTTATTTCCAGTGACTGTATAATGCATAATTCTTCATTATCCTATCCAATATATTAAAAATTGCTGAGTTAGATTGCTGTCAAATTATAATATTAAGTATATATGTACCATCTACACACGCTTATACACATGTCTTACGCCTATCCCTAGATTTGCCTTACGAGACAAGGTAACACTACGACTATTGAAGCTCCTTTTTTAGGGAGTGGATGTGGTCGAGTGGTCTAGGGCGCTGGACGTAAGGCTAAGCGAATGGTGCTGCAGTGTAACAATGGTGTGGGTTCAAATCCCGTCGAGGGAAGAACAAACATTTGACAGCTCTAAAATCTAATTCTAACACTGTTTGGTTTAATTTTCAGACGTATATAATATTTAATATTAACCTAGTATCCTTTAAAGTAACTTTGAGATCCAGTGGGACAGATATATTGTATGGTTGTCACTTGCTTCTAGACGTTTGTATAATATACTTTATTTCCAGTGACTGTATAATGCATAATTCTTCATTATCCTATCCAATATATTAAAAATTGCTGAGTTAGATTGCTGTCAAATTATAATATTAAGTATATATGTACCATCTACACACGCTTATACACATGTCTTACGCCTATCCCTAGATTTGCCTTACGAGACAAGGTAACACTACGACTATTGAAGCTCCTTTTTTAGGGAGTGGATGTAGTCGAGTGGTCTAGGGCGCTGGACGTAAGGCTAAGCGAATGGTGCTGCAGTGTAACAATGGTGTGGGTTCAAATCCCGTCGAGGGAAGAACAAAAATTTGACAGCTCTAAAATCTAATTCTAACACTGTTTGGTTTAATTTTCAGACGTATATAATATTTAGTATTAACCTAGTATCCTTTAAAGTAACTTTGAGATCCAGTGGGACAGATATATTGTATGGTTGTCACTTGCTTCTAGACGTTTGTATAATATACTTTATTTCCTGTGACTGTATAATGAATAATTCTTCATTATCCTATCCAATATATTAAAAATTGCTGAGTTAGATTGCTGTCAAATTATAATATTAAGTATATATGTACCATCTACACACGCTAATACACATGTCTTACGCCTATCCCTAGATTTGCCTTACGAGACAAGGTAACACTACGACTATTGAAGCTCCTTTTTTAGGGAGTGGATGTAGTCGAGTGGTCTAGGGCGCTGGACGTAAGGCTAAGCGAATGGTGCTGCAGTGTAACAATGGTGTGGGTTCAAATCCCGTCGAGGGAAGAACAAAAATTTGACAGCTCTAAAATCTAATTCTAACACTGTTTGGTTTAATTTTCAGACGTATATAATATTTAGTATTAACCTAGTATCCTTTAAAGTAACTTTGAGATCCAGTGGGACAGATATATTGTATGGTTGTCACTTGCTTCTAGACGTTTGTATAATATACTTTATTTCCTGTGACTGTATAATGAATAATTCTTCATTATCCTATCCAATATATTAAAAATTGCTGAGTTAGATTGCTGTCAAATTATAATATTAAGTATATATGTACCATCTACACACGCTTATACACATGTCTTACGCCTATCCCTAGATTTGCCTTACGAGACAAGGTAACACTACGACTATTGAAGCTCCTTTTTTAGGGAGTGGATGTAGTCGAGTGGTCTAGGGCGCTGGACGTAAGGCTAAGCGAATGGTGCTGCAGTGTAACAATGGTGTGGGTTCAAATCCCGTCGAGGGAAGAACAAAAATTTGACAGCTCTAAAATCTAATTCTAACACTGTTTGGTTTAATTTTCAGACGTATATAATATTTAGTATTAACCTAGTATCCTTTAAAGTAACTTTGAGATCCAGTGGGAAAGATATATTGTATGGTTGTCACTTGCTTCTAGACGTTTGTATAATATACTTTATTTCCTGTGACTGTATAATGAATAATTCTTCATTATCCTATCCAATATATTAAAAATTGCTGAGTTAGATTGCTGTCAAATTATAATATTAAGTATATATGTACCATCTACACACGCTTATACACATGTCTTACGCCTATCCCTAGATTTGCCTTACGAGACAAGGTAACACTACGACTATTGAAGCTCCTTTTTTAGGGAGTGGATGTAGTCGAGTGGTCTAGGGCGCTGGACGTAAGGCTAAGCGAATGGTGCTGCAGTGTAACAATGGTGTGGGTTCAAATCCCGTCGAGGGAAGAACAAAAATTTGACAGCTCTAAAATCTAATTCTAACACTGTTTGGTTTAATTTTCAGACGTATATAATATTTAGTATTAACCTAGTATCCTTTAAAGTAACTTTGAGATCCAGTGGGACAGATATATTGTATGGTTGTCACTTGCTTCTAGACGTTTGTATAATATACTTTATTTCCTGTGACTGTATAATGAATAATTCTTCATTATCCTATCCAATATATTAAAAATTGCTGAGTTAGATTGCTGTCAAATTATAATATTAAGTATATATGTACCATCTACACACGCTTATACACATGTCTTACGCCTATCCCTAGATTTGCCTTACGAGACAAGGTAACACTACGACTATTGAAGCTCCTTTTTTAGGGAGTGGATGTAGTCGAGTGGTCTAGGGCGCTGGACGTAAGGCTAAGCGAATGGTGCTGCAGTGTAACAATGGTGTGGGTTCAAATCCCGTCGAGGGAAGAACAAAAATTTGACAGCTCTAAAATCTAATTCTAACACTGTTTGGTTTAATTTTCAGACGTATATAATATTTAGTATTAACCTAGTATCCTTTAAAGTAACTTTGAGATCCAGTGGGACAGATATATTGTATGGTTGTCACTTGCTTCTAGACGTTTGTATAATATACTTTATTTCCTGTGACTGTATAATGAATAATTCTTCATTATCCTATCCAATATATTAAAAATTGCTGAGTTAGATTGCTGTCAAATTATAATATTAAGTATATATGTACCATCTACACACGCTTATACACATGTCTTACGCCTATCCCTAGATTTGCCTTACGAGACAAGGTAACACTACGACTATTGAAGCTCCTTTTTTAGGGAGTGGATGTAGTCGAGTGGTCTAGGGCGCTGGACGTAAGGCTAAGCGAATGGTGCTGCAGTGTAACAATGGTGTGGGTTCAAATCCCGTCGAGGGAAGAACAAAAATTTGACAGCTCTAAAATCTAATTCTAACACTGTTTGGTTTAATTTTCAGACGTATATAATATTTAGTATTAACCTAGTATCCTTTAAAGTAACTTTGAGATCCAGTGGGACAGATATATTGTATGGTTGTCACTTGCTTCTAGACGTTTGTATAATATACTTTATTTCCTGTGACTGTATAATGAATAATTCTTCATTATCCTATCCAATATATTAAAAATTGCTGAGTTAGATTGCTGTCAAATTATAATATTAAGTATATATGTACCATCTACACACGCTTATACACATGTCTTACGCCTATCCCTAGATTTGCCTTACGAGACAAGGTAACACTACGACTATTGAAGCTCCTTTTTTAGGGAGTGGATGTAGTCGAGTGGTCTAGGGCGCTGGACGTAAGGCTAAGCGAATGGTGCTGCAGTGTAACAATGGTGTGGGTTCAAATCCCGTCGAGGGAAGAACAAAAATTTGACAGCTCTAAAATGTAATTCTAACACTGTTTGGTTTAATTTTCAGACGTATATATATATATATATATATATATATATAGAAAGAGAGATTTGACAGCTCTAAAATCTAATTCTAACATATACGTCTGAAAATTAAACCAAACAGTGTTAGAATTAGATCTTTGAGCTGACAAATTGTTGTTCTTCCCTCGACGGGATTTGAACACACACCATTCACCATTTATACACTGCAGCAGCAATCGCTTAGTATTATGTCCAGCGTCCTAGACCACGCGGCTACATGCGCTATGTAAAGATATAGCTTCAATAGTCGAAGAGTTACCTTGTCTCGTTCGGAAAATCTAGAGATAGACATATATATTGTTTTCCCCTCAAACCACGACATTTGTATCTACGAATTTAAGTGCATTCACAGTATCACACATATACACATATACGTGTGAATACTCTTTATATGGATCCTCACAATGACACACGGCACAGATATACAAATTCATATACCATACAAGCGTAGTAATTCGTCTTTGTTAAAGTATTGTGCTTACTAAATGTGTTATATATTTAGTCTCCAGAGTTTGGCTCATCGTTTTGGAATCTCACACCCAAACGTTATGTCAACGTCCATGCCTTCCAAAAGACTGCTTCTGGGTAAGTACTATCAATATGCATAGCTTTGTGTAATAAAGACACCACACTGCTCGTGTTTGAGATTCATCAAAACCAAATAAACGTTAGAAAAAACCGAAGGGGCAGTCAAGAATGGACAATATTGATACTGGCAACATTAAGCACACAAGACGCAAGACGAAGACAAACAATAAAAAAACAACAAAAACAAACAAATAATCAGATTAGATACACGGTCCACTCCCAAATCCCGTGATTTATTCCAGGTGCCCGCGAAGAGTAAACGAACGCTCGGGTACAAAATAAAATTATTGCATGTACTAAAATAACATAAATCAGTAAAGCACAAAACCTTAAGTACAACCAGGTGTGTGGAATTCAATGATTGTTTCGGAGGAAAATATCAAGGACACCAAAGGTATAATCATCAGCCGTAATTCATAGACCATGCAATGACAAAAAGGAAAATAAAGACCAACAATGGTGGACATAATACTACACAGAGAATGGAAAATCTAGACACTGGCAACATTAGGCACACGATACACAGGACGAAGGCGGAAATAAACACAACACAACACAACACAGAGAATGGACACTCTAGACACTGGCAACATAAGGCAGACGAGACACAGGACGAAGACAAAAATAAACACAACACAACACAGAGAATGAACAATCTAGACACTGGCAACATTAGGAACACGAGACACAGGATGAAGACAAAAATAAACACAACACAACACAGAGAATAAACAATCTAGACACTGGCAACATTAGGCACACGAGACACAGGATGAAGACAAAAATAAACACAACACAACAGAACACAGAGAATGAACAATGTAGACACTGGCAACATTAGGCACACGAGACACATTACGAAGACAAAAATAAACACAACCCAACACAGAGAATGACCAATCTAGACACTGGCAACATTAGGCACACGAGACACAGGACGAAGACAAAAATAAACACAACACAACACAACACAGAGAAGAGAATAGACAATCTAGACACTGTCTACATTAGGCACACGAGATACAGGATGAAGACAAAAATAAACACAACACAGCACAACACAGAGAATGAACAATCTAGACACTGGCAACATTAGGCACACGAGACACATGACGAAGACAAAAATAAACACAACACAGAGAATGGACCAACTAGACACTGGCAACATTAGGCACACGAGACACATGACGAAGACAAAAATAAACACAACACAGAGAATGGACAATCTAGACACTGGCAACATTAGGCACACGAGACACAGGACGAAGACAAAAATAAACACAACACAACACAGAGAATGGACAATCTAGACACTGGCAACATTAGGCACACGAGACACATGACGAAGACAAAAATAAACACAACACAACACAACACAAATAATGGACAATCTAGACACTGGCAACATTAGGCACACGAGACACAGGACGAAGACAAAAATAAACACAACACAGAGAATGGACAATCTAGACACTGGCAACATTAGGCACACGAGACACAGGACGAAGACAAAAATAAAAACAACACAACACAGAGAATGAACAATCTAGACACTGGCAACATTAGGCACACGAGACACAGGACGAAGACAAGAATAAAAACAACACAACACAGAGAATGAACAATCTAGACACTGCCAACATTAGGCACACGAGACACAGGACGAAGACAAGAATAAAAACAACACAACACAACACAGAGAATGGACAATCTAGACACTGGTAACATTAGGCACACGAGACACATCACGAAGACAAAAATAAACACAACACAACACAGAGAATGAACAATCTAGACACTGGCAACATTAGGCACACGAGACACATGACGAAGACAAGAATAAACATAACACAACACAACACAGAGAATGAATAATCTAGACACTGGCAACATTAGGCACACGAGACACATGACGAATACAAAAATAAACACAACACAACACAGAGAATGTACAATCTAGACACTGGCAACATTAGGCACACGAGACACAGGACGAAGACAAAAATAAACACAACACAACACAACACAGAGAATGGACAATCTAGACACTGGCAACATTAGGCACACGAGACACAGGACGAGGACAAAAATAAACACAACACAACACAACACAGAGAATGGACAATCTAGACACTGGCAACATTAGGCACACGGGACACAGGACGAAAACAAAAATAAACACAACACAACACAGAGAATGGACAATCTAGACACTGGCAACATTAGGCACACGAGACACATGACGAAGACAGAAATAAACACAACATAACACAGAGAATGGACAATCTAGACACTGGCAACATTAGGCACACGAGACACAGGACGAAGACAAAAATAAACACAACACAACACAGAGAATGAACAATCTAGACACTGGCAACATTAGGCACACGAGACACAGGACGAAGACAAGAATAAAAACAACACAACACAACACAGAGAATGGACAATCTAGACACTGGTAACATTAGGCACACGAGACACATCACGAGGACAAAAATAAAAACAACACAACACAGAGAATGAACAATCTAGACACTGGCAACATTAGGCACACGAGACACATGACGAAGACAAAAATAAACACAACACAAAGAATGGACCATCTAGACACTGGCAACATTAGGCACACGAGACACATGACGAAGACAAAAATAAACACAACACAGAGAATGGACAATCTAGACACTGGCAACATTAGGCACACGAGACACAGGACGAAGACAAAAATAAACACAACACAGCACAGAGAATGGACAATGTAGACACTGGCAACATTAGGCACACGAGACACATGACGAAGACAAAAATAAACACAACACAACACAACACAACACAAAGAATGGACAATCTAGACACTGGCAACATTAGGCACACGAGACACAGGACGAAGACAAAAATAAACACAACACAGAGAATGGACAATCTAGACACTGGCAACATTAGGCACACGAGACACAGGACGAAGACAAAAATAAAAACAACACAACACAGAGAATGAACAATCTAGACACTGGCAACATTAGGCACACGAGACACAGGACGAAGACAAGAATAAAAACAACACAACACAGAGAATGAACAATCTAGACACTGGCAACATTAGGCACACGAGACACAGGACGAAGACAAGAATAAAAACAACACAACACAACACAGAGAATGGACAATCTAGACACTGGTAACATTAGGCACACGAGACACATCACGAAGACAAAAATAAAAACAACACAACACAGAGAATGAACAATCTAGACACTGGCAACATTAGGCACACGAGACACATGACGAAGACAAGAATAAACATAGCACAACACAACACAGAGAATGAATAATCTAGACACTGGCAACATTAGGCACACGAGACACATGACGAATACAAAAATAAACACAACACAACACAGAGAATGTACAATCTAAACACTGGCAACATTAGGCACACGAGACACAGGACGAAGACAAAAATAAACACAACACAACACAACACAGAGAATGGACAATCTAGACACTGGCAACATTAGGCACACGAGACACAGGACGAGGACAAAAATAAACACAACACAACACAACACAGAGAATGGACAATCTAGACACTGGCAACATTAGGCACACGAGACACAGGACGAAAACAAAAATAAACACAACACAACACAGAGAATGGACAATCTAGACACTGGCAACATTAGGCACACGAGACACAGGATGAAGACAAAAATAAACACAACACAACACAACACAGAGAATGAACAATGTAGATACTGGCAACTTTAGGCATACGAGACACATGATGAAGACAAAAATAAACACAACACAACACAGAGAATGACCAATTTAGACACTGGCAACATTAGGCACATGAGACACAGGACGAAGACAAAAATAAACACAACACAACACAACGCAGAAAAGAGAATGGACAATCTAGACACTGGTAACATTAGGCACACGAGATATATGACGAAGATAAATATAAACACAACACAACACAGAGAATGAACAATCTAGACACTGGCAACATTAGGCACACGAGACACAGGATGAAGACAAAAATAAACACAACACAACACAACACAGAGAATGGACAATCTAGACACTGGCAACATTAGGCACACGAGACACAGGACGAAGACAGAAATAAACACAACATAACACAGAGAATGGACAATCTAGACACTGGCAACATTAGGCACACGAGACACAGGACGAAGACAAAAATAAACACAACGCAACACAACACAGAGAATGGACAATCTAGACACTGGCAACATTAGGCACACGAGACACATGACGAAGACAGAAATAAACACAACATAACACAGAGAATGGACAATCTAGACACTGGCAACATTAGGCACACGAGACACATGACGAAGACAAAAATAAACACAACACAACACACAGAATGGACAATCTAGACACTGGCAACATTAGGCACACGAGAAACAAGACGAAGACAAAAATAAACACAACACAACACAGAGAATGGACAATCTAGACACTGGCAACATTAGGCACACGAGACAAAGGACGAAGACAAAAATAAACAAAACACAACACAGAGAATGGACAATCTAGACACTGGCAACATTAGGCACACGAGACACATGACGAAGACAAAAATAAACACAACACAACACAGATAATGAACAATCTAGACACTGGCAACATTAGGCACACGAGACACAGGATGAAGACAAAAATAAACACAACACAACACAGAGAATGAACAATCTAGACACTGGCAACATTAGGCACACGAGACACATGACGAAGACAGAAATAAACACAACATAACACAGAGAATGGACAATCTAGACACTGGCAACATTAGGCACACGAGACAGAGGACGAAGACAAAAATAAACACAACACAGAGAATGGACAATCTAGACACTGGCAACATTAGGCACACGAGAAACAAGACGAAGACAAAAATAAACACAACACAACACAGATAATGGACAATCTAGACACTGGCAACATTAGGCACACGAGACACAGGACGAAGACAAGAATAAACATAACACAACACAACACAGAGAATGAACAATCTAGACACTGGCAACATTAGCACACGAGACACATGACGAAGACAAAAATAAACACAACACAACACAACACAGAGAATGAACAATCTAGACACTGGCAACATTAGGCACACGATACACATGACGAAGTCAAAAATAAACACAACACAACACAGAGAATGGACAATCTAGACACTGGTAACATTAGGCACACGAGACACAGGACGAAGACAAAAATAAACACAACACAACACAGAGAATGGACAATATAGACACTGGTAACATTAGGCACACGAGACACAGGACGAAGTCAAAAATAAACACAACACAACACACAGAATGGACAATCTAGACATTGGTAACATTAGGCACACGATACACAGGACGAAGACAAAAATAAACACAACACAACACAGAGAATGGACAATCTAGACACTGGCAACATTAGGCACACGAGACACATGACCAAGACAAAAATAAACACAACACAACACAACACAGAGAATGGACAATCTAGACACTGGCAACATTAGGCACACGAGACACAGGATGAAGACAAATATAAACACAACACAACACAGAGAATGAACAATGTAGATACTGGCAACTTTAGGCACACGAGACACATGATGAAGAGAAAAATAAACACAACACAGAGAATGACCAATTTAGACAATGGCAACATTAGGCACACGAGACACAGGACGAAGACAAAAATAAACACAACACAACACAACACAGAGAAGAGAATGGACAATCTAGACACTGGCAACATTAGGCACACGAGATACAGGATGAAGACAAAAATAAACACAACTCAACACAACACAGAGAATGGACAATCTAGACACTGGCAACATTAGGCACACGAGACACATGACGAAGACAAAAATAAACACAACACAACACAACACAAAGAATGGACAATCTAGACACTGGCAACATTAGGCACACGAGACACAGGACGAAGACAAAAATAAACACAACACAGAGAATGGACAATCTAGACACTGGCAACATTAGGCACACGAGACACAGGACGAAGACAAAAATAAAAACAACACAACACAGAGAATGGACAATCTAGACACTGGCAACATTAGGCACACGAGACACAGGACGAAGACAAGAATAAAAACAACACAACACAGAGAATGAACAATCTAGACACTGGCAACATTAGGCACACGAGACACAGGACGAAGACAAGAATAAAAACAACACAACACAACACAGAGAATGGACAATCTAGACACTGGTAACATTAGGCACACGAGACACATCACGAAGACAAAAATAAAAACAACACAACACAGAGAATGAACAATCTAGACACTGGCAACATTAGGCACACGAGACACATGACGAAGACAAGAATAAACATAACACAACACAACACAGAGAATGAATAATCTAGCCACTGGCAACATTAGGCACACGAGACACATGACGAATACAAAAATAAACACAACACAACACAGAGAATGTACAATCTAGACACTGGCAACATTAGGCACACGAGACACAGGACGAAGACAAAAATAAACACAACACAACACAACACAGAGAATGGACAATCTAGACACTGGCAACATTAGGCACACTAGACACAGGACGAGGACAAAAATAAACACAACACAACACAACACAGAGAATGGACAATCTAGACACTGGCAACATTAGGCACACGAGACACAGGATGAAGACAAAAATAAACACAACACAACACAGAGAATGAACAATGTAGATACTGGCAACTTTAGGCATACGAGACACATGATGAAGACAAAAATAAACACAACACAACACAGAGAATGACCAATTTAGACACTGGCAACATTAGGCACATGAGACACAGGACAAAGACAAAAATAAACACAACACAACACAACGCAGAAAAGAGAATGGACAATCTAGACACTGGTAACATTAAGCACACGAGATATATGACGAAGATAAATATAAACACAACACAACACAGAGAATGAACAATCTAGACACTGGCAACATTAGGCACACGAGACACAGGATGAAGACAAAAATAAACACAACACAACACAACACAGAGAATGGACAATCTAGACACTGGCAACATTAGGCACAAGAGACACAGGACGAAGACAAAAATAAACACAACACAGAGAATGGACAATCTAGACACTGGCAACATTAGGCACACGAGACACAGGACGAAGACAAAAATAAAAACAACACAACACAGAGAATGAACAATCTAGACACTGGCAACATTAGGCACACGAGACACAAGACGAAGACAAGAATAAAAACAACACAACACAGAGAATGAACAGTCTAGACACTGGCAACATTAGGCACACGAGACACAGGACGAAGACAAGAATAAAAACAACACAACACAACACAGAGAATGGACAATCTAGACACTGGTAACATTAGGCACACGAGACACATCACGAAGACAAAAATAAAAACAACACAACACAGAGAATGAACAATCTAGACACTGGCAACATTAGGCACACGAGACACATGACGAAGACAAAAATAAACACAACACAGAGAATGGACCATCTAGACACTGGCAACATTAGGCACACGAGACACAGGACGAAGACAAAAATAAAAACAACACAACACAGAGAATGAACAATCTAGACACTGGCAACATTAGGCACACGAGACACAGGACGAAGACAAGAATAAAAACAACACAACACAGAGAATGAACAATCTAGACACTGGCAACATTAGGCACACGAGACACAGGACGAAGACAAGAATAAAAACAACACAACACAACACAGAGAATGGACAATCTAGACACTGGTAACATTAGGCACACGAGACACATCACGAAGACAAAAATAAAAACAACACAACACAGTGAATGAACAATCTAGACACTGGCAACATTAGGCACACGAGACACATGACGAAGACAAGAATAAACATAACACAACACAACACAGAGAATGAATAATCTAGACACTGGCAACATTAGGCACACGAGACACATGACGAAGACAAAAATAAACACAACACAACACAACACAAAGAATGGACAATCTAGACACTGGCAACATTAGGCACACGAGACACAGGACGAAGACAAAAATAAACACAACACAGAGAATGGACAATCTAGACACTGGCAACATTAGGCACACGAGATACAGGACGAAGACAAAAATAAAAACAACACAACACAGAGAATGAACAATCTAGACACTGGCAACATTAGGCACACGAGACACAGGACGAAGACAAGAATAAAAACAACACAACACAGAGAATGAACAATCTAGACACTGGCAACATTAGGCACACGAGACACAGGACGAAGACAAGAATAAAAACAACACAACACAACACAGAGAATGGACAATCTAGACACTGGTAACATTAGGCACACGAGACACATCACGAAGACAAAAATAAAAACAACACAACACAGAGAATGAACAATCTAGACACTGGCAACATTAGGCACACGAGACACATGACGAAGACAAGAATAAACATAACACAACACAACACAGAGAATGAATAATCTAGACACTGGCAACATTAGGCACACGAGACACATGACGAATACAAAAATAAACACAACACAACACAGAGAATGTACAATCTAGACACTGGCAACATTAGGCACACGAGACACAGGACGAAGACAAAAATAAACACAACACAACACAACACAGAGAATGGACAATCTAGACACTGGCAACATTAGGCACACTAGACACAGGACGAGGACAAAAATAAACACAACACAACACAACACAGAGAATGGACAATCTAGACACTGGCAACATTAGGCACACGAGAGACAGGATGAAGACAAAAATAAACACAACACAACACAGAGAATGAACAATGTAGATACTGGCAACTTTAGGCATACGAGACACATGATGAAGACAAAAATAAACACAACACAACACAGAGAATGACCAATTTAGACACTGGCAACATTAGGCACATGAGACACAGGACGAAGACAAAAATAAACACAACACAACACAACGCAGAAAAGGGAATGGACAATCTAGACACTGGTAACATTAGGCACACGAGATATATGACGAAGATAAATATAAACACAACACAACACAGAGAATGAACAATCTAGACACTGGCAACATTAGGCACACGAGACACAGGATGAAGACAAAAATAAACACAACACAACACAACACAGAGAATGGACAATCTAGACATTGGCAACATTAGGCACAAGAGACACAGGACGAAGACAAAAATAAACACAACACAGAGAATGGACAATCTAGACACTGGCAACATTAGGCACACGAGACACAGGACGAAGACAAAAATAAAAACAACACAACACAGAGAATGAACAATCTAGACACTGGCAACATTAGGCACACGAGACACAGGACGAAGACAAGAATAAAAACAACACAACACAGAGAATGAACAGTCTAGACACTGGCAACATTAGGCACACGAGACACAGGACGAAGACAAGAATAAAAACAACACAACACAACACAGAGAATGGACAATCTAGACACTGGTAACATTAGGCACACGAGACACATCACGAAGACAAAAATAAAAACAACACAACACAGAGAATGAACAATCTAGACACTGGCAACATTAGGCACACGAGACACATGACGAAGACAAAAATAAACACAACACAGAGAATGGACCATCTAGACACTGGCAACATTAGGCACACGAGACACATGACGAAGACAAAAATAAACACAAAACAGAGAATGGACAATCTAGACACTGGCAACATTAGGCACACGAGACACAGGACGAAGACAAAAATAAACACAACACAACACAGAGAATGGACAATCTAGACACTGGCAACATTAGGCACACGAGACACATGACGAAGACAAAAATAAACACAACACAACACAACACAAAGAATGGACAATCTAGACACTGGCAACATTAGGCACACGAGACACAGGACGAAGACAAAAATAAACACAACACAGAGAATGGACAATCTAGACACTGGCAACATTAGGCACACGAGACACAGGACGAAGACAAAAATAAAAACAACACAACACAGAGAATAAACAATCTAGACACTGGCAACATTAGGCACACGAGACACAGGACGAAGACAAGAATAAAAACAACACAACACAGAGAATGAACAATCTAGACACTGGCAACATTAGGCACACGAGACACAGGACGAAGACAAGAATAAAAACAACACAACACAACACAGAGAATGGACAATCTAGACACTGGTAACATTAGGCACACGAGACACATCACGAAGACAAAAATAAAAACAACACAACACAGAGAATGAACAATCTAGACACTGGCAACATTAGGCACACGAGACACATGACGAAGACAAGAATAAACATAACACAACACAACACAGAGAATGAATAATCTAGACACTGGCAACATTAGGCACACGAGACACAGGACGAGGACAAAAATAAACACAACACAACACAACACAGAGAATGGACAATCTAGACACTGGCAACATTAGGCACACGAGACACAGGACGAAAACAAAAATAAACACAACACAACACAGAGAATGGACAATCTAGACACTGGCAACATTAGGCACACGAGACACAGGATGAAGACAAAAATAAACACAACACAACACAACACAGAGAATGAACAATGTAGATACTGGCAACTTTAGGCATACGAGACACATGATGAAGACAAAAATAAACACAACACAACACAGAGAATGACCAATTTAGACACTGGCAACATTAGGCACATGAGACACAGGACGAAGACAAAAATAAACACAACACAACACAACGCAGAAAAGAGAATGGACAATCTAGACACTGGTAACATTAGGCACACGAGATATATGACGAAGATAAATATAAACACAACACAACACAGAGAATGAACAATCTAGACACTGGCAACATTAGGCACACGAGACACAGGATGAAGACAAAAATAAACACAACACAACACAGAGAATGGACAATCTAGACACTGGCAACATTAGGCACACGAGACACAGGACGAAGACAGAAATAAACACAACATAACACAGAGAATGGACAATCTAGACACTGGCAACATTAGGCACACGAGACACAGGACGAAGACAAAAATAAACACAACGCAACACAACACAGAGAATGGACAATCTAGACACTGGCAACATTAGGCACACGAGACACATGACGAAGACAGAAATAAACACAACATAACACAGAGAATGGACAATCTAGACACTGGCAACATTAGGCACACGAGAAACAAGACGAAGACACAAATAAACACAACACAACACAGAGAATGGACAATCTAGACACTGGCAACATTAGGCACACGAGACAAAGGACGAAGACAAAAATAAACAAAACACAACACAGAGAATGGACAATCTAGACACTGGCAACATTAGGCACACGAGACACATGACGAAGACAAGAATAAACATAACACAACACAACACAGAGAATGAACAATCTAGACACTGGCAACATTAGGCACACGAGACACATGACGAAGACAAACATAAACACAACACAACACAGAGAATGAACAATCTAGACACTGGCAACATTAGGCACACGAGACACAGGAGGAAGACAAAAATAAACACAACACAACAAAACACAGAGAATGGACAATATAGACACTGGCAACATTAGGCACACGAGACACAGGATGAAGACAAAAATAAACACAACACAACACAGAGAATGAACAATCTAGACACTGGCAACATTAGGCACACGAGACACATGACGAAGACAGAAATAAACACAACATAACACAGAGAATGGACAATCTAGACACTGGCAACATTAGGCACACGAGACAGAGGACGAAGACAAAAATAAACACAACACAGAGAATGGACAATCTAGACACTGGCAACATTAGACACACGAGAAACAAGACGAAGACAAAAATAAACACAACACAACACAGAGAATGGACAATCTAGACACTGGCAACATTAGGCACACGAGACACAGGACGAAGACAAGAATAAACATAACACAACACAACACAGAGAATGGACAATCTAGACACTGGCAACATTAGGCACACGAGACACATGACGAAGACAAAAATAAACACAACAGAACACAACACAGAGAATGAACAATCTAGACACTGGCAACATTAGGCACACGAGACACATGACGAAGACAGAAATAAACACAACACAACACAGAGAATGGACAATCTAGACACTGGCAACATTAGGCACACGATACACATGACGAAGACAAAAATAAACACAACACAACAGAACACAGAGAATGGACAATCTAGACACTGGCAACATTAGGCACACGAGACACATGACGGAGACAAAAATAAACATAACACAACACAACACAGAGAATGAACAATCTAGACACTGGCAACATTAGGCACACGAGACACATGACGTAGACAAAAATAAACACAACACAGAGAATGGACAATCTAGACACTGGCAACATTAGGCACACGAGACACAGGACGAAGACAAAAATAAACACAACACAACACAGAGAATGGACAATCTAGACACTGGCAACATTAGGCACACGAGACACATGACGAAGACAAAAATAAACACAACACAACACAGAGAATGGACAATCTAGACACTGGCAACATTAGGCACACGAGACACAGGATGAAGACAAATATAAACACAACACAACACAGAGAATGAACAATGTAGATACTGGCAACTTTAGGCACACGAGACACATGATGAAGAGAAAAATAAACACAACACAAAGAATGACCAATTTAGACAATGGCAACATTAGGCACACGAGACACAGGACGAAGACAAAAATAAACACAACACAACACAACACAGAGAAGAGAATTGACAATCTAGACACTGGCAACATTAGGCACACGAGATACAGGATGAAGACAAAAATAAACACAACACAACACAATACAGAGAATGGACAATCTAGAAACTGGCAACATTAGGCACACGAGACACATGACGAAGACAAAAGTAAACACAACACAGAGAATGGACCATCTAGAAACTGGCAACATTAGGAACACGAGACACAGGACGAAGACAAAAATAAACACAACACAACACAGAGAATGGACAATCTGGACACTGGCAACATTAGGCACACGAGACACAGGATGAAGACAAAAATAAAAACAACACAACACAACACAACACAGAGAATGAACAATCTAGACACTGGCAACATTAGGCACACGATACACAGGACGAAGACAAAAATAAACACACCACAACACAACACAGAGAATGGACAATCTAGACACTGGCAACATTAGGCACACGAGACACAGGACGAAGTCAAAAATAAACACAACACAACACAGAGAATGGACAATCTAGACACTGGTAACATTAGGCACACGAGACACAGGACGAAGACAAAAATAAACACAACACAACACAGAGAATGGACAATCTAGACACTGGTAACATTAGGCACACGAGACACAGGACGAAGTCAAAAATAAACACAACACAACACACAGAATGGACAATCTAGACACTGGTAACATTAGGCAGACGAGACACAGGACGAAGACAAAAATAAACACAACACAACACAGAGAATGGACAATCTAGACACTGGCAACATTAGGCACACGAGACACAGGACGAAGACAAGAATAAACACAACACAGAAAAATCAAAAAAATCAGCAACATGACCCCACGAAATACCGGGTGTGAGTCCAGGTGCTCGTGAAAGATAAGCAGTTCCTGTCGCTTTTAATACACCCTCCATGAAGGTCATTATACGAATGTGTGGTAGTATCCGTCTTATTTTAATCACGCTCCTCACACGACAAATAACATTAGTTTCGTAGAAGTAGTCGTTGGGAGGCCATTTCTAACCATAATCACGTGATAATATATTTACTATGTACAATACAGGTGTATATTAATTTAGCGTTCTATTAATAGAAATTACTGGTGAAAGTAAATAGAGGAATACTAATTCTATCAATTGATATACTAAATAGTGATGCCATATATATTTTATAGATACATTATTCCAAGGAGATGAATTGAAGAGCTTAGTTTCACAATTGGTCGCCACGGCCGGATCTGAAGAAACAGAACATAAATGTGAAGCGGAATGTCACGCCCTTGTTCTGCAAAACCATCTTCTACAACATGGATGTCCCCTCGTCTGCAGAAGGTATATTTATGTTCTTAATTCGCTTAGTTGAACCGAACATAATGAATTTATATTACACATGTTATAATGTTTTATTGTACATCACTACAAAATTTTCTACATTAAAATTGCTATTTTTCTCCTTTTCCAGTTGTTTGACTATTGAGCGGTCCATAGTTTTTAATAAAAGACTATGGACCAGCAATGTGAATCGTTTTCGCGGATTTTTAGTTCCGCGACCGCATTGGATAAAAGTTTTGTTTATTCGGAAAACTCGGACTTCATCGTCTATTACCGAAAACTCTGAGATCTTCAAAAAATTTCATAAGATTTCAAACTTTTCATAAAATTTCTAAATTTTCTAAAAATTTCTAAATTCTAAAATTAAAAATAAAAATTGAAGAATTTTCACAAAATTTAAAAATTTTAAAAATTTCAAAAAATTAAAAAATTTAAAAAAAATTCAAAATTTTCATAAGACTTGTAGTCACCATGTAAATTTAAGTTGAAGTCTACTTTCTCGAAAGAATCAAACTCTTATGAATGACTGGGGAAATAGCATAAAAATGTCCACGAGACAATATTCAGATTTATGATGCAAAATACTGGCAAAAGATGCGTGATTTTATTGGTCTTTATCATTTTGAGGTGATCATTCAACTATGAGTTTTTCGGTATAATAAAATACTTATAGACTGTGTATTCGGGAATAGCAAGTTTGTTATTCCCTCATACCCAGTCAATAAGTATATAATATGTGACGGTTCTAGAGCACCTTCAGCAAGAAAATAAGTTGTAATACCTCATGCTCTGTGGATTTAGTAATAATATGGCGAGTTCTGTTTTATAACTGTACAGATATAAGTCGTAGATCTTGAAATAAGTAATAGCAGTCATCTATTTTTTTAATATCGTACACATTCAATTGCAGTATTTTTTGCAAAATGGCAATAAAACGAAAAACAAACAGTTCCAAAATTTGTATATCGATACCCATAACTCATATATATGGCCACTCACTTTCCTGGCTTGGTACATGAAATCACTTTATTGAAGAGTGGCGGTGTAAAACTAGTCATACGGGGTGGCAAATACAGTCAATATCACTCTTCATCACGTAATACACGAAACAATTACCTAAATTTAAATACTGTGCAATAGGTACAGTAACGTAATTGTTCAGGCCTAGCGACCCTTCAACACTTCTTACTTGAATGTCAGGCATACACAAATATAAGAGATCAACGTTTTCAAGATATTGTAGTACATATGCATGTCTTTGTGTCTGTATGGATTTCACAGAGTTGTCGCCCTTACAAAAATAAAATTTTTAATTGGGGACACATTTTATTATTCTAACCAAGAGTGTAGTGATTTCTTCGATCGGATAGGTAAAAGTATGTTAAAAAGGATGCATGTTTGCCTATCAAGTGTTTTAAATATTGATTGAAATATCGTTTTTAATGTACTACCTAAACTATTATCTATATTTATATTTTAAGATAACCTATAGACGTATTCTTTTAGTATACAATATAATGTTTTACAACTTAAGAGACTTATTAACGGTGACTGTATTATAATTAAGATGATATGGTGATATGTCAATAATTATATTTTAGACGCACTGCAGGTATCCCACCTGTATGTGCCCCAGATGTAAAGGGGTAGTTATTCCAAATAAACATATATGTATATTAAATGTCCTATGTATTTAGTCTCCAGAGTTTGGCTCATCGTTTTGGAATCTCACACCCAAACGTTATGTCAACGGCTATGCCTTCCAAAAGAATGCTTCTGGGTAAGTACTATCAATATCCATAGCTTTGCATCATCGCCTGTCCATGTAACACATAGTTAAAGTAAATTACATATTGTTGATGTTTCTATTATCTAGTCATCAAGAAGTGTATGGGTGGATGACGATCATTTACTTTCCATTTGATGTTATTTCTAATGTAGAATTTAAGACCTTTTTAAGAAGATTTTGAAGATATCAAAGGAACAATCAGAGTCCGCATATTGAAGAAGAACAGACAACACAATGGCCAAAAGAAAAAGTACAAAAGGACAAACAACGATATACAAAACATACACATAAAACTAAAGATCGAGTAATACGAACCCCACTAAAAACCGGGGGTGAACTCGGGTGCTCCGGAAGGGTAGTTACAATTAGAAAAACTTACTGCTTATTTACAGTTTCTGAATACCTATTGGTATTTTCAAACTTTTCTTGGTAATAACTACCTCTCCCCGAGAACCTGTGCATCTCATATATTATTGCCTCAACGACTTGCTAATCAGATATTGGAGTAACATGTATTATCAATCCCGAAAAAATGGTATATTCCAACCGTCAAATGCTGCACTGTAATTTATTGTATGCACATATATATACTACACTGAGGTGTCGTCGTGGTCGGGATCGTATGGTGTTGAATGTACAACAACCTATCCAATCGGTGCCTATCCCGCTCAGGTGAGGTGTGCTCGATACAACGTTATGTGATAAAGTTTTTCACTGACTTACGGCAAGTCACTGGTTTTCACAGGATACTTCGGTTGCCTCCACCAATAAAACTGACCGCCACGATATAACTGAAATATTGTTGAAAGTGGCGTTAAGCACTATAAACCATAAAACCTGGTGTACTAATTTAACCTGCCACATTTGTGTTGCTGTCCCAAGCCAGAATCTGGATTTCCAACGTTCTACATCGTGGCATTTTTTATGATCAAGGAGTTGAGGTGAGAGGTGATTGTTCGTTTTGTTTATATTGGTGGCATTGTTGACATCACTGTTTATATTGGTGGCATTGTTGACCATCACTGTTTATATTAGTGGCATTGTTGACCATCACTGTTTATATTAGTGGCATTGTTGACATCACTGTTTATATTGGTGGCATTGTTGGCATCACTGTTTATATTGGTGGCATTGTTGACCATCACTGTTTATATTAGTGGAATTGTTGGCATCACTGTTTATATTGGTGGAATTGTTGACCATCACTGTTTATATTAGTGGCATTGTTGACCATCACTGTTTATATTAGTGGCATTGTTGACCATCACTGTTTATATTGGTGGCATTGTTGACCATCACTGTTTATATTGGTGGCATTGTTGACCATCACTGTTTATATTGGTGGCATTGTTGACCATCACTGTTTATATTAGTGCAATTGTTGACCATCACTGTTTATATTAGTGGCATTGTTGACCATCACTGTTTATATTGGTGGCATTGTTGACCATCACTGTTTATATTGGTGGCATTGTTGACCATCACTGTTTATATTGGTGGCATTGTTGACCATCACTGTTTATATTAGTGGCATTGTTGACCATCACTGTTTATATTGGTGGCATTGTTGACCATCACTGTTTATATTAGTGGCATTGTTGACCATCACTGTTTATATTGGTGGCATTGTTGACCATCACTGTTTATATTTTCTATTCGTAATAGGAGAACAAAATCTGTCACTATTAATACTATATATATTTTATAGATACATTATTCCAAGGAGATGAACTCAAGAGTGTAGTTACACAATTGGTCGCCACGGCCGGATCTGAGGAAACAGAACATAAATGTGAAATGGAATGTCACGCCCTTGTTCAGCAAAACCATCTTCTACAACATGGATGTCCCCTCATCTGTAGAAGGTATATTTATGTTCTTAGTTCACTTACTATATATAGAAATGTGTGTGTTAAACTTTGCTTAATCTTCTCGAAGAAACTACCGTTAACAGGAACCCACTCTTGTATATAATAAAACCTTATTTGATTCAGTTAGACACGATGACCATTTCGTTTCCATATCTAATATATTTGTATACGACATTCACTTCTCATTATATGTCCAAAAAAAACTCCACTGGAATACATAAACAGTATCTATACAAAATATAGATTAACATTAAAAAGATCATCATCACATGTACATATCATTTATATATATTCAAAAATTTACAACCATGCAAATTACTTTAATAACATAATAACGGTGAAATTTGACTTCCAAGTTGTCAATGAAGTCACCGTCCAAACCTCGATATTTGACTTCCAAGTAGTCAGTGTGGTCACCGCCAAAGCTTCGACATTTGACTTCCAAGAAGTCAATGTGGTCACCGCCCAAACCTCGATACTTGACTTCCAAGTAATCAATGAAATCACCGCCCACACCTCGATATTTGACTTCCAATAGTCGATATGGTCACCACCCAAGCATCGATATTAGACTTCAAATAATCGATATGGTCACTCGCCCAAGTCTCGATATTTGACTTCCAATTGTCGATATGATCACCGCCCAAGCATCGATATTTGACTTCCAATAGTCGAAGTGATCACCTACCAAACCTCGATATTTGACTTCCAATAGTCGATATGGTCACCGCCCAAATTTTAATATTTGACTTCCAATAGTCGATGTGATCACCGCCCAAATCTCAATAATTCACGTTCAAGTAGTCGATGTGGTCACCACGAAATCCTCAATAATTGACGTCGAAATAGTCGATATGATCACCACCGAAACTTCGATATTTCACTTCCAATAGTCGATGTGGTCACCGCCGAAACCTCGATGTTTGACTTCCAAGTAGTCGATGTGGTCACCGCTCAAACCTCGATATTTGACTTGCAAGTAATCTATGTGGTCACCGCTCAAACCTCGATATTTGATTTGCAAGTAGTCGATTCATATCACCTTCGACTTCCTCTCGGTCTTATTTTTCCTTTTCGTGTGGTAATCTGCCATAACACCCTCAACTGAAAGCAGTATCTTTATAATATGTGACGATTCCATAGCACATTCAGAAAGAAAATAAGTTGTAATACCTCATGCTCTGTAAATTTAGTAATAATCTGGCGATTTTTGTTAATTGTACAGGCAGAAATCGTACAGCTTGAAATAATAAACAACAGTCGTCTATTTTAGAATTTCTTAGACATTGCAGTATTTTTTTTTTAAATGGCATTAAAACGGAAAACACAAAATACCACACTGTCAGAACAGTTCCAAAATCGAATCCAAAATTGTAGATCGATACCCATAACACATATAATATATTGCCACTCACTTTCCTGGCTTGGTACATGCAGGTCATTGAAGAGTGGTGGTGTAAGAAGAGTTTGAAGATACCAAAGGGAGGTAATCAGAATCCGTAAATCGAAGAAGAACAGACAATGATCAAAAGAAAAAGCACAAAAGGACCAACAACGATCTACAAAACATAGACATAAAACCAAAGATCGAGTAACACAAATCCACTAACAAAAACAAGATCGAGTAACACAAATCCACTAACAAAAACTAAAGATCGAGTAACACAAATCCACTAACATCCGAAGGTGAACGCGGGTGCTTCCGAAGGGTAAGCAGTTCCTGCTCCACTAGTTATACGGAGATGGCCAATACAGTCAATGTCACTCTTCGTCACGTGATAGATGCACGATCGATGCATGTAACACATTTTAACGACCACTCACCTTCCTGGCTTGGTACATGCAGATTATTGAACAATGGCGGTATAAAACTAGTTATACTGGGGTGGCTAATACAGTCAATGTCACTCTTCATCACGTGACACACGACACAAATGACAAAATTTAAATATTGTGCAATATCCACAGTAACATTTGTTATTGACACCTAATGTATATTAAATGTCTTATATATTTAGCCTCCAGAGTTTGGCTCACCGTTTTGGAATCTCACACCCAAACGTGGTTATGATGTCAACAACAATGGCGCCTTAAGTTGCTATGGTGATGGTGTTTTGTTCTGTGTCGTGAAATAAAATGTAAAATACAAAATTGTTAATTATAATTTCTTTCGGCATAGATTCATACACCTCGTGTGCTTATAAGACATGTTTGATGAAACCATTAATCTATTCAGAAGCCGGAAATCGAAAACCAGACAATACGCTGGTAAAAGGAAACTACAAAACACTACAAGGAAAACTAAAGATTGAGCAACATGAGCCCGGGGGTTATCTCACGTGCACCGGAAGTGAAAACATTTCCTGCTACACTAGTGGCACTTGTCGTATTACTGTAATATTTGAGATCATGTATGCCGAGGCCTTCAGAACTGACGTGTTGTTTTTATCGGCAAATTAGACATTTTCCCTTTGATAAGTGCCGCTGATAAAGTTTGGATCACTGAACTTACCTTGATCCACAAAAATATTAGGTCAGCTCGTAACTCGCATGCGCAAGCTTACTGGTCAATCTGACGTAAAACATATTATGACGTCACCGAAAAAAACAATAACGTCAGTTCTGAAGGCATAGACAGACGTTATCACAAATATCCCAGCTCGTCCTATGGGACTCGCTGAGATATTAACGATAGCGTATTCTCGACCTTCAAAATTGCCGTTATTCTATAAAAATCAAACGATATTCGATTTGTTTCACAAAAGGTTACGAACTGACATAATATATTTGTGATAATGTCTGTCGAGACCTTCAAAACTGCCCTTATTCTATATTTTAAGAATTGAATGCATTCTTTTGAAGTTTCATTGGGGTATGAAGGCGTTGACCGAAGTACATTTTCAATGAAGCGCGGTAGCGCTTCATGTTGAAAATGTAGTTCGATCAACACTTGCATACCCCAATGAAACTTCAAAAGAATGCATTCAATTCTTATAATTATATTTAAATCACACCAAAATTTAACATAGTTGAATTTTTCGTTGATTGTTTACATCTGACGTCGTCATGGAGGCACGTGCAAATTCGGATTTGAGTTTCATTGGGATGTGAAACATCTCTTTTATAATCATGTGACCACTTCATAACAAATCATATTGTAACATTTCAATGAAAAATGGAAGTAATGTAATTATATATATATCAAACGATATAAGATAGTAGTCTACCTATTAAAGGACTCGCTTCTCTACCTGTTTCTAAAGCTCGTACAAATAAATTTTATATTTTCAGACAATGTATGTATATTGTATAATCTTGAATCATTATTTGGCGTCCGTATGTTGCTATCTTTAATTTGTCATATTTTCATCTATATCCGTTTTTATATTCACAGTTCAGTACACGTTATACAAGTAGTATCTATACCGCGGTTTTCCAAGTTAAACGGTTGAACAATCGAACGCGAAGCGAACCGTAGTATAAATAATTTGTAACATGAAGCTATGCAATATCACATTTAGGTAGTTGATTTTTGAAAGGCTCTCTGATAGTAATAAAACTAAAGCCTAGATTTAAAGTTTGCAATATCTCGTATCTGCATGTATTATTTTATAGTTCTTAGCTGTTGCTTACATTCTGGTAAATAAACCATAAAAACATCAAAGGAATCATGTTACATGTTTGTGTACAATGAATATAAATTCAGTATTTATTTTGTACATTAATCTCTTCAAAAAGTTTAAATTACCAAATTGTTGTTGTTGTCAGACTAACATAAATATTAATGAGGTCAAAACATCCAGATAATTTCACTGTCTGGAATCACTGTATAATAAATTTAAGGGGGAAAAAACACAGTCACACACCAGTTTGTTGGAAAGGGATGTCTATGTTTATGTCCCTGAAAAAGAAAAAAATACATGTATTTAAAAGAATACAAGTTGCCATAAAAGTACAAACATCATTAGAATTATATGGTGTCTAGTTATAAAAGTACAAACATCATTTGAATTATATGGTGTCTAGTTATAAAAGTACAAACATCATTAGAATTATATGGTGTCTAGTTATAAAAGTACAAACATCATTAGAATTATATGGTGTCTAGTTATAAAAGCGTTAGAGAGAATCACGCAGATTAATAAAACTTGCTTAAAAAACAGCGTTAAATTCGATGAAAGAAAATCGGTGACATGTTTCATTATTTGCTATGGCTGTGTTATCGATCACACTAGAGATGTTCATTGTATACTTGTAGATAAAAGGTAAAGCAATGAATACACATGGCAGCATGGAGACGTGACCTACATTGGAATAAAATACGTATATTTCTATAACTGTTTTTTCTTGGATATATCAGTCGATCTGCAAGCATCCTAGATTATTTCTGACAGTAAATCCCGTATATATTCCGAGCAAAAACAGTTAGAGAAAGCATATATAAGAGAAAAATACGTATTTTATTATAATGTAGGTCACGCCTCCATAGAGAAAACATAAGGGTAACCCATATCCTTTCCACTGATACCTCTGGTCTTGACAGTAATACACAACAGATGACCGAAGTGTGGAGGTATATCAATTGTTAAAGATTACAGACGAATAAGATGACAGACACAAAGTGATGACAATACCTCACATGATCCATTGACGAGTTAATTATTGATTGCTGTGTAACGCCATATGAGAATTTTACAGCTATATCATGGCAATGACATGGTGCACTTGAGATGATGAGGTCCACCTTGCTTCGCTTTATATTTATAGTGCTAGCTAGTTCACTGAAACAACAGTCCGCGGGTAGACATGTTGCTCCACTATATAACTAGCACACATTATTCGGATTCCGTGGTTACCCGTCTTTGCTCTCTCTTTTATCATGGGTGCATAGTGGATAAGCTGTAAATACCGTTATGATAGTTCGGGTTTTTAAATTTCGCGGCCTCTGTGCAGATTGGTGCGCATGTCATTACCAACCAAAAAACAACCTGTGGTAATATTTATTAAACCATAATATTTATTAAAATAACATTATGAGTAGCCCAGTGTGCTCAAATATTTGTCTTCATTAGAACATTGATAATTATTTCTAATAAGATGAAAGAATAAAATCGTTATATTTAAAATTATGTAACCGTTCAAAATATTTATTGATGGGAGATAACTCAGATTTTATATGGGACAACTTATTGTTGTATATATTTTGAAGCCAGGTAAGTGTTAAGAACTTTATCATACAACACCTTTTTACTTTATTCCCATAATCATTATGTTTCTAAGTACGCCCATAGCGACAAATAGTTTAATGAGATTATATTACGACATACTAAGTGTATTCAGCCACAGGCGCTCGTAGCACGGAATTACCCCCCCCCCCCTTTTTTTTCTAACTTTCTGTTTACATATTTATTTTCAATATAATTTCTTTATTTCTTTATTATTTCATCTCTTTTTCCTTAATTTAACTTGTTCGTGTCAATATTCATGCTATCTTATGTTGACAGCAACTTACATGTTTGGATTCTGTATAATATCTACTTTTGTTTTGTGTGAGAATAATGCAAAATGCAAGTACAACAACATCGAGATATACATGGAAATAAACGGCGTATGATTTGTCATTTTCTAAGCTTGGTACAGGTATTGTAATTACAGCCTCATTTTACCTTTTAAATATGGTATTTTATTTATTATGGTTTTGTTCGTTACAATGATCGTTTCATTGTGAATCATGGTCAGTTCGTGGGACCCCCCCCCCCTTTTTTTTTTTTTTTTTTTTTTTTTAATTTATCACTTTTGTGGAACGTTTTCATTATAAACAGTGTTGAACAACTTCAAACATTACCAAAAACTCAATCCGAGATCGATATAAGCCGGGTAGAGGATCGAGAGTTTTTGTGTTTTTAGAAATGGGCTTATATTGATCTCGGATTGAGTTTTTGGTAATGTTTGAAGTTGTTCAACTCTAAAGTTCAACACTGTTTATAATGAAAACGTCCCACAAAAGTGATGAATTAAAAAATAAAAAAGGGGAGGTCCGGATCCACAAATCGGCCAGTTGAAAAAAAAACTGGGCGATAACAAATAATGAATTTGAACAACGTTGAGGGTGTGGGAACTATTTTTTCTAAGTTACCAACCATTTAACTCTTTTTTTGGGGGGGGGGGGGTATATGTATGTAATTAATTTTAGATGACCTGACCCAAAGGGTCATGTGTGGTACACATTTACATGTATTACCATCACTTGCAGTGGTCTGTAAACTTTTACATTTTAGTCTGCTTCTCTGAAACAAAATTAAATGGGTCAATTGGAACCAAACTTGGTAGGTGTCTTCATGGGATGGCCCCCTACTAAGTTTATGGTTTTGTGTTTAATCTTGATCAGAAGTACACAAAAGAAACAAGAGGCCTTAAGGTGTCAAAAAGGTTGTGTCCATAATTATTTATTGATCATTTGTTTTTGATGAGGATTTCTTAATGCATTCCTTAAGGAAATCCCTTTCAGAAACATGCATAATGTTATTATGTAACTATTACTGTTATTGACATAAAAAGGGGTTAAAAGGGGGATTAACAAATTTGAACTTTAAAAAAAATTTCATCTAATTTTAGTGAAATTTTTGCAGTCTTCATCTTTATGAGTTATGGATGGATTATGAAAAATTGTTTGCTATATTATATCAATAAGGGGTGTAAAGGGCCCAAATACTAAAATTTTGCATATTTGAAAGGTTAAATGGTAAATTGATTCATGGTTAATGAACTACATATTTAGTTTCTTATTTTTCAGGTCACTTATAATAAAATGAAGAACTGACACCAATTGTAAGGGGAGATTATCCATATAGGAGCTGTTTGCATAAGGAAAACATTGTAATCGACTGGATATTAAATGTAAAGCAAATAGATAGAGTGTGCACATGAACAAATCTTTGCCTTTAGATTTGACTGTGGAACTTAAATCAAATAGAGGCTACACTAGCTGTGTTGTAATCGAGTGTGAATTGATTGTATTTTCACGCTTGGTTTGCGATGAAGTGTGCGCATGAAAACAAACATTACTGCGAGTCGACTTTGGAACATAAATCAAATAGAGGCTACGCTAGTTGTGTGGTAATTGAGTGTGAATTGATTGTATTTTCACGCTTGGTTTACAAAAATTGACGTAAATGTGAACAATATATGCATGTATGCATTGCACAATATCAATAATTATGGATTCATATTTAACATTAATTTGACATTATAATATTATCATGCAGATTAAATAGATTGTATATTACACATAATAACTTCATTATGGCAGACTTCGACAGGGGACTACTGGCAGCAGTACCAAAATCTGACACTGCAATAACATTTTCTGATATCAAATTATCCATTTTTTGTCTTTGCTCTGATGACCAGGAAGATATATTGTGGACCAAAACATTTCTACAATGCATAAAGGACATTGGAATGGAAGATGTCAGTTCAACCATAGATATAGAAGTAGGCTATAGACAAGGTGTACAATTAAAAACTCGTCTTCAGTCTGTTAAAAGATTAGTTATTGTTCTTTCGCCATCATCTACTGAAAACATGGGATTCATGAATACGGTAGAATGTTCAATCATTCTTATTTTTAAGGAAAATAAGTGCTGTCGTATAGTACCAGTTCTTCTCACAGAAGACACAGAACTTCCATTTTCTCTTCTCAACAGAGAACCGTTTTTGACCTGGAAAGAGGACATGAGCAAATTAGTCCATTCTTTCTTCGATACAGACGAGCACCTGAAGTCATATGTTTATAATATAATTAACCTTTTTCAAAAAGGTCAATACCTTTTACATTTGAATAAATGTATTCTCCCTCCTGATGTATCCCAACGTGTTAAGGAGCTCGGATCTAGTGTGTTGGAGTGGTGGGGCTTACACTTGAGTAACAATAGACTAGCTGTCCACATGAATAAACTACAAATGATAGGTAGTTCACAAAAGATTCTCCTTTATGATATGTTTACAGGTCTCTTTGTATCAGAGGAGATACAGTTTATACGGGTAACAGGTTTTGATAATTTTAATTATGCAAAATTCAAAGGTCAGAAAGACCTATTTGATGACTTAGTTAATCTTTATATTGCTTTTATTGACTTTTTCTCAAAGAATCAAGAAAGAGGAACATTTTGGTATAACTATAGACGTCATGGAATCAGTCATACTGCAAATCTGGCCATATTTCCACTTAGTAAAGCTATCACATGTGTGCATTTAGATAAACAACATTCCCCAAATTTCTCCACGCTAGAATCAAGGTTGGACACATTTCAAGACTTCCCTCTGGAATGTGCAGAATATCGAAGAAAACTTGCAGAAGCTGGATTTTTTCATTTTGGTTATTTGGACTATGTACAGTGTTTCAGTTGTGGTGGGTGTATGAGGACTTGGGCATTAAATCGGAATCCTGTGACAAGGCATTCAACTCTCTTCCCGATGTGTCCACACATCAAAGAACTGAATGAAAAGACAAGTGAACAAATAAATATAGATAATAGTTCTAACCCTGACCCTTCAACAAGTCAAGGTGAAGGTCATAGACCCAACGATCAGCCAATCCATGATGCGAAGTCACAGTCTCCAACACACTATAACAAAAATTATTGTGATGTCGAAAAACGATTCCTGAGTTTACAAAAATTTAAACAAAGTGCTCGTCGAACTGATATTGATGATTCTGTATTACAAAAATATGCAGAAGCTGGATTTTATAATTATGGCAATAGTGCAGATATTTTGTGTTTTTCGTGTAATCTTGGACTTACTGAATTTGATCAAAACGTGAACCCTTTACAGGTGCATGCTAGTCTATCACCAACTTGTCCCCATATTCTTGGATTTGAGGACAAACCGAAAACTATAGAACAAGATCCAATCGATGCAGTTGATATTCTATCTGAATCTTATATCGAATACGAATTTAAGTCTCATGAATAAAAGAATTGTACTTGGTTGTATAATTGGGTTTCATTCTCTTATCTGAACATCATGGCAATTTAAAATCTAAGGGGGTGAAACCAGCAGGTATCCTCAGGATTTTACCTCTTTTACAATTGAAAACTTGAATAATATTTTCATAATTGAACCGTTCTTGAGCATCTGAGTTCACCCCCACTCCTCTTCTGCCATTTTTAGTGGGGATCGTATTGCTCCATCTTAAGTTTTTTGTACATGTTTTGTAGCTGCTTTTTCTTTTGGCCGTTGTACTGTCGAGAAGGAACAGAGGTGAATTTAATTATTATATTCAACTTCAGTTGATAGATATCAAATAATGAATTAACATTACAATATATGTAGAATCCAGAGTATTTACTTCCTAACATTTTCTTCATATCACATATGCTAATCATTGACTGGTCAATTACATAATGTGATGTCACACCAAAGAAGATAATTGATTAGAATTATATACAATATCGTAGCAATCGGGTTTGGATGTGGGGGTAGTACAAGTTCCCAAAGAGTATTTAACATCGGTAAGCACTTTCTTAAGGATCAAATCAATCAAGGGTTAGGGTTATGGTGTTTAACACCACTTTCAACAATATTTCAATTATATCATGGCGGTCGATTTTATTGATGGAGGAAACCAGAATACCCGGATAAAACCACTGACCTGTCGCAAGTAATTCACAAACTTTTATCACATAATGTATTGAGTACACCTTGCCATGAGCAGGATTCAAATTCACGTTAGTTGGTGATAGGCACCGATTCAGATTACATAGGTAATTGTAAATCCAACTACCATACGATCAGGGCTACCACAGCCCCTTGAACCTATAGCACAAACTTATCAATAACGCCAATAAATAAACTAAACAAAATGGGGAAAAAAGACAAACTCATGTTTAATTATGGATTCTTTTTTGAATGCCATTTCAAGTCCTGTGTTGTAAGCTAAGTGTTACCATGAAAAACTTCACACTGTACAAGACTTCTGTCTGGGATGGACGGTAAGGTCACAGAAAAAAAACATTTGTCTGGCAATAAGAAAATGATGTTTGCTATCCGAGCTTCACCAATTGATCAAGCTTTCTGGGCTACATCTAGTAATTGTTATCCAAAAATAATTGTAGCTAGTGCAGTGGTTTTAGATACTTTAGAATATAATGCAGATGAAATTAAGATTTAACCAAATATGGTCAGGTAAATATATCAGTAAATATTGCATTTTTATTATACAGAGAAATCCATATGAAATATTTGGTATATATTAATATTATAAACTGACCATGCTGGTTGGTTACCAAGTAAAAATAGAGAATATACTATTATCTAGATTACAAGTCAACCAATCTTTGTTCTAAAAAAAGTTTGAAGATACCATAGGGGTAATCGTATGCCATAGAGAACAAGTAGCATTTCAATGAGATGATGTCCTCTTTATATTAGAACAACACACTTCACTGGATTTTTATAGTACAATATGTACTAACTCACTGAAACAACAGTAAACGGGTAGATATATTGACCTACTCAGACACATTATCCTGTTTCCTAGGCAACCAGTCTTTACTCTTACTCCTAAATATGGCATGCTTAGTGGCATAGCTACATTATGGATACTCTGCCAAAAAAAAATGACTGAGGAAAAGTGATGAAGATTTAAAATAAGCGTTGGGTATATATTATCTGGCTTTGCTTATTATGAAGGTTTTGAAAGGACTCTTAAAAAAAAAATACCAAGAACAAAATTATTGACAAATAACAAAATACTTTATTAAGAACACAGCACATCAAATGTTATTTTCTTAGACAATGGCACTTTATTTTAAAAATATTCCAGATTTTTTTTGCATTACACATGTATAAGTAATCTCACATGGCCATATGAACATAAAAAACATCAAATCTGTATAGATAATCAAAAGGGAAACAATGAATTATCTCCCCTAGAACAAATAGTGCTCTCCCTTTAACAATGTCACAGTGGTAATTTTGTCTAAATTTTTTACATTCATCATTGAATTTTTTGCATGTTAGTAGTGGGTGTTTAGGACTGATACTCGATTATGTTGACCCTGTAGAAGTAGTATGCATACAAGGACTGTCAATCAGTCAGCCACTATGATGGACAGAAACACTTGTTATTTTATTTAACTTTGACATTTTGATTTATATGGAATCTTTATTTAAATTTTCAGTTACTTTTAAAATTGGAAACTAACTTGTACTTATAGCATTTTGAACTTTGTAAACTGATTTCTGTTTGGAACCTGTTTTGGAATTGTTATTATTAACTTGAATATATTTGCTATGTAAAATAAATTGTAAAAACTTGCTTGCATTTTAGCTATGCCTACTTATAATTTAAGTCTAGCGATAGACTGACCCGTTGTCTTGTTGTTTCTGCACACAGAGTTAGTTTTCTTTTCTCAACATGCCCTTGACTTCGGTGACATTTTTTTTTTTTTTTTTTTTTATCTAAGGTTACTTTGATAGGGGAGATAAGTCATTCAGTTTCCAAATGAGATTGCTTTTTCAAATATGTCTTGCAACTAAATAAATGATCACCATGACACGTGAGATTCTTTTCATATTATGCAATTAAAAATATGGTTTGTACCTAATTCCTTATCTAGAAATATTAAAATAATACTTTTTTGTAAATCATAAAATAAAAATTTCACATACAGTTGACTCTCATTGTCTCGAATTTCGGTTGACTCGAATTTCCGGTTGAGTCGAATTTTTATCGAAGTCCCGAACTTCGTTGTGTATAAATATATATAATTTGACTCCTGTTGAGTCGAAATTTCGGTTGTCTCGAATAAAAGTTTTGGTCCCGAGATGTAGAAAGCCATATTATTTACATACGTTAAGTCAAATTTACCTGTCAAAACATGTGTATTACCTTAGGATTAAAATCGGATCACAGGTGAAACATCCGGTCATTGAATTTGACATTTTTACCTTAGGCTATTTCACAATCTGTCAAATTAATTAGTGATAATATTTGAATTGGCTTGGTATTATGACACAGGTTAGATGTGTACAATCAAAAATTATCGATTCATAATAAGTGCGCTTGGGTCGGCATACATCAATGATTATGAAAAGTACACAAAGGAAGCGTTTTATCTATTGAATTATTTGTCGGAAATTAATTTTGATTAAAGAAGAATAGTTTTCTTCTACACTTTATTGAATAATAAAAACACACCATTTATTGTAAATAAACAGTATTGCACAAAGAAAAATATGTCATGATGGGTGAAGTTTAATGACAATGCAACAGGTGAAAAACATAAACAAAACGGATAAACATATTCATTCACACAAAAAAAGATATCTAGAAGTTATCAGTCGTTTCACAAGATTCAAAGAATTTAACGGAGAGAAAAAAACAGCAACTAAAACATCGAATATGTTTAAAATCGTTCCAAGAATAGGGACATGCGATGCTGGTTTTAGCTCTTCAAAATTTCGCTCGAGTTGTCTCCCTTTCGTTGTTAAACAAACCACACTTCCGGTATCTTCGTAGCTCCTCTTGAGTCGAACTACGGTTGACTCGAATTTTTTCCAAGGTCCCATGGAATTCGAGATAACAAGAGTCAACTGTATATAAATATGCAATCTGACTAGCTTTCATTTTCTGAAGATTACAATTTCTTTTACAATATGAAATTTACAAAACATCTTGGATCATTATATTATCCAATACTTCCAATAAAATAAAATAAAAAAAACCTTCATATTCAAATAACAAAAATACAGCATAAAAAAAACCCAGCATATTCAAATAATTTTTTTATGATTGTGCAAAAAGACAAAATATGTATACTATGGTTTTATTAACATGTAGGATAATACAGGGGTAAAATTTGGAAATCTTGCAATGAATTAAAAAAAATATTATACTGATATGTGAATGCTTATTAAGTAGAACAAAATGTGCTACACAATAGAAGATTATTTTTACCAAATTATCATCATATGATCAAAAATAAAAAGGTAGGTATTGAATATAGTTCACAAGGCACGTTTCTGGAATAAGTGATTTTTTTTTCTGATTATCGTGTTAATGAGTGGTCAAACAAGAAGAATCAGTTCAACAATTTGCCAATTCTCTCATTAATAGCTACATATATAGGAAATCAGAAAGTATTTTAACAAGATATTGTGATAGGACAGCTCTGCTGTGTAGGGATTATGAAAAGAAAGTTTAAACAGTGATGGTCATCAATTCCACCAATATCAACAAAACAAACAATACATTTTTATGTATTAAGCAAAGACATAACATAAAGATGACTGAGGAACATAGTACAAGTAGCTATGTATATTAATAAACATTAAAATTTGTGTGTTACCTAGGTGTGATTAAGCTGTCTTTCTGTTACCATGTATACGGACAAGAAAAAAAATGAAAACTCAGACAGAATCAAACAGATTGTCTAAAGTTCCCATGGACCAGAGGTTAGATTACTGGTACATATAGTGTCAAAAATTAACGGAGAGCTGAGTATTGGACATTTAAGTTTAATCGGATCGATACTTCCAAGTACATGGATAAACAGACTCCATGTACATGTATTAACAAACTAAGTGAATACTGCATTTTACCGAAAACCTTTGATAGACTTGTAAACAAAATACAAGGCGATCATGACAATGTCATACATATTAACAGCCACTAATTGATCATCAAACACGCCTGCTATGGCTAGGCATAAACAATTGCTATATGCATGGAGAGCATATAATGATGGAATTCCTTATTAATCTGTGTTATCTTTCACAACACTATCACAATAACGATAACTTTAGAAACATCTTCTTTGATCATCTCACATTCAATTTGAATACTGTAGTTTTTCAGTGGAATGGCTGATGTGGACTGTAATCTGATCGATCAATTCCCAAAAAGTCACAGGCATTCTTCACAAGAAGCTTGTCCTGAAATATATATATATTATACGAGATGAAACTACAAATGTTTACCTATGTATGTTCAGTCAAGCATGCCCCTGTATTAAAAGGTCACCGTTTTCTAATAGTTAAATTTACATCTATCTATACAATTGAAAGGGCCCCGGCGGCTCAATGAATTAGGTAGTTGTAAGGCCTGTGTGGCTCAATGAGTTAGGTAGTTGTAGGGCCCGTGTTGCTCAATGAGTTAGGTAGTTGTAGGGCCCGTGTGGCTCAATGAGTTAGGTAGTTGTAGGGCCTGTGTGGCTCAATGAGTTAGGTAGTTGTAGGGCCTGTGTTGCTCAATGAGTTAGGTAGTTGTAGGGCCTGTGTGGCTCAATGAGTTAGGTAGTTGTAGGGCCTGTGTGGCTCAATGAGTTAGGTAGTTGTAGGGCCCGTGTGGCTCAATGAGTTAGGTAGTTGTAGGGCCTGTGTGGCTCAATGAGTTAGGTAGTTGTAGGGCCGTGTGGCTCAATGAGTTAGGTAGTTGTAGGGCCTGTGTGGCTCAATGAGTTAGGTAGTTGTAGGGCCTGTGTGGCTCAATGAGTTAGGTAGTTGTAGGGCCTGTGTGGCTCAATGAGTTAGGTAGTTGTAGGGCCTGTGTGGCTCAATGAGTTAGGTAGTTGTAGGGCCCGTGTGGCTCAATGAATTAGGTAGTTGTAGGGCCTGTGTGGCTCAATGAGTTAGGTAGTTGTAGGGCCTGTGTGGCTCAATGAGTTAGGTAGTTGTAGGGCCTGTGTGGCTCAATGAGTTAGGTAGTTGTAGGGCCGTGTGGCTCAATGAGTTAGGTAGTTGTAGGGCCCGTGTGGCTCAATGAGTTAGGTAGTTGTAGGGCCTGTGTGGCTCAATGAGTTAGGTAGTTGTAGGGCCCGTGTGGCTCAATGAGTTAGGTAGTTGTAGGGCCTGTGTGGCTCAACGAGTTAGGTAGTTGTAGGGCCTGTGTGGCTCAATGAGTTAGGTAGTTGTAGGGCCGTGTGGCTCAATGAGTTAGGTAGTTGTAGGGCCCGTGTGGCTCAATGAGTTAGGTAGTTGTAGGGCCTGTGTGGCTCAATGAGTTAGGTAGTTGTAGGGCCTGTGTGGCTCAATGAGTTAGGTAGTTGTAGGGCCTGTGTGGCTCAATGAGTTAGGTAGTTGTAGGGCCCATGTGGCTCAATGAGTTAGGTAGTTGTAGGGCCTGTGTGGCTCAATGAGTTAGGTAGTTGTAGGGCCTGTGTGGCTCAATGAGTTGGGTAGTTGTAGGGCCCGTGTGGCTCAATGAGTTAGGTAGTTGTAGGGCCTGTGTGGCTCATTGAGTTAGGTAGTTGTAGGGCCTGTGTGGCTCAATGAGTTAGTTAGTTGTAGGGCCTGTGTGGCTCAGTGAGTTAGGTAGTTGGATTACCTAACAACTCATATAAGCCTATCACCAATACGGCGTGTGTTCGTGCCCGGCTTTGTAAATCACAAAAAAGGGTGCACTCGACTCGCAACCGCAAGTGATAAAGTTTACCAGTTGCTTGCCCATGGTCGGTGATTCTCTCCGGCTTCTTCCACCACTAAAAACTGGTCGCCATGATATAGCTGAAATATTGCTGAAAGTGGTGTTAAAACACCAAAAATCAATCAAATCAATCAATCTATACAATTGATGAATATAACGGCTAAAGTTTGTGGGTTTAATATCGACACATGACGAAGTGTACTCGATGCATTCCCTTTCCTGCCATGCTATAACTGAAATACTGTTGAAAGTGGTGATAAACAACCATAACCCAATC
The DNA here is from genome assembly GCA_963680875.1 of Bathymodiolus brooksi. Lineage (NCBI taxonomy): Eukaryota > Metazoa > Mollusca > Bivalvia > Mytilida > Modiolidae > Bathymodiolus > Bathymodiolus brooksi. The sequence continues at coordinate 76,607,208 of OY804587.1, read as the reverse complement.
ATAAGACGCTAGCACCTGAGTTCATGGATTTGTGATGCACGATCTTTAGTTTTCTGTGTGGTGTTTTGTAGATCATTTTTTGTCCTTTTTCTTTTGACCATTAGATTTACGCCTTCTGATTATATATTTTGTATCTTCAAACTTTTCTATAACATACATTTTTTAGATAAAATACATATGCATATATGCATGCTAATATTTTACCATGATGAAGATCTTCTTGAGATAGTTGAAACAAAAGTGTGATAAAAGGCCAGACAAATGGGGGAGGGGATGGGAGAAATCCAATACACCCACTTTTTTTAAGCGTATATAGTTAGGGATGGGGTTATGGTGTTTAACACCACTTTTAACAATATTTCAGCTAAATTGTGGTGGCCAGTTTTATTGGTGGAGGAAACCGGAGTAACAAGGAGAAAACTACCAACCTGCCGGTTACCTCTTATAAGGCCCTTTTTTCATTGCAATGGGGGTGACCTTACAAGACGGGGGAGCGGGGGTTACTGCATAAATCTTTGTACAGAAGGTTAGTACTAAGACATAGAGGTAGCCCTAATTAAATATAACTATACCCGTAAATCGTCATCAAAGTCCATAGATTCAATCAGTTTTCCTGGAACATGTTCTCCCAGAGGAAATGGATAATCTGAACCCATTATTATTCTATCCTGTAAAATATTACACAATATTATTTGTTAGTATACCAAAGATATGGATGTAAATGAATATGAGACTATCCAACATTACACTTTGTAATGTAAAATTGTAAAAATTCATTTTAAGTGGGTTTTTACTTTACGAGTTTATTTCCTTAATCAAAACACGATATCTTTCTTACATTTTATTTATATATACTATCATTGACTTGGTAATATCGAAACGATGGTGAAGGCAGAGATATGAGATGCATTGGGAAGTCTATATCAAGCAAAACATATCAACGATAGTATGCTGATCGAAGATTTGTGAAAGTCACACCAATGTCTTGTTATGTTAGAAATCAACTTTAATATGTTTGTATCACGTTTGCCACTTGTTAACAGATATGATCCTGTGTAAATCAACTATAATATGTTTGTATCACGCTTGCCACTTGTTAACAGATATGATCCTGTGTAAATCAACTATAATATGCTTGTATCACGCTTGCCACTTGTTAACAGATATGATCCTGTGTAAATCAACTATAATATGCTTGTATCACGCTTGCCACTTGTTAACAGATATGATCCTGTGTAAATCAACTATAATATGCTTGTATCACGCTTGCCACTTGTTAACAGATATGATCCTGTGTAAATCAACTTTAATATGTTTGTATCACGTTTGCCACTTGTTAACAGATATGATCCTGTGTAAATCAACTATAATATGCTTGTATCACGCTTGCCACTTGTTAACAGATATGATCCTGTGTAAATCAACTATAATATGCTTGTATCACGCTTGCCACTTGTTAACAGATATGATCCTGTGTAAATCAACTATAATATGCTTGTATCACGCTTGCCACTTGTTAACAGATATGATCCTGTGTAAATCAACTATAATATGCTTGTATCACGCTTGCCACTTGTTAACAGATATGATCCTGTGTAAATCAACTATAATATGCTTGTATCACGCTTGCCACTTGTTAACAGATATGATCCTGTGTAAATCAACTATAATATGCTTGTATCACGCTTGCCACTTGTTAACAGATATGATCCTGTGTAAATCAACTTTAATATGCTTGCATCACGCTTGCCACTTGTTAACAGATATGATCCTGTGTAAATCAACTATAATATGCTTGTATCACGCTTGCCACTTGTTAACAGATATGATCCTGTGTAAATCAACTATAATATGCTTGTATCACGCTTGCCACTTGTTAACAGATATGATCCTGTGTAAATCAACTATAATATGCTTGTATCACGCTTGCCACTTGTTAACAGATATGATCCTGTGTAAATCAACTATAATATGCTTGTATCACGCTTGCCACTTGTTAACAGATATGATCCTGTGTAAATCAACTGTAATATGCTTGTATCACGCTTGCCACTTGTTCACAGATATGATCCTGTGTAAATCAACTATAATATGCTTGTATCACACTTGCCACTTGTTAACAGATATGATCCTGTGTAAATCAACTATAATATGCTTGTATCACGCTTGCCACTTGTTAACAGATATGATCCTGTGTAAATCAACTATAATATGCTTGCATCACGCTTGCCACTTGTTAACAGATATGATCCTGTGTAAATCAACTATAATATGCTTGTATCACGCTTGCCACTTGTTAACAGATATGATCCTGTGTAAATCAACTATAATATGCTTGTATCACGCTTGCCACTTGTTAACAGATATGATCCTGTGTAAATCAACTATAATATGCTTGTATCACGCTTGCCACTTGTTAACAGATATGATCCTGTGTAAATCAACTATAATATGCTTGTATCACGCTTGCCACTTGTTAACAGATATGATCCTGTGTAAATCAACTATAATATGCTTGTATCACGCTTGCCACTTGTTAACAGATATGATCCTGTGTAAATCAACTATAATATGCTTGTATCACACTTGCCACTTGTTAACAGATATGATCCTGTGTAAATCAACTATAATATGCTTGCATCACGCTTGCCACTTGTTAACAGATATGATCCTGTGTAAATCAACTATAATATGCTTGTATCACGCTTGCCACTTGTTCACAGATATGATCCTGTGTAAATCAACTATAATATGCTTGTATCACACTTGCCACTTGTTCACAGATATGATCCTGTGTAAATCAACTATAATATGCTTGTATCACGCTTGCCACTTGTTAACAGATATGATCCTGTGTAAATCAACTATAATATGCTTGTATCACGCTTGCCACTTGTTAACAGATATGATCCTGTGTAAAGATAAAACAAATATTTACAAATCATTGATAATGAATTGTTATTATGTTTTATATTTTAAATATCACAAATACAGTCCAACATGCCAAAGCAGCCACCTCTATTAAGCAGTCACCTGTATTACAAATTCACTTTTTTCTTGTCATGTTATAGAAAATTTCATATGAATTGAACCTCTTTTAAAAGATTATTCGTCTTAAAAGACCACTTTTTCTTTGTTCCAAAGGTGACCTCTTAATACAGGTTTGCTTGTATAACTGTTTTTAATGATATTTGAAGTTAATTTTATGACAGGTAAGCAATATATAAAATTGTATGTGTCTCACTCTTTGAGATATTATGTATCCTCGTATAAGTCGGTCAGTCATTGGATAATGTTTGATTATTTTGTTCATGTTTGAAAAGTAAACATTTTTTTCTTTTTATTTATGTTTCTCATCTATTCTTGCTCACATGTGTAAAGTTCCATGGAAAAAAGATCAATAATAATGACACACTGACCCATATTTGTTTACTACCCTTTTTCCAAATGGCGTCCTATTACGTCACATTAGGCCGGTCAAAGGTCAATAAAGCACATGATTTTGTCATAGGCCAACCAAACTTAAAAAGTAAACCAGATTAAGAAAGTACAGTATTTTAGCTTTTATCAGTGTAATTGTTTTGTCTGAAAAATTTCAAAAGATGTTTTTTTCAAATAGTTTGAAATTGAAGTATTAAAAATTAATTATTTGATGCAAATATTAAACTTGCTTACCCATATAATAAAGTATTTAATCTAGTGAATTTGGTGTTTTTGCTTTTGTCAATACAATCTATTAGACTGACTACATCCTGCCATATTTTTGTAAAACAATTAATGACTGATTTCAATTCATTTTAATCACATTTATTTAATACAGTTTTGTTGATGCTATTTGTAATAATGACAGGTTTTTTTTTACCCAGATAATTTCATTTTTCTGTCTGGTTTAATTTAATTCTCTGTTCAATTTATGCTATAAATTTTGATTATTGCTGTTAAATTAATTCTTTTTCTATCTTCTCTGTGAATATCATTTCGTTACCCCATGAAGTAAGGGGTATATTTGTTATTAAAGCAGCAGTGGAAATGCAAAATAATCCGTCATTTTGTGACTAATGGAGAGCACTTGTATGTATTTTCCCGGTAAAATCTGCCATTTTCTAGAAAATGGTGGAATCTGAATGATCAATCATCATATTTTCAAAGTATTTTAAAATACAATTTGCTTGGCCTACATTCCAGAAACGGTCATGAACTGTGATGACGATTATGTCAACAAACCGGAAAAATAAAAATGCTTGGGGAATACCATCGATGGAAACATATTTAACAAGCATAATGATTAGGAAAAAAAGACATTCGTAAAAAGGATCTTTTTTACTTGCATGGAATTTATTCAATTCAAATTTCTCTGTTTTAATCTCATCTTGTAATTTTGACGTTGAAAAGAATTCCCTCTGTGTTTATGTACGCTGTGAATATACAGAATGACGTCATTGATCTCGTGCTGCGCGAGAATTGTAAATCAAAACAAGTAACCGACTTTATTGCATGACCGAGCAGATGTCACGACACGATATATTCTTAAATTTCAAAGTACCAGTCTATTTTGTTTTCTAATCACTATTTAAAAAAACTTTAATCAATATCCATCAGTTTTTCACTGATCAAACCATCTTAGATTTGAGTACAAACTCAAGACAAAGGTACACATTTTAGTTAATTTTGCTTCAAGACACGTAATTTTTCAAGTTCTCAAGTACATACTTCTCCAATAACATCTATAAGTAGTTTGAGAGATACAGGATCATGGACTAGAGAGTCTGTATAAAACTTTCCCAGGAAGCTCCGCGGTCCGACATCACAATTTGTAGCACATAAATCTGGTCTAACATTATAACCATGTTCTATTCGTCCAACTGTGAATGGAAAAGCTCCACCTAAAACAAAATATAAACACACACTTACACTTTCATTACCTTCTATAATGCCATGAGTGAATCAGCAATTATTGTTTAACAAGGGAACCATTTTCAGCCACCTACCGTATTTGGTTGTGCATAGCATACACCCGTTCTTTTCACTTTTAAATGGATCTGTGGTGTTATGGGGAGCATGCTCATCTCGAGTGCGGCAAATCTTGGGTTAGGACCCTGGTCTGGACAAACCAAAGACTGTAAAATCGGCATTTGCTGCTTCTCAGCTAAGCACGCAGCTTTAAGGAGTACGGTAAGAGCAAAGACTGAATAGATCGGAATCAGGATCATGTGCCTAAGTGGATAGACATGTCTACAGGCTCACTGTTATGTCAGTGAGCTACACCAAAGATTCAGTTAAGCGTGTTGGCATAGTAAAAAATAAAGCAGACATCATCATCAATTCATTGAATGTAATTTGTTTTTGCCATGATATACACAAACTAGCTGAAAAATTGTTCATTTGATGTTAAACAACAATCACTCACTCATTCAATTTGCCATTATGTGGAATCAGTATAAAAATTTACATACCATCTGCTATCAAATAGTATTAACACACAGCTACAAATATATGTTACCGGGACATGCAGGGATGTTTCTGGTTAGAAAATAAAATAACTGAAAATCAATGAAAAATAACTGACACCATCTACACCTCCTTTCAAATGGTCTATTCTTGACCTGTTCTAACTGTGTCCAGCAACTTTCAGCAATTTCTCTCCAGAGGAAAATACCTGGTATCTGAAATCAGTTAACAAAACTGAAAAAAATCATCCCAGACATGAAAAACTTGTATAAATCCTCCCATATCAGTAGTGGAATTGAATAAAGAATGAATTTATAAAAGTGCACACAAGTATAGGATACATACACCCGCTCAGCTTTCATCAAATTATAAGCCGAGTACAATGATAATGCCAGAATTGAATTGTAAGGAAAACTATATCTGGCAAACAGGAAACAGGAAAATAACCTTAGTGAAAGGGTTCACTTTCATAAACAACAGATGAGAATGCAGTCTGAATATTGAAAAATAGCAACAGTAACTTCTTTTTCTCTGCATATTGTGTTACATGTGAAAATATATGGGTAGTGCCATTGAAAGCTCTAAGCAGTGTTATAGGTTTTTATTATTATTGTTATATATAATATATATATACCTCCATGTGCAAAACAGACCTTCAGCTTAGGAAACTTTTGTAGTACTCCACCCATTGTCATACAACATATAGCTGTAGCAGTCTCACTGGGCATGCCTGAAAATGGATGTCAAATATAAGGGACATAACTCACTCAATAAGCTGGTTTCCTGCTTAAATTACAATGATCAAAGACATCTGGTATTACCTGAAGGGCAAGAATAATCTTTGTCTAAAGGGGGGGGGGGTATTATTTGCTGGGGGGGGGGGGTTATTTGCTAAGAACAATAGAGCCATTAAAAGAATTTTTTTTTTTAATCCTAAAATTATTTGTTCTTTCGAGATTTTAGATTCAAGCAAACTTCATTTGATAGCTTTGAATTTAAAGAAATTTTCCAAACAACTGAAAAAAAAACAACGGAAAAAGAATACACATAAAGTAAATTTTTTTTTCTAATAATTCTTTTAAGAATTAAATATAGGTGACTGTATAAATGAACTGTTACACAAGTTTCCAGTTTCCTAAATGAACTCAGTTGAGCACAGCCACAGGGTTCCTTTAAGAAAATACAAAATTGGATTTTATGAATTGAATAGATTTTTTTTTTATTTGAAGCACATTTCACCTCTGTCTGCACCTCACAATATCATATATACCCCTGTAGAGAACTCCTCTCTAGGTAGTGGCACAGTTATATCTATATTTTGACACTGACCAAATAAACATATCACTTATGTAATTGCATGGCCTAAAAATGCTATTTTGTTTTAATTCACAAGGTTCAAATATCTACAAATCCTTACCAACAAGCCATGGTAACCAGTATTTTTTCATTCTTTCTCCCTGGTCCATGTCCCAAGGATGAACAAAAATGGCTACATCATGCTCTTCAGCTGCCTACAGTTATAAATAAAGATGTCCCATTGTATTGTAAAGATATATGTACAATCTAATAGTGGTTTTTTAACATAGCTGAATAACGACAATCACTCACTCATCCAATTTAAATATGTAAAATAAATCTTCTTTGTCGTGTCTTGATTGTTGTTTTTTCCATTCTTTGTTCAATTTTACAAAAATCTCTTTATAACATTATCAGGTTCAAAAATTGACACTAATGGTCAGAAAATTAAATTCTTCATAACAATGACCTTTCCTGAGGTCAAATCTCTAGAGTGTAACATTAAAGTACTTACAGCAAAGAAAGGTTGCAGTTCATCTGCATCTAAATTCCAATCATTGACATGAGAACCAATCTGTATGCCTTTGAATCCTTTAAAAAAAACAATAGATTTGTTGTAAATTCATTCATTTTGTTGTTATGAAAAGAAAGTTTAAACAGTTATGGTCATCAATTCTACCAATATCAACAAAACAAATAATCACCTCTTATCTAAAGAAATTTAAACAGTTATGGTCATCAATTCTACCAATATCAACAAAACAAACAATCACCTCTTACTGTATCTTAACTCACTGAACACAAAAAGTCCACAACATTCAGGTCCTACTGTGAGACAGGCACAAAAATGTGGCAGATTTAAACCGGTTAATGGGATCCCAATCATCCCTGTTGTTAACTGGATCTCTAACGGCAATATATATATAAATAAATGATAAGAAACCTGCAGTCATACATTTTCAAAGCTTCATGGAAAATAAGATGTTCAATTATACTTTATTTTAAGGTTTTGAAAGTTTTCCTCATTATTTCCTCTAACAAATGTACATTTTGTAAAGACTTAATTAATGCCATGGTATTGTACATGTAGTACAACATGTACATGTATCATTTAAAACCATGGTTACTGTTATGTACATGTATCATTTAAAACCATGGTTACTGTTCATGTTACCAAACAAATTAAAAATGAATTCTAACATGCTTTGTAATTATCTCTCCATAGTAAAAAGGAGCGGGTGGATGGTTTTTTTCTTAAGATACCCCCTTAGCATAAAAGTGAGGGGGGATGTTTTTTTTCTTAAGATACTCCCTTAGCATAAAAGTGAGGGGGGATGTTTTTTTCTCAAAATATTCCCTTAGTATAGAGGGGCAGGTGGATGGGTTTTTTTTCTTAAGATACTCTCTTAGTATAAAGGAGCAGTTGGACGTTTTTTTCCTCAAAATACCCCCTTACTGTAAATGAGCCGTCGGATGTTTTTTATTTAATGTAAATTTAGCTCAATCTTTTACCTAGTTCATGTTTACATCTTTTCATTTCTTGGATAGCTAGTTCTGGTGCTTGCATTGGTAAGGTTCCAAGTCCAACAAAACGATTGGGATGTGAACTGACTGTTTTTGCTAGGTCATTATTTACAATCTGACAAAGATCTAGGGTATCTTCTGGTTTTGCCTGAAACAGCAAAAAAAAATTGATCAATGAAAATCTGATATTTTAAATGATGCAACTCTATATGATCAATGTACTCATGGTGGGTTAGGGTTACGGTGTTTAATGCCACTTTCAATAATATTTCAGTAATATCATGGTGGTCAGTTTTATTGGTGGAGGAAACTGGAGTAGTACCCACAGAAAACCACAGAACTGTCGCAAGTCACTGACAAACGTTATCACATAATGTGTATCGAGTACAACTCGTCATGAGCAGGATTTGAACTCACAACTTTAGTGGTGATAGGCACTGATTGCACAGGTAGTTGTAAATCTAACTAAATACACGATCACAACCAGGACAACCCCTGATGATTAGTTAATCTTTAACGTTTAGTCCTACATAACAACAAAAGGATATCATAAACTCTGTCAAATTAAATGTTGCTTGGATATTTTTTTTGTGATATACTGACTGAAAGTGGATCAAATCCTGGACACATTTTAGATCTCTTCCATGAATACTTGCAATGCATTTTAATACATCTTGAAAATGTCTTTGTAATCTGAGATTATTTTAATTTCAGATGTGTCCCCAGATGTGGTGGTAATTTTTGCTATGCACACCATGATTTCTGAAACTTTTGAATCTGTGTCTGTGCAATTGTTATTTTTAGCATAGAGAGAAAATCACTATCTATAGTAAGTGGAAATTGTTTATTTCATAAAACGTTCAATAAATGTGTCAAATTTGAAAGAGTAATCTCAATCATAACACTTTTTGAACATGTTTTGATTGTTTTTTCAAGAGTACAATCAAGTGCAAGTACAAAACTCATACTTAATAATTCTATAAGCCTAAGTCTTATACTTGCCAAAAATATCCTGCAAATACATTGTATCTCTGCCTTTTCGTATGAATTTATTAACAATGACTTACTATTTTTGGGAAATATAACAAGATATTACAACATTATCATTTGAACCATAAATGCATCATATTTTACGAAAGGAAATCAGACCACCTCTATTGTGCAGGGTTCGCGAAATTGCATGTGGGCTTGGTGGTCCTAGTGAAAAGAATGTCAGTCCTCATTAATATTCTATTGCAAAATACCAAACTTGTGTCAGTCCTTGGTAAAAATCTGCCCAAATTTTGCTGGTCATGTCTGACAGGACTGACACAAGTCGCGAACTCTGATTGTGTAATGGGTATAGCTTCCTTGCCTCTAGTAGGAAAAATCGTTGGTTTTATAGATAGATTTTGCATGAAATGATTATCAAAATGTGTTATTCTAAAATCTCAAAATAAATGTATATGTAGATCTGTTGAAATACTTTTAAAAATTTCACATAAATATACAACAAACTTCACTGGACCTTCATATATATTTGTTGAATGCTTACTACAGTATATCTGAAAGAAATTTAATAACATATATATCTTATCATCATAGACAGATGTTCATGTGAGGGGAGATAATTATGTAGTCTTACCCAGTAACTAAACATGACTGGTACTGTTGACAAAGCTTGAACTGTTACTCCTGGAAGTAAAATAACATTACATATCAGTACAGTAAATACATTGTATATACAGGTATGTGATATCAAAATGTATATTTATTATTCATGTTATCAGGCCATCTGTAAAATATAGGCTCTGGAGAGATGTAAAGGCATTATTTGTCTCACTACAATGTACATTTGTATATAGTAGCTATAGCCATGTTGGAAAATGGGTGAGGTTCGATAAATATATGCATTTATCTTCTGACTTTTGTTTTTCTATTTTTGTTTTTTACACGAATCCATGGTCGCATCATTTCATTAAGATTGGGAGGTCTGGGTACATAAAACCAGTTCAACCCCACCACTTTTAATTGAAGTGTCTGTACCAAGCAAAGTTAGCGAGTGTTCCTGTATTATTTTAATTTGTGTCTAGCTAGAAGTGTAATGTTGGATAGTCTCTCATGTTCATTTATATCTATATCATTTCTTACTAATTGTTCATGTACATGTATGTTAGGGGTATACTTTAATTGTTCATGTACATGTATGTTAGGGGTATAATTTAATTGTTCATGTACATGTATGTTAGGGGTATAATTTAATTGTTCATGTACATGTATGTTAGGGGTATAATTTAATTGTTCATGTACATGTATGTTAGGGGTATAATTTAATTGTTCATGTACATGTATGTTAGGGGTATAATTTAATTGTTCATGTACATGTATGTTAGGGGTATAATTTAATTGTTCATGTACATGTATGTTAGGGGTATAATTTAATTGTTCATGTATGTTAGGGGTATAATTTAATTGTTCATGTACATGTATGTTAGGGGCATAATTTAATTGTTCATGTACATGTATGTTAGGGGTATAATTTAATTGTTCATGTACTTTGCTGCACAGCTACGCATTTCTACCAAAATGACCAATAATTAAATGGGGATAACTGTTACTTTTCATTCTTTACGAGCAGCCTATGATACCTATTTATCCAAAATCTGACTAAAAATCGTGGGGAATCAATGGGCTAATTTATAAATCTTATTTGAACGGTATGGTGCCTGAAACAAATCTAATATCTTTATTTGCCAAATGAAATTCGGAGAAAAATGCATATATTTAACGTGAAATCGGTAAGAGATAAAAACGTATTTATGGAAAGCCTTTAATATTTTATATTAAATGAAATATGTATTATTTAGTGCATACTATGCCCTAAAAGCAGCATTAATTTCAAAGAGATATCTTAAAGGGTATTGAGTCACTGGACATTGACGCATAGCTAAAAATTCACGGTACTTACAAGTACAAAAAGTGGAGTTAGCTGGAACCCAACCCGGCAGTACCAAAGATGATTATGATGTATTAATGTTATTTTTGTTGAATAAATATTGAAAGTGGAATTAAGTATACAGTTTCACTTTTATTGTATTATATAGTTATGAAATATTTACAAAGTATTATTGTTCAGTGATAGTTTTCAAATGTTCTGTGGTTTTCTGTTGTAAAAAGAAGCACATGTACTGTATTCATTAATATTATATTTGTTTTAAGGTCAAAATGGAGTTGTCTGTTTTTTGCATGTGGAACCTATTTTGATAAGTTTGTTTTTATTTATGTTTCAGATAAAAATATACCAACAGATTTTGAATGTCTCTTACGGTTTTCAACATACATATGGAGGGTCAAAATGGGACCACCACCCACAATTTTGACATAATTTTTTAGTCAGATTTTGACAGGGTTTTTTTCTTTACATTTACATTCCTTAAAACAATTTCCTGTCTACCAGTTTCAAACGTTTCCAAGATCTCTGTTTATAAAATTTGTTTAGAAATATATTTATGTATTTTAAATTCTGAGTTTTATGTAATGTATAGAATTTCCCTTCACAGTTATTGTGGCAGATCACCACCAAACACTTCAAGGTTACTCACTGACACTTTGTTATTCAAATTCTTTATTGATATGAAATCCAACAAAGGATTGTCATCAGCAACAATACAATCAACAGACATACACAAAACATGAAACAATTAAAAACAAAAAGTTATAGATAAACACTGTGATAGAGCAATAAAAACATTAAATTATACCCCAATAATTACCCATGTCACTCTGGTTGTTAATTAGAAATGGCAATAAATATATACCCATTTCCTGTTATAATTTTACCTGTGCACCATTTCAAAGACAGGTCCCTGATATTTATTGAGGAATGAACTTTTGAATACTTACTGTATTTAGATCCCCTGAAGAAGCCACAAAGCAATTAAATGTCTGTTCCTATCCCTGTTGGATACAAGGCCACTAATGTCATTCTTGAACATTTATCCAAATGTATATGTATTTAAATAAATAAACCAAACTATAAAATTAGTATTTGCTACTTCTCCGCTAAGCACCCAGCATTATAACTTGAATAATCCAGTCGTTATATTACGCTTTGCTATAGTGCCGATAGAGGGCGCAGTATTATTCGAGTTACCAGCATTAAGGAGTTAGGGTACATTGTAGACCGGTTTTTTTTTATCTTACTTTTCATTCTGTTACACCAAGGGACAATAAAACACATATAATTTATTTCTCCCAGATTACCAAAAAGAAAAAAGGGAAAAACAATAATATATACTGTATATACAAAAAAAATGTATATCAAATGCTTTTGTAAAAAGAAATCTATGTAAAACAAACTTTTCCACAAAATGCAGACATTGAATAGTCTCTCACGAAATTTCAACTTAACTTTAAACTACAATGTATTCTTTTTTTCTACAAATTTTGCAAGTTTCCTTTTTGATTTTTTAAAACTTAATTATTTTTTTCCACCTGAGGCAGTGAGGGTCTCTTAAACTGTAATAAATACAGGTAACATGTGATTGATTATGTACACTTATCAAAATATTACGTCATTAGCCTTACGATAGGTGACACACAATTAAAAAAAAAACCAGCAATTTTTGTGTCTTTGAAATATATAATAGTATAAATGTACATGATTTATTTCTAAATCTTTGAGAGTATACTACACATGTATAATAGTATAAATGTACATGCAGCATCTGAAAAAGAAATAGTAAGATGTGTTAGCTGAGAGTAATAATAAATGTTATCTGTCATAAGTCTGTTTATGACAATCAGTACATGATGATTATTTTCCTCCACGCTGGTTAAGGAAGGAACCAACCATTTAACTTTTGTATGTTTTATCCTCCCAAGCCATTTTTTTTCATGAAAAACAAATTAGATTTCTTTTCTTAACATGAACGTGGGTATTTTTATAATACTATGAAAGTACTTTTCTTCGTGGGTTAATTTTCTCATTTTTTAACATAGAATCATGGAACAAAATCAGCTTTTGAATTTCATAATTATAGATCAGTATTATTTTGTCGAATTTGAAAATAAAATAAAAAAAGCATCTGAAATTACTTTACGAGCACGTACATTAGTAATTTCCATAAATGTACAAGGTATATTGTTTTACAAATATTTAATCTCCATTTTTTTTAATTTTTTGTTTTTCACAACTTAAAAAAGAACAATAAAGCTTGTTTTTTCTCATTATTTTGATTCCAATGACAGATTGTACTTCAACATGTTCGATCTTTCATTTCCCTAGTCTCGGATTGAAACCACTCGTAATTGTCTCACAAAATTAATCCCGACCCCGGGACAAAAGTGTGTAACCATTAGTGTATGGGTTGGAAGTAATTTTTTTACCGAAAGTTGTTAAAATCTTTTCACAGATAAACATTTCTGTCGTTTTTACACATGCATTCAAAATCAAAACATTCACAAACATTTGCATGTGGATTATAACCCATTAAAAGGTATGCTCGTCATTAAATTGCTTTTCTACATTTCAGACAGGTGTGTGTTACTGTTTAGTGTTGATTGACAGGCGAGGATAATCTCCACGTGGTGCTTACTGGAGCGTTAAGATACTTTGTGTAATATCAAATAAGACAACACTGCACTTGAAATTAATGACAGGATATGACCTTTCTTTACGACCTTATCACTTCAAAGATAAGCATAATTTCTTATCAGATCCCACATTTGCATTTATTTTTAAGGCAAACTTTATACGACCGAGATACTTTGTACACGTAGGTTTATAAAATATATTTGCTCATTGTGCGCGACAGATCCGCGATGGTGATGAAAATGATAGAATTTGTCCACGATCATGGTCCGCGTTGAATCATCGCGACGGTCCGCGAACTGTCGATATTTTCCTTGAAAGGATCGCGGATATTGCGTTTTCCGTTTGGACTATAGGGTATGTTAGGGGTATAATTTAATTGTTCATGAACATGTATGTTAGGGGTATAATTTAATTGTTCATGTACATGTATGTTAGGGGTATAATTTAATTGTTCATGTACATGTATGTTAGGGGTATAATTTAATTGTTCATGTACATGTATGTTAGGGGTATAATTTAATTGTTCATGTACATGTATGTTAGGGGTATCAAAATTGTTTCTATTTCTACATTTTTTCAATTAGATTTTAGAACTGTTCTCACGGTGTGGTATTTACATTGTATTATTTGTTTTTCATTATATAAAGACCTACTCGTATCATTCATTTCTCTGATCCTGGCATCTACTGACCAGCAGTTTTCTTGCACCTTTCTAAAGAATTTTCCATCTTTCATCATGTCTGCAACACCCGTACATTTGTGTTCTAGCTGAACCCATCCACCATATCCATATTTCTAAAATAATCAAACATTTGTAAGATGCAATACTAGAGCCTCGTCAGTCTCTTTAACTCAACAGGGTATCTTTGTTATACACTGACTGGTTATTAGATTAAAACTAAAGGCTCACTTGATTATTCATATATGGATTGTGTTTAATGTACAATCAATTAGACCAGGTGGCAGGACTATTTGAACCAGTTAACAATGTACAATCAATTTGCCCAGGTGGCAGGACTATTTGAACCAGTTAACAATGTACAATCAATTTGACCAGGTGGCAGGACTATTTGAACCAGTTAACAATGTACAATCAATTTGACCAGGTGGCAGAACTATTTCAACCAGTTAACAATGTACAATCAATTTGCCCAGGTGGCAGGACTATTTGAACCAGTTAACAATGTACAATCAATTTGACCAGGTGGCAGGACTATTTGCACCAGTTAACAATGTACAATCAATTTGACCAGGTGGCAGAACTATTTGAACCAGTTAACAATGTACAATCAATTTGACCAGGTGGCAGGACTATTTGAACCAGTTAACAATGTACATTCAATTTGACCAGGTGGCAGGACTATTTGAACCAGTTAAAAATTTCCCTAGATCAAAACTCCCTTTAAAGTCATCAATATTGGTCGATTGAAATTATGAATGGTAAGTACAATGATAATTATATTGTATACTATTAAATTTGACTATATTTTCAATAAGAAACAAAACATAAACAAATAATAATTCAAACGGAATACATAACATCCATCGTATGGTACGAAATGATCGTACAGCTGTACATGTAATTATGACAAGACAGTTTCATCATGAATCTAAAATTAGTTGGAACAAATAAATTATATACTGTACCTGCTCATTTTGCAATTATCATCTGACTTTAAGTAATAATTTATACCAATTGATTTATAGCCAAAGAATTTTTTTAATGGTAATTTGCATAATTCATAAATATGGTAAGAAATGGTCATAATATGAAAAAGTTGAATCCGGGTCCATTCGATCTAAATCATGTTCACCCCAATACATTTTATAATAATAAATGATCAATGAATGATTTATTTATTTAATCACATAAATAAGACATGAGCCCTCCTACAAACAAATAGGGGTAAAGACAAATCGAATATCGTTTTTATGCGGAAATCGTAGCGAACATTACAACACGGAACTCAGAACATAAAAGAACATTTGATAGAACAAAATGTTTCAAATACAAAACACAAAACTGTATGATAATTATAATTACCAAGCTGAGTAATTTTCTGTCAAAATTGGCTATTTTTCGTTATAAAGTCATCAAAGGTAATTGTTAAAACAATAAAGGTGATCAAAGATATTTGTTAATACCAATCAATACCATAAACAATTGTATGAACATTAAAAACAAACAATGGCCAATGCTTGATTAATAAATAAAATAGACAAAAAAAATGGCTAACATTTTAAATGTTTTTTTCTCACAATATATATTTCATTTATACGAAATAAATTTAACACCCATTACATATATATATTTAAACGTAGGGTGAACGGACCCGATACCCAAAAAGTTAGACCTATGATGTGAAATTACTTGAATCGTACCCCCCCACCCCACCCCAATCCAACCGCAGGCACTTATTTCTATAAATGACCATGTAATATAAAAACTTAATTATCAACCTTCCCATTAATACTAGAAACAAGTGCCTGTGCACTCAGTGCTTAACCTAATCTCGTTGAGATTAGGCTAGGATTCCGAAGAAATTTTCTGTCTCTTCATCCTACGATACAGACAATTGTCAGACATAAACATTTCTTCAGAATCCTAATCTCAACGAGATTATGCTCAACCTGCTTATTAATCTTGTTGAGTTTAGGCTTCCGAAGAACTTTTCTGTCTGTATCATTATTGGAAGACTAATTAATATCAACGAGATTACCTTCTTATAGTTATGCCCACAGGCACTTTGCTTATGTATTCATACTTTATCATACTATGATAGTCAATCTTCCCAAGTGCCTGTAGAATGCGGGTCGTTTCGCCCCTATTCCCGTTTGCCCCGGGTCGTTTCGCCCCGATTCCCTTTCGCCCCGGGTCGTTTTGCCCTCATTTATTAATAGTGCTTTAAAAAATGAAATATGGAAAATACCTTTGCAAATATTCGTATTTTGGATGCTGTAAGGCTTGTTCATGGGTACTTTATTTTAATTAATTAGAAATCGACAGATCAAAGAATAAAAATAATTACAATTTTCAATTTTTTATTAATTTCTCTTTATTATTTTTTTGCAGTTTAATCAAGGATTTATATAGTAAGATCCTTGGTTTAATTAGTAATAATTGACCAATAATTATCAAATATTCTATAATATAATATAATCCGTTGTTTAAGATTAAGATTAAGATTTTATTGGTCCAAATTAAAGGGCCCACGAAGGGGCATATAAACATAATAAAACATAAGGTGATTGCATAAAATATCATATAAATTATAAATACAAGAATGAGAGACATGACTAGTGTTAAAATATGCGATACCAGCTATCCAAAACAGTGACTTTTTAACAGGAAATCACACATGCATATTAAAGTATCTTTACTTTCTGAGTTTAAAAGCCATATAAATTTATCCCCAAATGATAATTTTTCAAGGTTAGAATGAGTAATGTTATTCTTAATTGTTTCAAGAAGCTTGCACCTGGAAGTATAGTAAAAAGAACATTTTAATAGAAGGTGTTCTTCAGATTCTATTTCATCTGAAAAACATTTTTCGCAAATGCGGTTCTCTAAAGGTGTTATAGGTTTTGAATATCTGCCAGTTTCAATCTTTAATTTATGGTTGCTGATTCTAAATTTGGTGAAAGATTTTCTTTGATTAAAATCTGATAAAATATGAAGATAATTTTCGAATCCGAAATTGCATTTGAGTTTATTTTTATTTTATTTTTATGTTATTATTTTTTTTTTTTGCATACAAATTACCAAAAAATTGTCAAAAAAGACTTCATCTATTATTTTATAATAGCGATTTTAAGTGGGGCGAATCGACTCACTTTCCGGGTCGAAACCACCCAGTTAGGCCTGTACCCTATCATGCCTATGGCTAGGGTTAAAATACATTTACAATTACGTTGTCATTGCAGGCCTATTCCATAGATCTGCCTGTGAAAGACTGAGATTTTAAAGTGATAGGGAACAAGTATTTTAAACTACCTTCTCAAGATCGGGCCAATTTTCTGGTAAAATGTGCGTGTGCAAATCTATCTTCATTTCTGCAGTAGCTAACTGTCACATATCAGGTGCATTCGGGTATACACCTATATGTGTCCTATTGAACAAATTGACTGGTAGACGCTATACCTATTTCTATTATCTCTGTAGATATATGTTTTGAGATTTTTGTCAAGAATGCAAATTTATGCAGATATTTCTTCTTTTTTCAAAACAATCGTTTCTCATAGTAGATATAAATGTAAGTTCCACAGCAACACAAAATATTGTTTGAACAATACTTTTTTCGACATAAGTTTTCAAGTTCCGGGGCTTATTGTGAAACGTTAAACTTATTCGGCAGGAAATTATGTAATGGAAGATTAAGGCATGACATTTCAACACATAAAATGACATTCACAATTAAAATGAAACTAACCGAAAATTATCAAAATGAAGAGAATAGACAACTTCAAATTGTGAATAAAAGTTTATGCTATTATATATCCGTTTCGCATTTTTCTATGACATATCTTAAATAATTTGGGTGGTGAAATAGATAATCTAGTGGATGTAAACTATTGATACCAAATCAGTTCATTTTTACCACAAATGCCAAAGATTTGCGAAGTGAGGAGATCTTATTTTAATTAGATTGATTACTGACTTGGTGCCAGTCACATACCATATATATTTGAAGTGAATTAATGTGGCAGGGTAATAGGGTTAATGGAATCACGGCATTAATCTATTCAATTGAAATAGTTCTCGAACCTGGAGTGACATGCCACTATGTAATTGATCAATCAATGATAAGCATTTCTGATATGAAGAAAATAGAATGAGGTGAACCCAAGCAAAATCCTGGGGACTTTACATAGACACCAATGTATATTAATTTATTCGGTATCTTCCAACTGAAGTTAAATATTGTAAACAAAATCACATCTGGTCCTTGTAGACACTAAATCAGATATCTAGTTTGATTTTCATCAATATATATTAGACGGTTTTATTTCAATTAAAACACAAAAAAACATTTAAACTTTCCATTGAAATCGAGGTAAAACCAGAGGATTCCTGTTGTCTTCACCCCAAGTCTGGGATTGACAAAGCAACAATCTCCATTGCAGCGAGGTTTTACAACAAATACATCCCCGCTTAATGCCACCATCGTCATAGAAGAGGTATATAGAGAGTACTCTGACAGAAAAGCTCCATTTTACTTAGTTTTACTAGACGCTAAGTCCGCCTTTGATGTGGTCGACATAGATATATTGATGAGAAAGTTATTTCTATTAGGCGTACAACCATCTACTTGGAAAATAATTGATGAACTAAAACACAAAGACATGTGTCAAATGGAAACAACAAACTTCTGAAACCTTCTCCAGTCATCAAGGAGTAAAACAAGGAGGCTTACTAAGTGCCGAATTATATAAATTATACATAGAAGAACTGTTCAAAACCTACGAGAACTCTAAACTTGGATGCCACATTGGAACGTTAACTATTAATGCTATTGTATGTGCGGATGACATAGCCTTGATGTGCGATAACCCCTATGACTTACAAATTCATGTCAATCAAGCCGTAAATTACAGTGATACTCATCGATATAAACTCCAACCACAGAAAAGTGTGATTATTGAAATAAATAATACAAAAAGAAACCACAGAGATAGACAACCACCTATAAAAATCAACCAAAACAACATGACTGTGGTTGAAAAATCAGCTCATTTAGGGATATTAAGATCTAAGTCAAAGGAAAAAACTGAAGCCACACATATTGAGCAAAATATCACAAAAGCTAGTCCGAGATTCCTCTGTCGTTTAACGGCATTTATAAAGTTGCTGTAGCCGTTCAACGTCAGAGGGTGCTATGTACGGAAAACAGTGATTTTGCCTCACGGCTCTAGGATCGGCACATTTCCACGTTTCGTGGCTATCGGATTTTATTTTCTATCAGAAACCCTTATATAAATCGCTTCACCAATCATTTTTCTATTCATTCAAAACCATCTTACCCTCAGAAAGTGGTGTTACACTCCATTACAGCACGATTTTGCCTTAGATCCTATTATTCCGCCATTTGACTTCCATTTTCGAATCTACACACGTGATCTCGCGATATTAACTGAATGATGACAGCAACGCATTGCATGATGGGAGCTAATTAATGCAGGGTGCCAAATTATTTGGAGCATTATTTGCATACGTAAACAACATTCAAATCACATGGAAGGCGATACATTTAAGCGTATTCTGCAGGACAAACAGTCCATCTACAGATCAAAGCAGAGCAGAAGGAAATAATACAGAATGTGTTGGAAAGAAAAGATTCAATGGCAGAGTGTTACCAACGGGCTTCGGAAAGAGCATGTGTTACGTTCCCCCTTTTTGTTTTTGGACAAGGTACTACCTTTTTTTTTCTTATGGTTATCTGTAATTCACTAAATTTGCTGTTAAAATCATTACCAATCAATATAATCAACTGTATTAAATTTTATGTTAATTGTTCTGCCTTAACAGGCGCCTATGATTGGCAATAAAAATATTTGTTTGTTTGTTTATATGCAAATCATCTCCCATGATACATTGCGGTAATCGTAGTTTTCTCGTAGTCACGTGACAAATGTTTGAAAAATGGAAGACAAATGTCGAAATCATAGGATCTAAGGCAAAATCGTGCTGTAATGGAGTGTAACACCACTTTCTGAGGGTAAGATGGTTATGAATGAATAGAAAAATGATTGGTGAAGCGATTTATATAAGGGTTTCCGATAGAAAATAAAATCCGATAGCCACGAAACGTGGAAATGTGCTGACCCAGAGTTGGAGAAGCAAATCCGCTGTTTTCCGTACATAGCACCCTCTGACGTTGAACGGCTACAGCAACTTTATAAATGCCGTTAAACGACAGAGGAATCTCGGACTACACAAAAGCAAGACGAACTGCATACAGCCTACTATCTGCTGGATTTCATGGTGTAAATGGACTTGACCCGATGACATCTTTATCTTTATACAAAACTTATATTCAACCTGTTCTCACATATGGTCTAGAAATTGTTCAACCAAAACAAAGCAATCTGGCAAAACTTGAGCTATTCCAAAAACTATACTCAAACAGATCCTTTCACTTCCAATTAATACACCAGATCCTACAGCTTATATCCTATCTGGACTACTACCAGTAGAAGCAATTATAGACATTAAATGCATGACTCTATTCAATAGTATAATGTAGACAACCTGATAATGCAGTAGAAAAGCAACTTACAAGGAGACAACTACTCAATAAGTCAACAGACAGCAGAAGTTGGTTCATCAATATTAAGAAAATCTTACTCAAATATGAATTTTCTAATATCAATGAGTTATTGATAAATCTTATAAGAAAGTCAATATGGAAGTCGTCCGTTCAAAGAGCAGTAGAAAACTTTTGGACAGAAAAGATACGAGAAACAGCTGCATGGTATCCATCACTAGAACATCTGAACAGCAAACTATATACACCCAAACTACTTCATCCAATTATTGACATCTCAAAAGATCTTAACCCATCAAGAGCAGCAATGAGCATTGGAGTTAACTTAAAAATAGTGACTGGAACATATCCATTTCAAGGATCCCGTGCTAAGTACTCAAATATATCTCCAATCTGTGAACTATGTGGTGAAAATGATGAGACCCTAGAACATTTTCTACTAGAATGTAAACTACTCTATGCTCCTCGCTCAGAACATCTTTCCATAATCAGTGACATTCTCGCAAGTTTCTCAGAAATAAGTTTTGATAACTTAGACTCCGAAATTAAAGTTCAGATGCCTACGGACTACGAAGCTTAGATCAACATCTATTCGCCTCAGTAGAATTGTTGAATCAGCCGATAGAACTGAATTCTCGAAAAATGTGCTACGCCTTACATTGTATACGTACAATGTTAATTATCCCTCGTAGGAAAAAAGAGAAAAGGAAAAGGTAAATGTGAACTGTTCAGTGTAATTGAATAGTGGAGGTAGGATGAACTAGAATATTTTATCT
This sequence comes from Bathymodiolus brooksi, assembly GCA_963680875.1. NCBI lineage: Eukaryota > Metazoa > Mollusca > Bivalvia > Mytilida > Modiolidae > Bathymodiolus > Bathymodiolus brooksi. The sequence continues at coordinate 76,585,324 of OY804587.1, read as the reverse complement.
GAAAGGATATATATAGTAACTAACCATGTGAATAATGGTGAAGGATTTTCCCAATGTATATTCAGCATTAGCTTGGTTTCTAAATGGCGTAAGATGATTGACGTATACAACATTAATATAGTCCCAGTCCTATTTTTTCAGACCTGTGAATTGGTAATGGGGAATCAACTCATATGAGGTTGTCCTGAAGGACGGTCAAAGATTCAACGGTAAGGCAAGGTAAGGTAACCTTACCTTACCGTTGAATCTTTGACCGTCCTTCAGGACAACCTCACTATGAGTGTAGTATATAACCATATCCAATCACCATGAACCCTGTCATCTGTCCTCCAAGATTGGGTGATCAGTACCATTTTCATGCACAATTTAACTATGTACATCCTTGGAAACCATCACCGTGAACATATATGTACATATCTATCTACATTCATGGAAATGTCATTCATACCATAAATTTCTATTGGGCCGAATAATCCAGTCGTTATATTACACTCCCACTGGTTGCTACATTAACTCATCTAACGATATTGCTGATAGAGGGCGCAGTATTATTCGAGTTAAATGTCTGGGTGTTCGGATAAGAGAATTCCTTCAACTCGAATAGCAATCACACTGCACGCTAATGGACAGTACAGCTAGTATCCTTATGTTAATGACTATTTTAGCAAAGAAGATATGTCGACATAGGAATTAATGATAAACGTATAGGTGAGATTGACAAATTTTGAGAAAAAGACAATATTGCTGCCAGGATTAACTGAGAAATAAAGTCGATCCTCCTTTTCTTTTCTTTTTTTCCTTTTTTTTTCATATTGGCACCTATATGTGTATATCCAAACGCACCAAATTTAGCAGATAAAGGGCAAGGACATTCACGTTCATTCCGCAATTGTTTCGCATATTTTATTGCAGCGATTACTTCCTGTTCACGTTTTTTTAGTTTCATTTTCGATTTATATGCGAAAAATACAAGTTCATGCGATTTTTATTGACCGTATGGAATGAAAGTATAAAAAATTGTTGACATGCCATAAAAACCTTATAGACACAATGGAAGAGTTAATAGACACAATGGAAGAGTTAAAAGACGCAATGCAGACTGATTCAAACAGAACACATTTAAGTGTAGTAGAAAGATATTATACACCCAGATTTATATTAGGTATCACAATATCTCAATTTTATGAATATTTCGGAAGTTCCCCCCAACTACTAGACACTGCAATGAAAAGGGACTGGTTCGGTGTTATTTCCATACAATTTACAAATGAATTAAATATACTTCCAAGTTAGTAAACTATGATTCAGTATGAAGGAGTGATTGTTGTTTACTGAGCAATATTTCAGCTATGACATGGCGAGAACAAGTTATCTTTTGATGAGATGGTGATGATGATGTCTGTTTTGTACTAAACCAACATGCTTAGTTGGATTTTTATAGTGCTAGCACTAAACAACAGTCCTCGGGTAAACATGTTGCTCCTTTCAGCACATTGTCCTGATTCCAAGCCAAACAGCCCTTGCTCTTTCTCCTTTATGCTGCATGCTTAGCGGAGAAGCAACAAATACCAATTTTATAGTCTGACCTGACACTGAAAAGGTTCGAACCATTTTTGAGGAGAGCATGCTAACCATTACACCACTGAGGCAGTTAACTTTGAAAGACAATGTCCACTATCAAGCTAATTATGGCTTATAGATACATATACTAATCTGTCTCCATCTGTTTTTATTGCTTTTGACTATTGATTTTAAATGTATACAAATTTCAGATTGTCAAGCTAATGAAGATGAAGACCTCTGTATACTGACTCATTCAAACAGGTAATTAGTAATAACCAAGGCATTCATGAAATAAAAAATTACATGTGGTACTGACAATTTACAATGTTATATGACTAGATTTTGTAAAATAAAGTTAGTTGGTTATGTTAGCATGGGAATCTGAAATTGAAGATAGAAACATCAAATATTAATATGTCAGTATCATGTATTCCACTATTATGGTCACAGATTTAACCTGTATTGGCCATAACACACCATTCAAGGTACTGACATATTTTATTAATCAAGACGGAAGTACAAAATACAAAGGGAGGTTACTGAAACTCTGATTGTCTTACAAGCTTCTAACACAGGATGAGTTATCTTTCTTTGAATAACTGATATATATGACATACATGTATACTACAGTCAGAAATTACAAAACCAGATATTGATCTTCTGAAAATTGTACACAAGAAACATATGGTAATATTAAGTTATGATCTACGTTTTGATACAATGTCTAAAGCTGAACTACTACTTTAAATTGTAATCTGTGACATTAGGCGATAGTCAGAAGCCAGTACGAAAAATAAGATCCTCTAGTTAAACTTTAATATGGATCATTTGACGGGTCTCAGTTGGAATTATAATTATGAGGAAAAACAGATTCTTATCCTTGTTGAGTGTTACAAGGTTGAATGATAAAAGACAAGGAATGCATGTGTTGTGAAAGTCTCAAGGATGGTTGAAATCTGTCTTATTTAGATCTGCAGTGGCTATGCAATAGCATATGTTGGTTTACTGGATAAACTGTATATGATATGCATCACAGTACCCATATGGTAATGGTAGCCCTGAATTCCGCTCAGCCGAGGTGTACTCCATATAACATTATGTGATAAAGTTTGTCAGTGACTTGCAGCATGTCAGTGGTTTTATCCGGGTTAACTCTGGTTTCCTCCACCAATAAAACTGACCGCAACGATATAGCTGAAATATTGTTGAAAGTGACGTTAAACACCATAACCCTAACCCTTTAATCAGTTATGTTTTTTTATTTATTTGTAGAATTTGTATAATTACATTAGCTCCAACTCATCCAGTTGTTAAAGAGAAAAAAACAATAACGAAAGTCAGCTTTAATGTCGGAGGTGTTAACAGACTAAACAATAAAGTGTCTGGTAAAGGCAAAAGGGTAAGTCTAGCATTGGAGAGCAGGTGAAAGTGAAAAAAAGACTTCTCTATCTGTCCTTTCATCACAATTTTTCTTGTTTGTGCAAAAGATTTGTTATCAGTCTTGGAGTCAAATGAAACAAAATATTTAATATACAAGTTATCTTTCCTGCTTTTTCTGTGGGAATCTCCCATAAATTGAGACCAATATATACATGTACCATACTCCCTGACAGATGTGGAAGCTCCTGTGTAAAACTCATTCAGTCAGTTTCTATAAATTTATCCATGATTTTTTGAAGTGTTTCAGGACATGGTCAAATGAATTGCTCTGTCAACTCGTTAAGTAAATCATAGCTTTCGTGTATTGGACAATTGATGCTAAGTCTTACCGTCGGCAAATTTGATGATCTACATAATAACCCAGTATTTTTGTAGGTATTAGAGTTATGGTGTTTAATGCCACTTTCAACAGTATTTTAGTTATATCATGGTGGTCGGTTTTATTGACAGAGGAAACCAGAGAACCTGGAGAAAACAACCGACCTATCGCAAGTGACTGACAAACTTTATCACATTAATTGTATCTAGTACTTTTCGCCATGAGCGAAATTTGAACACACAACATTAGCCAATTAAAACTGACTGCCACGATATAACTGAAATATTGTTGAAAGTGGTGATAAAGCATCATTACCTTTACCTTTACCCTCTAATTGTTATTTGCTTTTTTTTATGTTGTTTCATGTACCTTTACGACAAGAACTAGATTGTAACTAGACAAACGTTGTAAATTCTTATTATTACAGGGAGCTCAAGAATTATCTGCTTCATCACCATTGTGTGTAATAACATGTGGTGATAAAGAAGAGTTTACTGTGTATGCAGGGTTCAGAGGTCAGCTTATAGAGGTCAATGAGAACCTGGTTCACAACCCTGCTCTGATAACCTCAAAGGTAATTGGCATTAGATCTAATACAATTTTTACAGGAATGCAAAGACACTTATGTTTTTTTTTCTCAAAATAACTTAAATTCTATTTGGAAGATCGTTTTGAAATTTATTTCAATGATGGTTTGCTTAGAATGAAGTTTTGAATTGATCTTTGGGATTCTATACCTACCCTTTGCAAAACAATAAGCCTAAATGGTGCCAACAATTGTTGATGTCCTGCAGTTGTATGAAGCTGGCACCTCAGGATGTAACCTTTTTTTTTGTACAACCTCTTCCTTTTCCCCACATATTTGTTTTGATTAACATGGTATTTTTACCTCCATTTCAGAACTCTTCATTGTTTGTAGTTATGCAATGTTGATGTTGTCAGCCTCTATATATCATTTCTAATTATTTAATATAAAATGTTGTTTGTTTGTTGGTGTTTAATGCCACTTTCAACAATATTTCAGTTATATCGTGGCGGTCAGTTTTATTGATGGAGGAAACTGGAGGACCCTGAGAATACCACCGAACTGTAGCAAGTCACTGACAAACTTTATCACATAATGTTGTACACCTCGCCCTGATCGCGATTCGAACTCACAGATAGGCACTGATTGCATAGGTAGTTGTAAATCCAACTACCATACGATCACGGCCACGACGTCCCCATATATATAAAATGTAAAACAAAGATGGTTGACAATACAAATACAGCTAACCACCACAACAATAACATGAACCAATCATCTGGTAAACGTCAAAGTCCTGAACACAGAAATTACAAAGAGAGCATGCGTGTCTGAAAAAATATGAATCTTGAATTATTGTTAAAAAAAGATCTAACCACAGAATGTCTTGATCTGATTGCATACAGTGCAAATCGGGGTGAAATGGCTGGCAGGTTAATTCCTTTCAGGTGATGGGGCAGGTAGCCTGAAAAAGGGTAACAAACACCTGTTAACTTACAGTTTGCAAATCTATACACAGATGTAAGAGACATAGTTACCTAGTTTATGTGACCATCTCCTCTTATCATGATTTGTTTTTTTTGCAAAATATGTAGTTTTTATGATTTTTGATGAATATGCAAATTAGGCCTAAATTGATTAATAATCATTTAAACTAGTAAGTTATACATTAGTTTATTTTAAAAAATGGGTAAATTTTTTAAATTTTCTGAAGACAATCCCCAATTCAGTTGACCATATACCGGTAGTCAAATTTCATTGGTTATTGATGACTCATCATCATTTGTCGTCTGTAAATGGCAAATCAAATGTTACATGGATTTATTTTAAGTAATAGCGATATTGAGGATGGGATGCATTTCATTTTAAAATGTCCAAGGTAAAAGGTATCAAGGTTTTAGATCTCATCTTTTCAAACCTTACTATTGGAGAAAACCTTCTGTGCATAAATATATTCAATTAATGCATTCAAATAATTTGAAAGAGCTATGTAATTTATGTAAATTTAAATTTTGGTCGCTAAAATTAAGATCCGGCATGGTATAATTTGTATCAAAATACCATCTGCTATTCTATGCATATATTATGTATATTTCATGCTGTATACCTATAGTTGACTATGGTAAATAAAAGATTTATGATTATCAGAATTTAAGACAAGTGTGTTCGCATACTGAGTTTTACTATTGATACTCAGAGAGAAATATCTGGTGAGTCCATTTTACTTGGACAAGAATAAACAATGTATGTTCATTGCAAGGTAGACTCAAGTTTATTTTGCAAGGTGTGTGAAATGGATGGAGATATGTTCAATATGATTCCACTAATATCTACCATACTTCCTAATCTCATAAAAAAAAGAAACTTGATATTCAGTGGCAAGTATCATTGTATATTTGTTGGAATTCAAATTTCATTTATTTAATTGGTTCTGATAAACAAAGAATTAATTGCATAATTTGTGTTATATTGCAAATTCTTACTAGAGAACGGGTTTGGTGGTGTAATGGTTAGTATATTCGTCTTGAGTGTGGTAGATCTTGTGTTCCATTTCCGATCAGGTCAAACCAAAGGCTAAAAAATTGATATTTGCTGCTTCTCTGCTGACAGTTGCTAAGGATGAAGCATTGAAGAGTAAGAGCAAAGACTAGTTGGCTCTGAGTCATGATTAAGTGTCAGAGTGAAGCAAAATGTATAACTAGGGAATGTTGTCCAATGAGCTAGCACTGTAAGAATCCAACTCCACATGTTCTTCTTGTGTAAAACAGGTATCAACATGATCTCATGAAATAGTCATTTGTTCTCACCATGATGTAGCTGAAAAAATGCTTACTTTGCATTAAACAACAATAGCTCACTTCCTACAGTAGTAGAGTGAGTGCATAAATGACTTGTTTATAGCCAAATGAGCAACTTTTCAGTTTATTATGACGAGAACCTGTGATCTACCATACTCGAGGCGAACACCTTAACAAATGCACCACTGATGCAGTTTACTATAGTAGATAGTGCTCAATAAGGATTAAGCAGTTATATTTCTGTCTTTAGATTTGTTCTTAATTCATTGATTGTACTTGTAGATTACAAAAATTGTTTGGCCATTCAACATTTGAAGGACACATTTTTAAATCAAACATATTACAGAATATATTTAACAGATGTCCCCACTCTTAATAGGATTTATTACATCTTAATGCTTTGGTGTCTAATGATTTCAAAAATCTGAATGCTTTGCTGTCTTATGACTTCAAAATCTGATTGCTTTCATGTCTTATGGTCTCAAAAATCTGAATGCTTTCATGTCTTATGGTCTCAAAAATCTGAATGCTTTGCTGTCTTCTGACTTCAAAAATCTGATTGCTTTGGTGTCTTATGGTCTCAAAAATCTGAATGCTTTTGGTGTCTTATGGTCTCAAAAATCTGAATGCTTTGGTGTCTTATGGTCTCAAAAATCTGAATGCTTTGGTGTCTTATGGTCTCAAAAAGCTGAATGCTTCGGTGTCTTAAGGTCTCGAACATCTTAATGCTTTGGTGTATTATGGCTTCAAAAATTTGAATAATATGGTGTCATATGACCTGAAAAATCTGAATGCATTGGTGTCTTATTGCCTCAACAATTTGAATGCTTTGGTGATAAACACTCGTGGAATAGATAACTACCTTACAATCAGAACAGCCCTTAGTTTGTTTGCTGTATTTTTGTGGATTACAGTGTAATCTTATACCAGCATATAATAATATATAGTCTTGCACCCATTTGATAAATGGCCAGAATTGGTAGAAAAGTTTTAAGTGGGTGTGAGTTTTAGCTCACATTCAGAACTAGTACATGAACAGAGAAACAAGAAAGGATGAACTATTTAAAACTAAAATGCTATTTACTCAAAAGTAATTGTAGTTATCTCTCTTTGATTAAAAAAAAATGTCAAATATGTCAACAATAGCAAATGTTTTTTGTTTGTTTGTTTGATGGTGTGTAACACCACTTTCAACAATATTTCAGTTATATCGTGGCAGTCAGTTTTATTGGTGGAGGAAACAAGAGGACCGGGGGAAAACCACCGAGTGGTGATAGGCACTGATTGCATATGTATATCCAACTACCTTACAATCACGGCCACGACGGCCCCCAATAACAAATGTAAGTAGGTTCAATGCAATATCCAGTCCAGTCAATTGTTTTGTACAGGTAAGGGTCCTTCTTTTTAGTTAGAATTATGAGTTGGTTGATCCATATGGAAATATAATGTTTCTGGTGTTTCTAATATAATCTGAAGATCTCTCTGATTCATAAATGTAGGCACTTGTAACCGTATTGGTGGTGTAGCGGTTAGCAGGGTTTCCTCGAATGCGGTAGATCATGAGTTTGAGCGCCCATCGGGTCAAACCATAGACTATAAAATTGGTATTTGCTGCTTCTCCGCTAATCATACAGTATTAAGGAGTAAGAGCACACTGACTGGGATCAGAATAAAGTGTCAGAGTGGAGCAACATGTCTGCCTGATTTAGTATCAGAATAAAGTGTCAGAGTGGAGCAACATGTCTGCCTGATTCAGTATCAGAATAAAGTGTTAGAGTGGAACAACATGTCTGCCTGATTCAGTATCAGAATAAAGTGTCAGAGTGGAACAACATGTCTGCCTGATTCAGTATCAGAATAAAGTGTTAGAGTGGCGCAACATGTCTGCCTGATTCAGTATCAGAATAAAGTGTCAGAGTGGAACAACATGTCTGCCTGATTCAGTATCAGAATAAAGTGTCAGAGTGGAGCAACATGTCTGCCTGATTCAGTATCAGAATAAAGTGTTAGAGTGGAACAACATGTCTGCCTGATTCAGTATCAGAATAAAGTGTCAGAGTGGAACAACATGTCTGCCTGATTCAGTATCAGAATAAAGTGTTAGAGTGGAGCAACATGTCTGCCTGATTCAGTATCAGAATAAAGTGTCAGAGTGGAACAACATGTCTGCCTGATTCAGTATCAGAATAAAGTGTTAGAGTGGAACAACATGTCTGCCTGATTCAGTATCAGAATAAAGTGTCAGAGTGGAACAACATGTCTGCCTGATTCAGTATCAGAATAAAGTGTCAGAGTGGAGCAACATGTCTGCCTGATTCAGTATCAGAATAAAGTGTCAGAGTGGAACAACATGTCTGCCTGATTCAGTATCAGAATAAAGTGTCAGAGTGGAACAACATGTCTGCCTGATTCAGTATCAGAATAAAGTGTCAGAGTGGAGCAACATGTCTGCCTGATTCAGTATCAGAATAAAATGTCAGAGTGGAGCAACATGTCTGCCTGATTCAGTATCAGAATAAAGTGTCGGAGTGGAGCAACATGTCTGCCTGATTCAGTATCAGAATAAAGTGTTAGAGTGGAACAACATGTCTGCCTGATTCAGTATCAGAATAAAGTGTCAGAGTGGAACAACATGTCTGCCTGATTCAGTATCAGAATAAAGTGTCAGAGTGGAACAACATGTCTGCCTGATTCAGTTTCAGAATAAAGTGTTAGAGTGGAACAACATGTCTGCCTGATTCAGTATCAGAATAAAGTGTCAGAGTGGAGCAACATGTCTGCCTGATTCAGTATCAGAATAAAGTGTCAGAGTGGAACAACATGTCTGCCTGATTCAGTATCAGAATAAAGTGTCAGAGTGGAGCAACATGTCTGCCTGATTCAGTATCAGAATAAAGTGTCAGAGTGGAACAACATGTCTGCCTGATTCAGTATCAGAATAAAGTGTCAGAGTGGAGCAACATGTCTGCCTGATTCAGTATCAGAATAAAGTGTCAGAGTGGAGCAACATGTGTGCTTGATTCAGTATCAGAATAAAGTGTCAGAGTGGAGCAACATGTCTGCCTTATTCAGTATCAGAATAAAGTGTCAGAGTGGAGCAACATGTCTGCCTGATTCAGTATCAGAATAAAGTGTCAGAGTGGAACAACATGCCTGCCTGATTCAGTATCAGAATAAAGTGTCAGAGTGGAACAACATGTCTGCCTGATTCAGTATCAGAATAAAGTGTTAGAGTGGAGCAACATGTCTGCCTGATTCAGTATCAGAATAAAGTGTCAGAGTGGAACAACATGTCTGCCTGATTCAGTATCAGAATAAAGTGTTAGAGTGGAGCAACATGTCTGCCTGATTCAGTATCAGAATAAAGTGTCAGAGTGGAACAATATGTCTGCCTGATTCAGTGAGATAGCACTATCAAAAATCCAACTAAGTGTGTTGATCTAGTACAAATCTAACGTCTCCATTATCTAATCGAAATGCAATTTGTTACAGTCATGATGTACCTGAAAAGTGGTCATTTGGCATTACAATGTAAACAACAATCACTCACTCACTCATGCAATATCTAGTCCAGTGAATTGTTTTGTACAGATAAAGATACATTATTTTAGTTATGATTATGAGTTGGTTGATCCATATGGAAGTATACTGTCTCTGTTGTTTCCACTATAATCTTGAGATCACTCGACATGATCGCATTGAGTGCGGTAAACCCTGGATTTGAGCACCAGTGAGGTCAAACCAAATTAAAACTGTAAATTTAGTATTTGCTACCAAATATTTTACGTATGTGGGCCTTTTAATCTGACTTTGAGTGTACCTGATAAAGACTATTCCAGAAATGTTTCATGCACACTAAGTTAGATATATACCTCATTATTGTAACAATATTGCAGTTATATGGTGACCATAAGTTTTATTGTTGGAGAAAACTAGGAAATATGCTGGATCCTGTCGAAAATAACTAACAAAATTTTGCATTATGTTGTGTCGAGTATTAGTCCCCAAGGACGCAAATCAAACCCACAATTTTCAGAAGTAATCATTTTGATATTATAACCCCCCTTTTTTATATGGTCATTCGATCAAGAGAATGTGTGGTATTCAAGTAGTCTCATGCCATCAAAGAAGTATTGCTTTAAACTGGTGATGCTTCCCAGGGAGCTATCTAACACTCCCTATGTGGAAAATAGATGATTCCCTCTTGATAAGGGGGGTGGTGCCATGTCATAGCAAGGAAAGCATGGCCGTGAGACATAATGGGTGCAGTGTATGGAGCAGGAACTGGTTACCCTTATGGAACACATAAGTTCACCCCGGTTTTTAGTGGGGTTCATGGTGCTCGATCTTTAGTTGTCTGTGTAGTGTTTTGTAGATCTTTAATTGTCGTTTTGTCTTTTTTTTCTTTTTCTTGTTGTTTTTGTGTTGTCTGTACTTCGAGTTACAGATTTTGATTACCTCTTTCAGAGGCGGATCCAGGGGGGCGCAACGGCGCCCCCCCTCCCCCTAAAATTGGAAAAAATAAGATTTTTTGGCTTAAAATCGTGATTTTTCACATGAAATACCCCAAAAATGTTCGTGCCTCCCTCCGCTCGGCGCAATTTTTTTAAGTGCGCCCCCCCCCCCCTGACTTGAACTCCTGGATCCTCCCCTGCCTTTGGTATATTCAAACTCTTCTTATCCTGTCTCTATCAAATCAGAATAACATTGTTTATTATAATATAAAATATGATATTTTACTATTGTCAGGGAAACGAATTAATATAAGTTTTTTAAGCTTCTTTTCGAATCCCTTTAATTACAGTATATGTATTATATCATGTTGGAATTGATCTTATTGTACAATATTATTTATTAATTAATCAAACTTAAAAAAAATGTCTGACTGTTAACAAGTATAATTTAGACATAAATATATGTTTTGTAAATATGATTACACTGAATGCTTGGTTAGTATATTGCTGTCGTAACCTGAATATGACCTAACGTCGGTCACAATACTGGTCAAGAAAACGTGTGGAAATAATTCCATACCTTTTAATTCCATTGCATGAGAAAACCATGAATTGGTTCACTGTGACCTTGTCTTGATTATATCTCATTACATGTACCAAGATTTAATTAAAGAAATAAATCATGGAAGCCAGAATGTGTTGAGAGTTTTAACATGGATTGGCGGATATTAGTATTTTATCCCGAGCCAGAAACGAGGGATAAAATTTACTAATATCCACCAGCCCATGTTAAAACTCAAAACACATTCTGGCTTCCATGATTTATTTCAATTATGATATGTCTAAGAGTACAAATACGGTAGTATACTTTGATTGGAAGACGGTAATTTATATTTACGTTTGCGGAAAATGTCGCACACAATGTATGCTGCCAATGGAAAAGTCAGTCACATTCACCGGCGCATGTGCGAATGAGATTATACCATCGATAACTCGCTCGTTTGTCTACAAAGTGAAAGAAGAACGCAATGTTAGAATATTAGTTAAAAATATTCAAGTAAATTTTAAAGAAATCTTAAAGGGGCATTATCTGCCAAATCGTAAATTTTTGTTACCCGTAAAGACTATCAGATATGATTGATGCCTTAATAAAACGTGTTTCTGTTACTTATAAATGTTATGAAATGTACGCGCATCGTGGAAAAATCGTGCAACTGCTCGTATTTTGAGATCGATCAAGAGATGGACGCCATCTTATTAATTATCGACATTGTTTACGGAGTTTGTCGAATCGTCATTAAATCAGTACAACAATGCACTTATTTCTTATTTTTTGTGAATCTGCTTTTAGTCGGTGTTAATTACGGACAAAGAACCATGCAAGTTTGCAGTTAGTAAGCGACAAAATACAAATTATTCATTTTTACCTGTCATTAGTAAGGTCAGTTGCATACGGAAAAAGCGAGGTCAAATTATTTGCTTGCAGGGAAATAACTAATCGATGGTAATTTTCGTTCTCAAAAGGCGAAAAGTGGTTCGATGAGCTGTATAATGTGAAATATTTACCTTTATTTCATCATTTTAAAGCTATGCTACGCATGCTCATTGGCTATAAATAATTTACAAACTGTTGAATCATGGCCTTGAGTTTTTGATAACATTAGTATATTATATACCTGTATATAATGTAGATACATGTACATGTATTATCGAATACAAACGTAGATATCAAATTTAGTGCGCACGACGCGTTTCTGGAATAACCTTCATCAGGTAGGTTCAAAATGGAAAGATTGGAAAGTCAATTAATTTAATGTTTTGGGAGCAATAAAACCAGGCCTAAACAGGATGGCCAAAATCGTCTAAGGTCACCTATGCCTTAGAGAATAGAACCTTAGTTTTATTAATAAGTACACAATTACATTATTTAGGAACTGTGAATTTCAGTAATAAATATATCTGATAAGCCATGCATGTTAGTGCCGAAGCACTGACTACTGGGCGGTTGATACCCTCGGGGACTAATAGTCCACCTGCTGAGGCATCGACCCAGTGATAGTATTAAAACGTAGATATCAAATTTAGTGCTCGCGATGCCTTTCTGGAATAACCTTCATCAGGTTATCGCGTTTTCTCTGATAATTGAAATGAAGGTAAAAAAAACCTGGAGATATTTGATTTAATTACCATGACGCTTTTCTATAATAACATTTCAGTAGGCACATTCATAGTCAAAAGATTGCTCAGCCAAATAAGTTAAACAACTTCTAGGGCTTGACTTTCGTTTTACTATATGACATTATTTCGGGACTGTAAAATTCAAATATAAATATATCTAATAAACTGTGTTAGTACATTTCTAGAGGCACTAACTACTGAGCAGATGATACCTTAGTTATCGCGAAATCTCTGAGTAATACGCTCCATATACTTCCTGTAGCTCGTATGCTTGGTTAATTCGAAGTAGAATAGACCTTTTGTGCATTACCGTTAGATTCTAAAATTATACGTTTTCATACCTTTTTTATACGAGTTATTTCCCTTACGATGGCCAAAATGGTACCCTGCCTAGCAAGAGTAATGGAAAGCACAACAAATTTCATTATAATTTTCTCATCATTTGTAGATATTTGAACCTTGTTAAAGTCAGGGGATAATTTTATAGCAATAGTTGTTGCCACATCAACATTTTGAACAATCTACTGCTGATCCCATCTACTTCGACATAGCGAGCGAAGTTTATCTACATTTTCATGGATTGACAAAAAAGTGAAATTTTCGTTGATATGATATTGATAATTACAAGTAATATCTTTTGTTACATATGTTTTCCATTGTGCACTCAATATCGTGATTTAACGCTTCATGCGCAAATCATGAATTTAACGTATATGAAAGAATTCAGAATATATGTTGAAAATACGGACACATACATGTATCTAACCGAATATCTACATTCATGGCATCTCATCATGTTCATCATGATTTATCTGTATATATGTTGCTATTTTTGTTTAACAATTTTGACCTGACAATAAAGTTGTAACTCTCAAAGAATCCGGTAAAATAATAAATAAATTGCCCACATAATGAAGCTGAGGCGTAATTACTTATAAAATGGTTTTGGTTATAAATAGATACTCAGAAATAGATAACTCTGATATTAGGAAGAATTCGTTAAGTGCTCTTCATTGAAAGTTCAATATGCTTCAAGGAAACTATCAATCATTCGTAATTATTTTTGTTTACACCTGTAATTGTTGTGCATATTTGAAATACCTTACTGGTAATACCTGCCTCGAATCAGCTGATCGAGATAATAAACGTCACGTCTGTTGTGGTCATTTTTAGCTCGGAAGTAATTAAGAACTAGTGATAAAATTCAGGTTATCTATTGCTTGTTAACCTTGGGATAATATATCACAAAGAAATGTTTGTGATTTGCCAACAAATCTGCCCGTTTGATGATTAATAATGGTAGCAAGCCAGAAATCTGACCGTTCGTTGTTCATGTAATGTGGGGGGAAAAGAAACCAACACATTTGACGTTTTTCAATTATGAATATATTTGTTTAATTTTCTATCATATTCAAATATAATGGAACATTGTTATTTAACGACACGACTTTCAATAATATAAGTTTTTAATTATGTCGTGGTGGTAAGTTTTATTGGTTGCAGAAACCGGACTTTCCGGCGAAAACCACGGATTTGATGCTGCAAGTCAATGACAAACGCTACGTCGGTGGTTTTCTCCGGGTACTCCGGTTTCCTCCACCAATAAAACAGACCGCCACGATATAACTGAAATATTGTTGAAAGTGGTGTTAAACACTATAACCCCCTTCTCTTTCATGAATTATCACCGGGTTTTTAGCCAAGTTGCACATAAGTTGTATTCGGCGTATGTTTTGACGAAAGGTGGGCGGAGTATATAACCAATCATTGTGTGTCAATCTAGCAGTTTGATGTTTTAACTGATTCTCACAAAATGTTTATTTCAAGAATATCTAGCTCTACTCAGAAATTTGTAGCGGTATACTTTTATGGGGTAAAATCTTTGTTTTGAATGCAAAAATGTGGATTTTCAGAATTGTTTTTTCTGTATGCTTTACTAACTTTATTGTTTTTCGGATCCTCACTATTTTATTTTTACAAAATCTTTATTTCAAGATTTGTTGATTCCAACTTTGGTAAATATCGTAAAAGACTCAGACCTAACATTTGTTTGGTAAATATCGTAAAAGACTCAGACCTAACATTTGTTTGGTAAATATCGTAAAAGACTCAGACCTAACATTTGTTTGGTAAAAGCACATAACAACCATACCTTTCTCGAATTAATAATCAAAATGTTATTTTTGATTGATAATGATTTTTAGTTTCAGATTAGACTATCTCATGTAATAAAATAAAACATCACACGCACTGTTTACACGCGTAACATGTACACAATATTAGTCTTAATATTTTTTCATTGGTAAAGGATGATCTCCTCTACGCGTGGTGTACATAAATATGGACCATAATCTAATAATTACTAATGCGGATTTTAACATAAAAAGGCTTCACGTCAACTTGTATGATAAGACAAAAAACAAACCGTAAATGACATCTATTTACTAGTACTTTGTTGTTCACGTTGGTTAACGTTATTGCAGACCTCTTTTATTAAGTTGTAACATAGTAGAGACCGTAGTTCTGATCCCAGTTTGAACTCGACCAAAATAGTACTAGCCGATTTACTACGTAGAAAGAGCATTTAATATGGATTAAATAACAATTGATTTGAAGTAATTTGACATATCTACTGTGGCCTGTAAACTATACTAATTCATGCAATTCAGCATGAAAGCAGAAATGTGTATATTGAAATATGGACTACATTTACTATTTGTTTATTTTGATCAAACTGCATCGATGGTGTAATGGTAAGCGCATTTACTTCTAGTACGGTAGGACTTGTGTTCGAGCCAGACTTGAGGTCAATTACATTCAAATGTAATCGATTACATTACAATTACTTTGCAATTTTCATGATTACATTACATTACGATTACATCAATTTTCAAATGTAATCGATTAAATTACAATTACTTTGTAAATGTAATCGATTACATTACTGATTACATTTAATGTCATGACAACCAATATATTAGTGTTTTATGTTATTTTGTCTCATGTGCATCTGTCCACGGCCACGAGCCACGGCCTGGTTAACCCAAAGACTATACAATTGGTATTTGTTGCTTCACCGCTAATCGCTAAGTATTAAGCAGTAAGACCAAAGACGGGTTGACTCAGAATTATGATAATGTGTCGGGAGTGGGGCGAAGTGTCCACCCACAGACTGTTGTTTCATTGAGCCAGTACTATTAATAATGTGTCGGGAGTGGGACGAAGTGTCTACCCACAGACTGTTGTTTCATTGAGCCAGCACTATTAATAATATGTCGGGAGTGGGGCGAAGTGTCTACCCATATACTGTTGTTTCATTGAGCCAGCACTATTAATAATATGTCGGGAGTGGGGCGAAGTGTCTACCCACATACTGTTGTTTCATTGAGCCAGCACTATTAATAATGTGTCGGGAGTGGGGCGAAGTGTCCACCCACAGACTGTTTTTCGTTGAGCCAGCACTATTAATAATGTGTCGGGAGTGGGACGAAGTGTCTACCCACAGACTGTTGTTTCATTGAGCCAGCACTATTAATAATATGTCGGGAGTGGGGCGAAGTGTCTACCCACATACTGTTGTTTCATTGAGCCAGCACTATTAATAATATGTCGGGAGTGGGGCGAAGTGTCTACCCATATACTGTTGTTTCATTGAGCCAGCACTATTAATAATGTGTCGGGAGTGGGGCGAAGTGTCCACCCACAGACTGTTGTTTCATTGAGCCAGCACTATTAATAATATGTCGGGAGTGGGGCGAAGTGTCTACCCACAGACTGTTGTTTCATTGAGCCAGCACTATTAATAATGTGTCGGGAGTGGGGCGAAGTGTCTACCCACAGACTGTTGTTTCATTGAGCCAGCACTATTAATAATGTGTCGGGAGTGGGGCGAAGTGTCTACCCACAGACTGTTGTTTCATTGAGCCAGCACTATTAATAATGTGTCGGGAGTGGGGCGAAGTGTCTACCCACAGACTGTTGTTTCATTGAGCCAGCACTATTAATAATGTGTCGGGAGTGGGGCGAAGTGTCTACCCACAGACTGTTGTTTCATTGAGCCAGCACTATTAATAATGTGTCGGGAGTGGGGCGAAGTGTCTACCCACAGACTGTTGTTTCATTGAGCCAGCACTATTAAACCCCAATAAAGCGTGTTTGTCTAGTACAAAGCCGACATCCTCGTTATATCATCGAAATGTAATTTGTTTTCTCTATGATATGGCTGAAAATTGCTCACTTGGCTTAAACAATAATAACTCACTAATTTTAATGAACATTAATATATCTAACAGAACCGCTGCATTGTTGCAATGGTCAGCGTTATTGACTCGATCAACAATCGGGTCAAACCAATGACTATCAAATTAGTATTTGCGGCTGCTTTGCTTAGAAAGTTTAACACAAGTCTGAGTTACTATTATTCACCTAATATTTCTTCAATTCTTTGTTTTTTCAGCCACAATCCGATGGTTATATCGCCATAGTGTTGTCAAAATTAAAGGAACATGACCAAAGTATGAAAAAACTGAAGACTAAAGAACAATATAGACAGAGGCGGTTCAATGAAGCTGGTGATACTGGATGAAGCATCTCCACAGTTACACATCGGAATGTAACGGAAATCTTGAACATCATCAGGTCATTGATGATTTAGATCTTCTAATAGATATATTTTTGAAGGTTCAATGTCTGTTTAATTAAAATCAAAGAATTTGATGATTTACACTGGTGTATTACTCATTGTAGCATCATATCAATTATTAAATATTTCGTTCCTTTGACGTTTGCTTTATCTTGAATTGAATTGGAATTGCAATATCACTTGCAAGACTAATTATACTTGAGAATTCTTATATATTTTTTCTCAGAAACCACATGTATGGTGAAATTTTTAGATGGTAGAAATGTTCCTTGGTTATATGATGCTTTATATGTTTTTTTTTTATTTTTTCTATCAGAAATTCAAAAGCTTCTAAAGATCGTACAAATAAATTACACATTTTTTTCGACAAGGCACATATATTGCATATATACATGTATCACTGCAGGACATTTTCCACAATATTTTATTTATATCGTGGTGGTCAGTTTTAGATATGAATTGGTTTGGTCTATGGTGTTTAACGTCACTCAACACTATTTCAGTTATATCGTGGTGGCAAGTTTTATTGGTGGAGGAAAGCGGAGTACCCGGATAAAACCACAGAGTACACTTCGCCATGAACGGGATTCGAACTCACAACTTTATTGGTGATAGGCACTGATTGCACAGGTAGTTGTAAATCCAACAACCATAGGATCACGACCGCCCCCAGTTTTAGATATGGAGAAGACCAAAAATGTAACACAATTGACTGACACATGTCACATGACACATGTCAGTGGTTTTCTCCTAGTATTCCCGTTTGGACATTGTATTGTCTGTTCTTCGATTTACGGATTCTCATTGACCCTGTGGTATCTTTAATGTTTAGCTCATATATGGCCAAAGACCATGTGAGGTCTTGGCGTCCCTCGTACTACTTAGTATTACATTTGAACCTTTTCCTTTGAAATCAACGAACCAAACTGAACCGAACTTGGCTGGGATGGTTCTTGGGTGATCTTTCAAAATTGTGTTTGTCAGCCCCGCCCTCCATTCAAGATGGCTACTATTACTAAACAGAATTCCTTTAATTGTCTATGGTGAGTTTACCCCCAGTTTTTAGTGGGTTCGTGTTGCTGGATTTGTAGTTTTAAGTGTAGTAATTCTGTATATCATTGTTTGTTCGTTTGTCCTTCGATTTATGCTTGTGCTTACCCCTTTGATGTCTTCAAACTTTCCTTGATAAAAGATCACATTTAAATCTCCTCTGAAACCAGCCAACCAAATTAAGCTAAGATGGTCCTTGGGAGGTCCCCTTTCAAAATTGTGTCAAATAGCCCCCTCCCTCTCTATTCAAGATGGCGGCCGTTAAATTTTATCAATTTAATTGTCTATTGCTGATTTTTTATTAGTCAAATGAACCACATGGCCATGATTAATTCAGCATATATTCTGGCATTTTCTGTGTTATTTTTCCTTCAATCGATGTATACCGATTATTCTTTGAAACCAAATAGCATTAACATCTTCTGCCTAGAAACGTGAGCTGCAATTATCTTTGCTTGGTCCACTTTCAAAATTATGTGCGACACCCTCACCCACTCACTATCCAAGATGACTGGCATTACTATTAGCAGAAATTATAAATGTAAAAAAATAAAAGAATAAGCTGATATTCCAATAGTCATTTGAAAACCAGGTGAGCGATTACAGGCTCCTAGGGGCCTCTAGTTTCATACACATTATGTTTTGCATTAATTGGGAGATATGCTACAGTAAATGGTCATACCTAAATATAAGAAGTCATCTTAAATATGTTTAATGTCTTGGTACACTTTTAAGATTACTGACATGTATGTTGTTTTTCAACAGCTAAATGGTTAGTGTTATAATAAAATGTCAGTTGTTTGCCCACCTGAAATAACACAAGGTTGCTTAATTACTTGTTAAAAATGAAAATATAGGAATACTTCGCAAGCTTTGCATTCATCTGGGGAGTGTAATCGTTTATCTAATACGTTGATGTAAGAATCCTTCATCAGAATACGATTGTATCTCCTTGATAGCCATATCTAAAGGTTGTAAGTAGTAAGTAAACGCAGGTATGATTGTTAGTTCTTTTGGCCAAGCAATCTTTGTCCGTCTGTCGTCATGTAGATTTTAAATTGTTAAGCTTTCAAATATTTTGGCTTTGAGTGTACCTGATGAATGTTTTTGCAGAAACGCGTCGTGTGCACTAAATTGGATATCTACGTTTTTACTTACAAACTCCTCAACTTAATGGATAGTACGGGAATTTAAATAAACATCATGATCTAAGAAAAGCTTGATTAATGGTTGGGGAATTAAGAACGTGAACAAAATAAATAACCTGCCGAATGTCACTGATAAACTTTATCACATAATATTGTGTCAATTACACCTCGCCATAGATGGAATCTAACTCTTAATATTATTGGTGATAGCTACTGACAGCATTGGCAGATGTAAGAACAGATTGGGGATACCAAAGGGGTAATCAGAAGCCGTAAATCGTAGAATAACAGACAATACAATGTCAAAAAGAAAAAGACAAACAACGATCTACAAAACATTACACAGAAAACTTGAGATCGGGCAACACCAACCCCACTAAAACCCGGGGAGATATCAGGTGCACCGGAAGGGTAGGCAGTTCCTGCTCGACATGTGACACCCGTCGTGTAGCTATAGAATTAGAAATGATATAACAGCTCCGACCTCCATCCAAGATGGTCGCCGTTGTTAGCGATTTCTTTAAAAGGCCAAACAACTGTTAGATTTTCAACTAAAATGAGCTGCAATTTAATGTGTTTTAGCTTTATGATAATGAGCTGTTATTTTTGCGATTTTTGTGGAATATGCAAATCATGTCTGTTTAACAAAAAGAAATATTTGGCAATCTTCTTTGAAATCACTGCACTAATTTGAACCAAATTTAATCTGGGTCATCCCTAGGGCATGCACTTTCAAAATTGCATCCGATGAGCAAAGCAACTTGTCCACTGTTACTTTAAATAGAACATATTTGGTTAAATATTTCAAATAATCAAAACTTTTCGGCAGAAACTTTAATTGTAGGTACGTGATAAACATTTCTATTGGTAATAAGAAGTGGTAGATCGAATAATGAAAGAAAATACAATGGAAAAAAGAAATAAGACAAAATGTAAAATAATAATCTACTTCTGGTGGCCCTAAACCCAAGGATTTCTTAGTTTTCCTTCAAAAACATTCAAATTGCATGCGCCCGGTTAAAGAAATAGTTCATATTATTTCTTGCATGAAGATACAATGATTCGATGAGTAAAAACCATTATAGTTCTTTTGATTATTGGAATTAATTTGTATCACACATGCGCAAGAATATTATTAGCGTATGTCAGAAAACAATAAACTGAGTAAGCGACTTCCGAATTTTCAAAATACTCGGAACAGGGCCTAATACCGAATCACTTCGTTATTCATCGTACATAGATTATAGTGTATATAATATTCATCTGAAATAATAAATTTCGAAATAGTTATTATCGATTTTATGATAAATGACATGATAATACTGTCAAAAACGTACCAGAACAAGAATTTTCCGGAAACATTAAAACCGTACCGATGTTGGTATTTCTATTGTAATCTGAAAGATTTTGCCATTTTATATACTTTTCTCATAAGTTCAAACTCAGTAAATATAGAATATTAGCAGTTATGAAGGTCGAGACCGACACTGTCGCTCGTATCACAACGAGTCCGATAGGACGAACTGTGATAATAGTGAAGTTATTATTATATCGGTAGCATCATAACGTGAATGACGTCACACCAGGGCCTCTAAGAGAAATTATACAAGGCGGAACAAGACTGCTTTGGGGCCCGGGGGACAGGCTGAGACTTCTCTCAAAATTGAGGATTTGAGGTCCAATAACATTGATAAACTTTTATAAATGCTTTATTCCCTGTACAGCAGAATATCCAGATAACATATACTTTATACAAAGCAGTGACAAGCATAATCAGTTAATGCAGCAAGGTGTTACTTGTTAAGTTGGCCCTTCAGATATTCACAGGCCCTTTCTTGGCTCTCCGGGGCCCGGAGCGATGTACCGGCTACCCCTCTTTTTTCTCATAGGCCCTGCGTCACACTGACCGATATTTTTCAGTTTCAGAGCCAGTTCGTTGATACTGAAAATATCTCTCAGAATGATCTAAGACAAAATGTATAAATTACCGAATATAGGTGCGTATTATACCAATATATTGTAATTAAAGAATATTTGAATTCTCCTCTGAAACCGCTTGACGAAATGAATCGACATATTGTAGGAAGCATCATTGGAATGTCCTTTATAAAGATTTCTCATTAAGTTCCGATCCGCTAACAAACATGGGCGCCACAGCAATTCTTGTTTCTGATTGGTTGATTTCTAAAAAAAAAATCTTCTCCTCTGAAATCGCTTGGCCAAATGAATCGAAACTAGGTAGGAAGCATCCTTGGAAAGTCCTCTATGAAGAATGCTCATTTAGTTCCAATCTGGTAACACACATGGCCCCCACAGGCCATTCTTGTTTCTGATTTGTTGATTTCTAAAAAAATCTTCTTCTCTGAAACTGCTGAGCCAAATCAACCGAATCTTGGTAGGAAGCGTCTATAGAAGGTCCTCTATTACGATTGTTAAGTTCTTCCCGATCCGTTAACAAACATGTCTGTCATAGGGCAGGTCGATTTCTAAAAATCTTCTTCTCTGAAACTGCTTAGCCAAATGAACCAAAACTTGGTGGGATGCACCTGTGGAAGATTCCGTATTAAAGTTCCTCAAAGCAGAATATAAGATGAGCGACACAGGCTCACCCCACCGAGCCTCTAGTTTTGTATTATCCTTAATGTTTGTACCTCGTTGTTTGTACTTTGTTACCTATCATGTTGTACCTGTAATCCCAAGTCCTCTAATGACTGGTAATTTACGTTCGTTCTGCATGCCAATCACACTATATGAAAGCTATAAACATGGTTCAAGTTAGTGTTTATCGATAAGACGGGATATAATTAAACTTTAGACCTATTAGTAAACATGTTCCAGTGTTGTATCTGTACACCAGTATTATATGTTTAATGAACTGGTAAACATATCTGTAGATTATTTAGTGGATGACCGTGTTATGTAAATCTCTTAATAATGCAGGTTGTTTTCCATATTATGTTTGGCAGAAAATGGAAGGAGATTATATAAATAAATCCAAGAGTATTGTTTTTGTTTTTCGCTAGATATTTAACAACTTAATTATGAACTTAAAAACAGCGGTAACATACTAGGAAAGTTTGGCAACCCTACATAATGTGTATACCTCAATAATACATACGAAAGAGAACATTCTGGACATCCATGAATCTGTTTTGTGTTCCTCTTGGCATTTCAATCAATGATTACTATCAGAATTGTCAGTCACTCTACTGGATACCTTAATCAAATATGACTGTGTCCGTAGAAAAAGCGATATAGTTCCGGCCGGGTCTGCCAAATGATTGACGAAAATCTCTTTCCAATTATAAACATATATTTTATCAGCGGTCAAAACCGAGCCTTAGAGTTACCGTGACATTAACTACATGTGCCTTTACTTTGTAAACCAGATAAGAATGCTAAAACATTCCAAAGTTCTGGGTTGGGCTCATAAAACTAGATGATTAACCCCGTCAATTGTTTTTATTGAAGTGCCTGTACCAAGCCAGGAAAGTGAGTGGTCATGTATTAGTGACATTGATTTTACTTCTTTCTATGATTTTGATATTTGACTTTGGAATTGTTCCAACTGTGTGGTATTTTGTTTTTCATTTGATTAAAGTACATATTGAAGGGTGTGGCCACTCTGGCAAACTTCCACTTCCCTTCTCTTAAAAGTCCCTACTTGTACCTAGGAAATAACCTGTAACATCGCCATATGATGTATTGGTGTGTGTGTCTTTTAAATTATGACAAAATTTATGTAACAAAAATAAATATTTTTATCTCTGAAAAACGAACACTTGAATGCTTGCGTGAAATTTGAATAGACATGCATTCCTACCTTCTTCTTTGGTTACGGAAAACCATCAACGTACTGATGTTTACTTTCCGGCGCATGCCTGGTAAAATGTTTTCAAATTTATAAACATTTTCAGAACATAGATAATTTATTTGATATAATTGTTATTTTATTTTTTAGTTTTATATTATCAGTTTTTACAATTTTTCTTTTAATTTAGGATTTTTACAATTTTTTTATTTTTTATTTTTCATTTATTAAGATAAAAACATGATTTCTGTTTATTTTATTCTGTGTGGATAAGTATCAAGGAGCACATTGTGAGTGCGTGCACCCTTGAAGGATTCTGTAGTGGTGTTTTTGGTTATGTCAGGGGATAATTTGTTCCAGTCTTTAATGGTTTGACAAAAGAAAGAAAATGTATAACTGTCTTTATTGCATTGGATTTGTCTGTAGGAGTCTTTTCGGGAAGATCTTGTCGTAGACTGGCTCTGAAGTAATATATTTTGTGTAGGGATAGCGATATTTTCATTTATTACTTTGTGAAACATTATGAGCCTAGTTCTTAGTCGGCGTTCTTGTAGAGTTTGCCAATTCATGGTGCTTAACATCTCAGACACACTGCTGGTGTTATGATGTCTGTTGCATGTATACCTGGCTGCCCGTCGCTGTACCTTTTCTAGCGAGTTGATGTTTTCGTTTGTGTGAGGATCCCAAACAGTGCAGCAGTATTCTAATTTGGGTCTTATTAGGGTTTGATATGCTCGTTCTTTTATCGTTTGTGATTGTACTTTTAGATTTCTTCTGATAAAACATAATGATTTGTTTGCTTTGGCGGCAGTTTGTTGGATGTGGGTGTTCCATTTTAGGTCTGTTAAGATTGTGACACCTAGATATTTTGCGTGTTGAACAGATTCTAATATATGGCCATGCATGTTATAGTAAAAGTGGATTGGATTTCTCTTGGTTGTTATATTCATGATGTTACACTTGTCTGGGTGAAATGACATGAGCCAGTCTTGTTCCCATTTTATGGCAGCTTCGAGATCTTCTTGGAGCTTGAGGCAGTCGCTTTGTGATTTGATTTGTCGATAGATCATACTGTCATCTGCAAAAAGTCGGATACGGCTATGTTTGATGTATTCAGGGAGGTCGTTAATGATCTTGTCAACTTCCTGTTCCAGGCATGCGCATGTTGACCTTAATGATTTTTGCCGATAATCCATTGACACTCCTGTCTTCTCATTGGTTAAGGAGCGTGTGCAAATTTAGTCTATCACATGGCAGAGTGTGATAATTTAGTCGATCACCCGCTCGATTTAAAACTTTTATGTCTGAGTCAATTGCGCGAGTTAAAAGATCGGATAATCAAAGTCGAAATTTAAATTGAAAAATAATATCGGTGAAGGAATGAAAATGTTCCGGAAATTCCTGACTTTTTGTCTGATGACTTTGTTTTGGCAAATGTATTGAATGACTTTTCTTTTTTACTGCCACATCAATTATTTTACCTTCAGCCAACATTTTGCATCTGACGTCTCTTTCGGTATAATAAAACACTTATTAACTAGATATTCGGGGAATAGTAAGTTTATTAAATTGCTCACTTTTCATTTAAGAACACCCATCTGTATAAAACATACACTAAAATGGCAGAAAAATATTAACAAATACAAAAAATGTATGTAATCTTATTTATTACACATCATCGATATCACAGTTTAACACATTTAAAGACAACAACAATTGAAATTCAGGGCATCAAAATCATAAAAAAGAATGAAACCAGGAGAAAAGAACATTTAGTACAATGAAACAAGTAACACATAGCTGAGACGGTGGTAGAGCAGATTGTTACCCCATGAAATTTCATTGTCAACCGAGGCTAAGCCGTTGACAATGAATTTCTCGGGATAACAATCTGCTCTACCACCCTCTCAGTTATATGTTATTTATATAATGTCGAATGCTCAATATTGTGTATTATTATACCTCATATATTAATTACCATAAATAGATAAATTTGATTGGACAATGGGTAAAAATCAGAACACGTGATTACACAGGACAAAAATCATATTCCGTGAAATAAAATTCATATTACACCCCCTCGGAAGCCTCGCGGGTTTTCCCACCAGAGTTATCGTTCTTTGACAGGAAAACGTCAGAGGCAATCGGAACGCATCACTTGCAGGCGACCGATACAATGGCCACAGCCGAAATGGTAGAAATGTTGGTTTAAGGGCCATATTTCTAATTGGCTAGATTGTTTTCTCTTGGATATTGATCTTGAATCTCTTTATTGTTGTGGATGTAGTTTTTAAATGTCTGAGACAACGTTCCAATGGACTTAAAATATGCGTGCCAGCAGTATTTTACATGTATGTGTTTTCTTGGTTTCATTCGGTATAATAAAACATTTATAGCATGCGGGTTCAGGAAACATGAACATTTATTCACCCACGAGTATCATATTCCCCTCGGGTGTTGCCCTTACGAAATATGATACTCTTGGGTGAATAAATTTTCATATTTCCCACACCAGCATGCAATAAATGTATATTATCATATACAATATTGTATTATTTGTCATATACATAAATGTTATTTTGCATGGATAACCTGGTCAAGTAAGTTTCGACTCAATTTTACTTACATGTCGGCCATTGTTTTGATTTTAGAACAACTGCCGTACATGGGTCGTAAATGTCGTTATCAGCGTATTGAACGTCATTTTTTGAGTCTTTTGAGTCGAAAACGTCATAAACGAGTCTTACATTGCTATAAAAGGCGCGTAACGAGATAATTTCTCAGTTGTGGTCTAACTGGGCACAAGACAACATCGTCAAAAGCCAGCACTTGATACTTTTAATCCTATTTTGAGTCTCTTCGACGTTTATACTTAAAGTTAAAGTCTTGAAGGTTAGGTTTTTGAGAGTCTCTTGAGTTTATCTTTGTAGATTCTACTTTTAGCTTGATAAAAGACTCGCTTAAGTCTAAAAGACTCACCAAGTCTTAAAGACTCTTTTCTCTCGATCGGAGCTTTATTCGACTTTATCGGAAGTGACAACTTACACACATTCACACACATTTTATCTAAAAACACATTCCGACTTTGAGATTAGAAAGCACAAATCAACAGCTACTTTTCAGTAAAATACTTGAATCTCATTTCATTTGTTGAGATAACAAAAGACTCAAAGGACTGATTATCACTCGTACTTTCAAAGAAACCGAGAACAACTCATGTAATTCATACAAAAGCTGTACACGGCACCGAAGTCTGGTTTTGTTTTTGCGAGTTTATCTTAAATATCCACATTCCGGAGAGAATGAATATATAGAGGTGTGTGTAATTTAGTATCCAAAAGCATTTTGTTAAAGTTCTAGGTTAAATTGAGAACCAAAGATCGTCTTAACTTCGCTAGGTATTTATGCATTGACGTGTATTTTCTTTATTGACATCTATTTGTATAGCACTTGACCAAGGTTATCCATTATTTTGCTTGCCAATATTATTGTTGCTATTTTTTCTTGTACGTTAGATAGTGTTACTGTCATTCTAAACACATTATTAAACGTACAATCCCACTGAATTATTCATTTTACTGGAAGCCTACGTCGACTTAATTATTCCGCATCTGTGTCCGTTGGACACCTATCAGAAACATATAACAGTGTACAGGGATACAGTCGTGTATTTATAGCCTAACACTCCTCCCCCTTTTCTTAGCAGTTTCTAGGATTTGTTGGTTTGAGACTCCATGGTCATTGAAATAAAACAATTATAACACTGTCCTTAACCAGTCGCACCGGACACGCTACAATATAAACAAGGTCAATATCATTATGCATTAGTATTGGAACATTTGACTTCTCTACCTGTTACGCAACTATTCTCCACTCTAAGCTAAAAGACAAATTAAGATAATTAGTTCAACTTTGTTTCATAAAAAAGAATGGCCAACGGTATAACAAATATCTTGTTTTATGAACGGACAAATCCTTTTTATGAAAAAACACACTCTGATTCTAACAAAGCGTTCTCTGAAACTGGATGGTTTGGTTTATGGTGCTTAACGCCACTTTCAATAACATTTCAGCTATATCGTGGCGATCAGTTTATTGGTGGAAGAAACCAGAGAAAATAACCGACCTGCCGTAAGTCACTGACTAACTCTATTACATAATGCTGTATCGAGTACACCTTGCCTGAGCGAGATTCGAATTCCAATGTTAGTCCCTGAAACTGACATCATCAGAATGTTTAAGTCTTTGAGTAACAACATATTTGTTATGTTTGGTTGACATCTTTTCAAACCAGTCGGCATTCCTGTGAATACCAACTGTTCTCCTTTTCACACTGAATAGTTCTTTTATTCGTACGAATAAGACTTCAGCTTTACGATCGCCATCATTACTTAATTGTTACGGACTATCTTAGTCACATATGATTACGGATATGTTCTAACTATCGCAGTTACAATCCTGTCCCCGTCCCACTTTCCTCTTTGATTGGTGGAGAAGAAAATGCTTACCCTTCCGGAGAACATATTTTATCCTTATTGTTAGTGGAATTCGTACTGTTCGGTTGCGGTGTAGTATATTGTCGACCATTGTTCGTCACGTCTTTATTTCTTTTAGAAATTGTATTAACTGTCTTTTTTTCAATTCACGGCTACTGGGTTACCCTTTAGTATCTTCTGGGTTACCCTTAGTATCTTCTGGGTTACCCTTTAGTATCTTCTGGGTTACCCTTTAATATCTTCTGGGTTACCCTTTAGTATCTTCTGAGTTACCCTTTAGTATCTTCTGGGTTACCCTTTAGTATCTTCTGGGTTACCCTTTAGTATCTTCTGGGTTACCCTTTTGTATCTTCTGAGTTACCCTTTAGTATCTTCTGGGTTACCCTTTAGTATCTTATGGGTTACCTTTTAGTATCTTTTGAATTACCCTTTAGTATCTTCTGAGTTACCCTTTAGTATCTTCTGGGTTACCCTTTAGTATCTTCTGGGTTACCCTTTAGTATCTTCTGAGTTACCCTTTAGTATCTTCTGGGTTACCCTTTAGTATCTTCTGGGTTACCCTTTAGTATCTTCTGAGTTACCCTTTAGTATCTTCTGGGTTACCCGTTAGTATCTTCTGAGTTACCCGTTAGTGTCTTCTGGGTTACCCTTTAATATCTTCTGGGTTACCCTTTAGTATCTTCCGGGTTGCCCTTTAGTATCTTCTGAGTTACCCTTTAGTATCTTCTGGGTTACCCTTTAGTATCTTCTGGGTTACCCTTTAATATCTTCTGGGTTACCCTTTAGTATTTTCTGGGTTACCCTTTAGTATCTTCTGGGTTACCCTTTAGTATCTTCTGAGTTACCCTTTAGTATCTTATGGGTTACCCTTTAGTATCTTCTGGGTTACCCTTTAGTATCTTCTGAGTTACCCTTTAGTATCTTCTGGGTTACCCTTTAGTATCTTCTGAGTTACCTTTTAGTATCTTCTGGGTTACCCTTTAGTATCTTCTGGGTTACCCTTTAGTATCTTCTGAGTTACCCTTTAGTATCTTCTGGGTTACCCTTTAGTATCTTCTGGGTTACCCTTTAGCATCTTCTGTGTTACCCTTTAGTATGTTCTGGGTTACCCTTTAGTATCTTCTGGGTTACCCTTTAGTATCTTCAGAGTTACCCTTTAGTATCTTCTGGGTTACCCTTTAGTATCTTCTGGGTTACCCTTTAGTATCTTCTGAGTTATCCTTTAGTATCTTCCGGGTTACCCTTTAGTATCTTCTGGGTTACCCTTTAGTATCTTCTGAGCTACCCTTTAGTATCTTCTGGGCTACCCTTTAGTATCTTCCGGGTTACCCTTTAGTATCTTCTGGGTTACCCCTTAGTATCTTCTGAGTTACCCGTTAGTATCTTCTGAGTTACCCGTTAGTGACTTCTGGGTTACCCTTTAATATATTCTGGGTTACCCTTTAGTATCTTCCGGGTTGCCCTTTAGTATCTTCTGAGTTACCCTTTAGTATCTTCTGAGTTACCCTTTAGTATCTTCTGGGTTACCCTTTAGTATCTTCTGGGTTACCCTTTAGTATCTTCTGGGTTACCCTTTAGTATCTTCTGAGTTACCCTTTAGTATCTTCCGGGTTGCCCTTTAGTATCTTCTGGGTTACCCTTTAGTATCTTCTGAGTTACCCTTTAGTATCTTCTGGGTTACCCTTTAGTATCTTCCGGGTTACCCTTTAGTATCTTCTGGGTTACCCCTTAGTATCTTCTGAGTTACCCGTTAGTATCTTCTGAGTTACCCGTTAGTGTCTTCTGGGTTACCCTTTAATATCTTCTGGGTTACCCTTTAGTATCTTCCGGGTTGCCCTTTAGTATCTTCTGAGTTACCCTTTAGTATCTTCTGAGTTACCCTTTAGTATCTTCTGGGTTACCCTTTAATATCTTTTGGGTTACCCTTTAGTATCTTCTGGGTTACCCTTTAGTATCTTCTGGGTTACCCTTTAGTATCTTCTGAGTTACCCTTTAGTATCTTATGGGTTACCCTTTAGTATCTTCTGGGTTACCCTTTAGTATCTTCTGAGTTACCCTTTAGTATCTTCAAGCGTTGTTTTTTTTAAATAACAGAGTGTATATAACAATGATCATGTCTATGATTAATTGTATAATAGTTGGTTTATGGTGTTTAACGCCAAATTCAACAATATTTCAGCTATATCGTGGCGGTCAGTTTTATTGGTGGAGAAAACTGACCTGTTGCAAGTCACTGACAAACGTTATCGCATAAAGTTATATCAAATACACCTCGTCACAAGGGAGGTTCGAACTCACAACTGGAACTGATTACACAGGTAGTTGTAAATCAAACTACCATACGATCACGACCACGACGGTCCCTTTTTTACAGGAAATTATGTTTTGAATGCCGTATAATTGGACTTTGTACTTAGTATAAGTAGTATGAATTATTTGTATTAGACTTTGAACTCGTCAACTCTCTAAACCATAATCAGATATAGGAGGACAAACAGAGAAATGTCATAAGCACCAAGATATAAATCTTAAAATGGTCATGACGGAAGTACTCATATACTTATATATACATGCATGTTTCTATTTTATTTAAATATCGGATGTATATAATTGGTAGATACTACATTTGACATACGCAATGATCAACTCTATCTGATCGTTATGTAGTCTCCTACTTGAAAACTAACAAAGACTATTGAAAATTGCTTCTTAAAGATATTAACAACCCTTAATGGCACATGTCAATCAACTACAATGAGGAAAGCAGGTGGTAACTTGTCCGAGGTTAAGAAAGAAAAATCTTTGCAGGGGTACATGTCTAAAATTACTGAATCAGCGAAATGTCATTTAAGACTATCATAAGTATGAAATATTCAAACAGTTAAAACTTTAAACAGCTGGTATATTTAAGATTTAAAAATACGGAGGTAGAATTTCACGGGCATTTAAATCAAGCTTTAGGTGTCAAGTGTGTTATATACTGTTTGTTGATTAATTTTTGTAAATAAACGCTATCACTATTTCATATAGACTTTATATCTAAAAGACATCATCGAGGTGTCATAGTATATATGATACTTGAATAATGACGTATTGGTGAAAGCATATTGTAAATCAAGAGGGCCACAAGTCGAGGGGTGTCTATATACAACGTGTACGAAGAGTTACAAGTCATACTTTTGGGGAATAGGGTGGGTTTTCGCCGTCATACGTTTTTGAACTTTTTTCTTCTTTTTTGTTTGTTCGTTTTTTCTCCCTTTTGTTTTTGGTTTTTTTTTGTGTTTTTTTCTTGTTTACTATATTCCAATGTATTTAAAGGGATAATTTGATAAACATTAATTGTATTAATTACACAATTATTGTTTTTCAATATATTTAAAGAATTCGTTTTGTCCCCACAAAAGAAAGAGTGTTATGTTATTGGATTTGAAATAAGGGTAATAACAAAATTACCGAACTCCGAACAATCTTACAAAGGGAAAGTCAAAACTCATAATTATATAAACAGACAAAATCAGTCAACAACCAGAAAACTGTGAAAACCGTAATGACCCTGACTTGGTACAGGCATTTCTAAAGAAATGGTGGGTTGAATCAGATTTTAAAGCGCCAAACCTCCCGCTCTCATTACGGTTCAAAGGTTCCGGCTGTCACTATAACAGTATTTAAATACAGGAACAAAATAGGTCAAATAGTTGTCAAAGCAGTACCATATTCGGTGACGTAAATGTCAAAAATATTTTTACGTCACTTTGATAAATATAATGTGTCTAATCTTTAAAAGAGTGTTGGTCTAGTACAAAGCAGATATCATCATCACCATTATCATCTCGTCAGAAAGTAACTTGATCTCGCTATGATATTAATAGCTAAAAATTGCTCATCAGGCGATAAACACCAATCAATCACTCATTCATAACGCATAGACTTTAATAAGAGTTTGAGCATAGACAGTTCTTAATAAGATGCTCATCAATATGTATATATCTCGATAACGAGGCTAAGCTAGACAAAATTTGTAAACAACACGGCAGCCTCCAGTGGAGAGAATATTTCAACAAGAGATTTGTCGAAACTACCAGATATTTCTTTCACCTTTGTGGAATATTTCATCAAAGGACATGGTACTAGCTCTGGTAAAGAACAAATGGCTAAAGGGTTTAAATACGACAGCGAGGAATACGTGCATTTTGTATTAGTGGTAATCAGAATCCGTAAATCGAAGGACAGACAATGGAAAAGGACAAACAACGATCTACAAACACTACATATAAAATTAAAGATCAAGCAACACAAACCCCACTAAAAACCGGGGGTGAACTCAAGTGCTCCGGAAGGGTAAGCAGTTCCTGCTCCACTAGTAGCATCCGTCGTGATGCGCCAGTTACAAACCCGGTGATAAGTCATGGATTAGGGAAGGACCGGGAAGTGCTTACAACAAGATAGGAGGTCACTGTATTGTATTTTAAGCTTTGCGGACTTAAATCGTCAGTTTTACGGTCGCAAATTGAGCTTACCCCTGCCCCCATAAAAATCAAATTGTTGCTCCCTGATGATTTGAAGTGGGGAACATGAACGATACAGCAATATATTCAAATGTTGTTATGGTGCCAGTCCTGCGATGATTCAACTATATAATAAATAAAGCAATTCTGAATAACTAGAGTAACACAACGAGTTTCAGGTGTGGAGCAGGAACTGCCTATCCTTCCGGAGCACATGGGTTCACCACCGGGTATTAGTGGGGTACGTGGTATTCAAACTTTAGATTTATCTGTAGTGTTTTGTAGATCGTTGATTGCCCTTTTGTCCTTTTTCTTCTGATCGTTGTGTTGTCTGTCCTTCTTCGATTTACGGATTTTGGCATCTGCACCCTCTTCTAAAAGAATAATTGTTTGTTGTGAAATGATCATAATATTGTATATAAAATTTCAACACTCTGAGGGGACCGTCGTGATCGTGATGGTATGGTAATTGGATTTGCAACAACCTATGCAATTAGTGCCTATCACCACTAACGTTGCGAGTTCGAACCCCGTTCATGGCAAAGTGTACTCGATACATCAATATGTTATAAAGTTTGTCAATGACTTGCGACAGGTCGGTGGTTTTCTCCGGTTTCCTCCACAAATAAAACTGACCGGCACGATATAACTAAAATAATGTATATTAGTGGCGCTAAATACCATAAACCAAACCAAACCATAATACCAATTATAAGTAATATAAAAATAGCAAGATCCTGTATGTATTACAGTGTCATGATCCTGTGCTAGTATCACAATGTCATACTGTATATTTATTTTATCACCTTTAAAGTGTATTAAATCTTTATTTTTGTTTGATCTCCTGTCAAATAGATTTGTGTTCGATTTATCATCATGGTCCCCTGGGCAGTTTTAACAAAGATGGCATGCATCAAAACCAATTATATTAAAAGTGTCAAAAGAACAATAATCTATTATTATATCAGCCCAATGTTTACATGGGTGACATGAATTTTATAAATAAATTGTATAACATATCATAAGAATAATACCTTTTCTGACACTTTACCTGTCTATTAGATTTTTATATGTATTCGACAGATTGTTTGTTCGTTTCCGGACCATTTCATTTAGTACTTGAAGTCAATTACATTTGGGATTATCAATTGCATGTAATGTACATGTTTCTGCTCTCTTTCATTACAAACGTAGATATCAAATTAAGTGCACACGACGTGTTTCTGGATTAACCTTCATCAAGTACACTCACAAACGGAAGATTGGAAAGCCAAATAATTTAAAGTTTTGGGAGCAATAAAACCACAGGATAGCCAAAATCAGCTAAGGTCCCCTATGTCTGAGGGAGGAGAATAGTTAGTGTGGTAATATGTTATTGTACATAAACAATAAGATTGGACAGCAAGTTATACCAACTTATATGAAGTCCTCTCCTTACAAAATATACACAATACAAATCTTTTATTGTCAATCATGACGCCCAATATATTGAGCAGAATGATTAAGTGAATTACATACATTTGATTTCATATTGATTGGTTTGATTGGTTTTACAACAAAGAAAGAAAGGACAATATAACAAATGAATAAATACAATAATAAAATCTGACCCTGCATGGTGATCTTACATAATTTCAGATGAAAATAATGAAATGAATACACATGAAATAATGACAGTAAAGCAAAATACTAACAACAGACATTTAAAATTTTGACACTGATAAGATGAACTAATATTGTACATCATTTGTTTTGTACGACAACTTCTGTATCACGTATGTATAAAGTTCAAGATTATATGTATAATGTTCAAGATTATACTTAGAACGTTATATAGTAACGCTGTTCGCCCCGTTACATGTGAGGTCATGATCATATGAGGAGCCCACTTTATATGAACACATCGTTTTACTACGAGGGGAGGTTTGGGCCAATAAAACTACCTTATCCCCGACACGTTATTGCCTGTACCAAGCCAAGAGAGAGAGAGAGGGGTCATGTATATCGATTTGGTCTCTATTTCTACCATTTTCCTATTTGACACTTTTATGACATAAAGTTAAGATTACTGTTACACATGAACGCGAGTGTAAATAAATATATATGCAATCAATGTTTAAGTTTGTTTAGATAAGATTTTAACTTTGGTTAGAGACCAACCATTTTCGTATCGAAAAAACATGTACTAGGATGTCTTATTCAGACATCTGTTTTTTTCGTCTCTGTATGTGTTAGGGTTATGGTGTTTAACGCCACTTTCAAAAATATTTCAGTTATATCGTGGGGATCAGTTTTATTGGTGGAGGAAACCGGAGAAAACCACTGACCTGTCGCAACTTGCAAGTCACTGACAAACTATCACAATGTTGTAACGAGTACACCTCACCATTAACGGGATTCAAACACGCAATGCTGGATGGACGCGTAATTAAGTTGTTCAAAACAGTGCTTATTGGTTGTTCATCTTTTTAGGTTTCTGTGTTGTGAGTTTTTCCTCGTTCTGTGTCTTGTGCCCATTGTTGTCTGTGTCTTTATGATTGTTCATTCTTGATCATCCCTTCGGCTTTCTCTGATTTTTATTTGCTTAGTTGAATTGAAAACAAAACTGTGATGGAAGAAAACAAATATGGTTTACAGAGATATCGTTTGGAGTGCAATATTTCAGTTATATCGTGGAGGTAAAATTGTATTGGTCGAGGACTGACAAACTTTATCACATAATGTTATATCGAGTACACCTCGCATGATCGGGGTTCGAACTCACAACGTTAGTGGTGATAGGCACTGATTGAATACGTAGTTATAAATCCAAATACCATACGTTCACGACCATGACGGCCCTAATACTAAGAAATTAAAAAAAATATAACAAATGTACAGAAGCTATAGAAGGTCAAATTAAACAAAGAAATCATACTAAACAGACATAAACATGACATGAGAAATAAGGGTAATAACAAAATTACCGAACTCCGAACAATCTTACAAAGGGAAAGTCAAAACTCATAAGTATATAAACAGACAAAATCAGTCAACAACCGGAAAACTGTGAAAACCGTAATGATCCTGACTTGGTACAGGCATTTCTAAAGAAATGGTGGGTTGAATCAGATTTTAAAGCGCCAAACCTCCCGCTTTCATTACGGTTCAAAGGTTCCGGCTGTCACTATAACAGTACAATGTATTTATAACAATACTGGAACAAAATAGGTAAAATAGTTGACAAAGCAGTACTAATTTCAGTGAAGTAAATGTCAAAGACAATTTTACGTCACACATTGATAAAAAAATATTTTTGACATTTTTGTTGACTTCCTTATCTTTATACATTTTCACTATATGAAAATGCATCGTTTATTATCGTCTCTGCAGAGACGGAATATACTTCGACAAGATCTTAGTATCGGAATATAAACTTTTTAAGAGATCGAATAAGGCGAATCTTTTTATAGCCCTGGTTCAGTAGCCTGTTTCTCAGATGAAGATGACGTTTCCGGAAATCAGAATAATTGCTACTGGCCCTTGCATAACGAATCAATTGCGAGATGTAAACACCATATGCAGGAGAAGCTGGTATATTGCTGCACATATTTGGAAAATTTATGATTTTAAAATTGAAGTCCCGTTTATCATAAATGTTAGTACTGAGTTGACCACTGTCGTCAAATTCGAGGTATAAGTCCAAAAATGATGCGGACGAAGCTGTATCTGTGGTCTCTTTAACTTCCAGTTCTGGAGGATATATCAATGGAAGAAATTCTGCAATTCTAGAATTATTGATAGATAAAACGTCATCAATATACCTGTATGTGAAATTAAAGGCTCTAGCCTCATGAATCTTCTGATCTTTTACAAGCTTTTGAAGAAACTCCGACTCGTATGAGTATAAAAATAAATCGGCTAGAAGAGGGGCACAATTCGTACCCATTGGTATACCGACGACCTGCTGAAACTGTCCCTCCAAAGGAGACAAATATGTTATCGATGAGGAACTCCAGCATACTGATCACTTGTTCCTCGGAGTAGCATGTTTTACCTTTTTGAATTTTGTTTGAAAAATATATGAAATTGTAGCCTAACACAACAAATTTTTAGCCATAGTTTCTATGACTGAAAGCTTTGTAAATTGTTTCTTTTAAGCGGGTTTTTAATTTGTCATGCGGTAGGATGGTATATAGAGTTGAAAAATCAAAAGTGTTGATGGAGGATATCTGAAAGAAAGATCTTAATTTAAGGTTATCCAAAAGATCTTTAGAGTTTTTCAAAATCCACATGTGATTTATGCCACTACGCGAGTAAACAGTTTCACAATATTTCTGTTGTCCCTCTTTTACTGCAGACAGAATCTTTGTCAGGTGAATAGACAATTCTTTCGTCGAACAAGTTGATGATCCCGCTATGTACCTTTCTTTGTATGGTGTCTTATGGAGTTTAGGTATCCAATATAAATAGGGTAAATTCTCAGACTCTTTACCGACAATACAGGGCACACAGTACGAAGAAAAACTCAACACAACATGCGCCGGACAAACAAACACAAACAACGGAAATCAGACATGAGTCTCCAACAAACAACTGAAGGCAAAGACGAATTGAACACCGCTTCCATGCAAAAACCACAACGGACAACACAACACGGAATGGCGAACATAAAGACACATAACACCACAACACAAAAAAACTGAAAACAAAACGTAGATATCAAAATAAATGCGCACGACGCGTTTCTTGGACAACCTTTATCAGGTACGCTCAAAACCGAAAGATTTGACAGCCAAATAATTCTACAATTTTTGGGAACAATAAAACAAAAGTGCCTAAACAGGATAGTCAAAATCGGCTAAGGTCACCTATACCCGCCGAGGGAGAAGAACCTTAGTTTGATAAAAATTACATTGTTTAGGAACTGTAAATTTCAAGAATAAATATATTTAATAAACCACGTCAGTGACGAAACACTGACTACTGGATGGATGATTAGTCCACAAGCTGATGTAACGACCCAGTGATGGTAATAAAAACGTAGATATCAAATTTAGTGCGCACGATGCATTTCTGGAATAGTCTTCATCAGGTACACTCAAAAAGGAAAGATTGAAAAAATCATATAATTCAAGTGTTTGGGGGCAATAAAGGCGTGTTTCTGGAATAACCTTCATAAATCATGATAAGGATGGGAAAATGAATATATCATAGAAAAGTGCAACCATTAATCATGTCGGTAAGTAGAGCAGAAAGGACATTGCATTGTAAATTAATGAAATAATAAAAAGTAAGACATAAGATGTTAATGTTAAATTTTCAAAACGATCTTTTTTTTATTACAAAGTAAACGTTTTACATGCAGATGTTTAATAACTTCTGGTTTTGCAAAATACCTTCTCGTTCTTTTCATATCTTTCAACAATTATAAAGTGCTTGTTTGAATTTGTTATGAAATCTTTATGTTTTTACGGTGTGTTTTTAATATCCGGAACATTTCTTAAATATTCTGCAAAATTTCAACAATCTGCGTTGAAAACTGGAAGGAGTTGATAACACAAAATAGGGAGTTAGGGGTTAGATATTATGGTGTTTAACGCCACTTTCAACAATATTTCAGTTTTGATGGAGGAAACCGGAGAAAACCATCGACCTGTCGCACGTAACTGACAATCTTGATCACATAATGTTGCATCGAGTACACCTCGCCATGAGCGGGATCCGAACTCACAACGTTAGTGGTGATAGGCACTGATTGCATATAAAGTTGCAAATCCAACTTCCAAACCACCACGACGGCCCCCACAAAATAGGCACCGGCTATATAGTTACTGGTTACGTTTTTGAAAATGATAAATGTCAAAATGTATCAAAATGAAATTAAAAAATATATTTCTCAGGAACGAGACCCATAATGTACACATGGTCAAGATGTGTACAAGCATTCTGCAAAGTCTCAACTATCTACATTGCAAATTGTAGGAGAACTTATTACGCAAAATAGATACTATCTACTAACAAAAAAAAAGTGTTGGGTAAATAGCTTATTTTTTAGTGGATGAGAAAAAAGTGATATACCTTAATACGCACTATGGCAATGTGAGTTGGTCAACAACAAACCAACCAGTATTTAATCTACGCCTTGTGCAAATTATGTCTAAATGTTCTCCTCTAAAACTACAATGAAAATAATACTAGTATTTACACCAAGTTAAGTTTGACGCCTTTTTTATATATTTAAACAGGAATAAGACAACAATTTAAAATTTACTTACATGATAATGGGTCATTCAACATGTATTAATTTCATTGGTTTGAAGGTCAACAACTCGGATTAGGATTTAAAAAAATAGATTTTAGACCAGTATTGTAATTCTGTTTCATGATCATCAATTTTAATTGATATAAAAGGTTTATAGTAGACGGGTGTCTTATAAGAGATAAGAACTGTTTGCCCTTTGTGGGCGTCCAGGTTCACCTCCGGTGTTTTTAGTTTTGCCCTATGTCTTGTGTACCCAATGTTGCCAGTTTCTCTGGATTGTTCATTCTCCTTTCTTGATTGACCTTTCCGGTTTCTCTAACCTTTATTTAACATATTTCCCTTTACTATTAATACACATTTAGAACATTTAACATTTAAAGCGTCCGTAAAACAGTATTCTAAAGATTTTCATTTGTTATTGGATAAATCTGCAAGTCAACCTCCATATCATACAAAACACCCTTTATCCAATTACAGAGATTAGATGTATGGAGTGTACTACCAGTATGAAAAGTCAATCAACAATCAATATTGCCATTACAGTCCTTATCAAAAAGAGGCTAAATAATTTGTAATGTTATACAACAGAGATATTTAAGCTGATTACAAATTCATTGCAAATGTAAGGACGTGCGATCTATTTCTTCTTTCTATTTGATCTTAATATTTTATTAGATCTTGGTGCTTTACAAGGTTCAAATAATTAGTTTAAATTAGATGTACTTAATGAATAGGTTTTATTAATTTTACTTTATATATTATTATTATTATTATTATACAATATTTATATAGTGCATTATATAACAATTACTCTAAGCGCTTCACATTATAAAACCATAAAAATTACACAAGACACCAATTGATATGAAGTAAAAGTTAAAACAAAACAAAATATATATATATATAAGCAGGCACAGATATTCAAGACAGTATAACAAATCATAAAATCAAAATTAAAAGCTTTAGAAAAGAGCACTATCGGTTAAAAATATTAATTACCCTTGAAAACTACTAAAAGAAACTAAAAAGGAATTTCAAAATGATATGCTTTAAAAAAAAGAGCAGTGTCAGTTAAAAAATCAAATATTCTGAAGAATACTAAAAATCTACAAGAAATTCTTAAAAGCAATTCTAAAAAAGTGAGTCTTAAGTTCTCTCACCGTAGCTATTCGTTCGGACATCGTTTGGAGGATGCAAAGCATACTGTTTTCCGACCTAAGGGTTCTGTTAGGTTTATACGGCGTTATCAGTTCTTGAAGATAGCTAGGAGCCTTGCCATGCTGTGCTTTGTACACATATATAAGAAGTTTGTATTGGCAACGGTAATGAACGGGCAGCCAGTGTAGCGAGATAAGAACTGGCGTGATAGAGTCATATTTCCTTTTTCGGGTGATAAGACGTGCTGCAGTGTTTTGTACACGTTGTAGCTTACTAATGATGTTGTTGTTAGTACCGTACAATAATGCGTTGCCATAGTCTAGCCTTGATATTACTAGGGAGTACACTAGTGTCCTACATGCATCAACTGAAATTAGCGATCGAATTCGACCAATGTTACGAATCTGCTGAAAACACGATCTTGTGATCGCACTGGCTTGCTGTTCCATACTGATGGTTTTATCAAAGTACATTCCTAGATTTTTCACACAAGACACATCGCTTA
This sequence comes from Bathymodiolus brooksi, assembly GCA_963680875.1. Classification (NCBI taxonomy): domain Eukaryota; kingdom Metazoa; phylum Mollusca; class Bivalvia; order Mytilida; family Modiolidae; genus Bathymodiolus; species Bathymodiolus brooksi. The sequence goes on along the minus strand of OY804587.1, from coordinate 76,544,985 downwards.
ACACAGTTCCATCAAATTTCAATCGGAAATCGGAAAAATGCTTCACTTGATGTTTAGGTGCAAAGATAATCAATTCTGTTTTGTCTTGATTAAGCTTAAGCATATTGACACTCATCCAATCAGCAATGTCCGATAAACATCTTTCTAAACGTTCAAAAAGATCGGACCAGTCTCCTTGCGGTTTTATGACTTGATAAACTTGCATATCATCTGCGTACGAATGGTATGACATTCCATGGCGCCTGCAAATTTCATCGACTGGTTTAGCGAAAATACAATACAGTTTTGGTCCTAAAACCGAGCCCTGTGGTACACCAAAACAGAGTTTAATATCATCGGATTGCACTGATCATATAGCAACACGTTGAGTCTTGTCCATGAGATACGATTTAAACCACAGCAGAGCATCTTTGGTAACGCCAGTGGAATATTCCAAACGATTGAAAAGTATCTGATGGTCAATGGTATCAAAATCTGCCGATAAATCGAGCATGAGCAAGACGGCACAGCAATTACTATCTAGTGCATAGGCGATATCGTGATGAACCCGTAAGAGAGCAGTTTCTGTGGAATTATATGCGCGGTACGCTGACTGAACGTCGTCATGGAGAGAATGTGAATTGATATGATCTTCCAATTGATTGTTAACCTTTTCCAGTATCTTTGAAATGAAAGGTAAGTTGGAAACCGGTCGGTAGCATCTCTTTATCAAGATTTGGTTTCTTACGCAACGGTCGTACGATAGCTTGTTTGAAAGACACTGGTACACATTGTTTAGATAGCGATTTATTGACTATATCTGTAATCGATGGCAACATATGATCCAAACAAGGTTTAAGAAGTTTTGTTGGTAACGGATCAAGTTCGCAAGACTTTGTTGGAGCAGCCAAGATAATTTTACGAAGTTCATCTCTTGAAACCGGTGAGAATGATGTTAGTGGTTCACCTTCGAATTTTATATCAGCTCTCATGGTATCACAGTTGTCACTGGATGAATTATTCGTAACCGCTAAATTGTTCCGGATGGTACTTATTTTTTCAACAAATAATTCACAAAACTTGTCAGCCAGAACTTTTCCATCATGGTACGAAGGAAGAATGACGTCTCGCTTATTGCCCATCAAGTTATTTGTCAAACGATGCAGTTGCTTCTGATCATGTTCGATTTCGGATATTTTGTTTGAAAAGTAGTCCTTATACAGTATATACAGTAAAATTCATTTCTTGAATACAATTGACATCAATATTACAACGTTACCTTCGAAACCTTATGGAACCAGACCCATTGCACAGAAAACATTAGTCTAAGTATGAGTCAAACATTACGCAACCTCCGAAAAAGAATATCGGGACATATTGTACATGTAACGGGTCTGTAACGCATAAATTATTTTTGTTAGTTTTTAAATTGTGGGATTTATGTCCCAATAGGGGATTAAAAACTTCCTAAAAAATACGTCACCCCTTCTAAAGCAAATAAATACTCTCCCATTTCTGACTTTATGGTATTTAAATTATTTAGGTTGGTGTGACTCTACCTAGGTGTGATAACAGCTGCGTTTGAATTGATGTCACGTAATCAACTAGCATTCAAACACGTAGGAGACAACGTTATAAATTCCTTTCCCGTGTGCCGGTTGTTTCGACTTGCCACAGTAGGACATTGCGAAACACATTTCTTTATTTCTGGGTGAGAAAAATGTAAAGCCTCAATTTATGCCTTGGATATGTTAGTTAACATGTAATCCAGAGTTCTCTGTAACGTTTGTCAGGTATTTGACTATTTTCGAGTATAACTCGTGTCAAATCTTTTCTCTTTCATTATTCAATCTTACGATGGCCTATATAGTGTGGTAGACGGGGAACGAAATTTTTGACTTTAATGTACCCACCGAACATATACCTAAATTAGATATCATTGGAAAGAAGAATTCATACTCTATTCAGATAGTCGGGTCGTAAAAACGGGAACTGGTTGCATTTCCTTAAAAAGGGAGCTAATCGTTCTACCCAAAATTTTAAGAAAATATATGAGTTATAACTTTTGGGTTGTTCCCCTTGAATTAAGTTCCCACAAAGGGATGACATTATCGTTTTTGCAAAATTTGGTATACACTATTAAGTCTTTCATATAGACTTTAAGGTTTAGTTGTGAAAAAAATGTGTATTTTTGTAGGTTTTGATGACATAGTCAGTTTCCTTCATATTTTTAATGTCGCCAATAGGGACCTAACCTTGACCTTTGTATGGAAACGTCTTGACCTTAATGTGCTTTAATTAGTTGATGATAACATTGATACTATTTTTTACAACGAAATTTAACTTCTATTTCACAGATTAAAAATTCTCTGGCGTATAGAAAAAGGGGGTGGGCTTTCTTCACTAGTACATAAACATCATTGTTCTTGTTCCTGTCACTGATATGACTGTGCGGTATTCTTAATCAATGTTTTTGCTCCGCGTTCGTTACAACGAATGCTGTATAACCTAAAGAGGTCCATAAAACACCAAAATAAACATATAAGTCGATAGCAACACATTTATATTAGTCAGTATAAATAGGACTATCCTGGTTCAAATCAAATGACAGAACAACATCGATATCTAACTACAAAATGACCATTGTGGATTTGTCACGGACATTACATGAAATATAACTTTGTCCACAACAACAAAGCGTTGTAAAAATCTACTAAATTTCAGACATCATGACCATCGTCTTACAGTAAGGTAACATTCTTTGTTATGGCATTTTCAAACATGTCGCTACCATAACAGGGACAAAGATATGTGCACGACATAATCTGTTCAAAACAAACACAGCTACTGGAACAGATTGATTTACCTTTGCAACTGCACACGAGATCCTGCAGGAAGTCTGATGACATTTGTCCCCGGAAGAAGACAGGTACCAGACCACCCTTGTCTTCCCATCCGAACATTAAAGGAGATCTAACAGGGGACTGCGCCTTTTGTGAGGATTTCCAGATATAGGTCTGCAAAGATGCTCTTAGTACATGCTGATGGAATGTCGCTTCGCATGGTGGTAGCATGGCCAGGCTTGCTTCTTTTTTTGTTGTAAGTCGAACTCTGAATTTATTGAGATTAGAGTAATCTGCTCGTAGTTTGGCTTTTTGGATAGTCTTCAACTGAGATTTTCAGCTTCTCAATATCACGTCTTAAGATACCTACAGCAGAGTGTTAAACTTGTTCATCAGAAATACCTTCAACATCAACTTGAAAATCATGTTCCAACTCAGAGGCTTTTATTTACCTGCCGCGGCAATGGCATTGCCTACGGAAAGCTTGTCACTGAAGACAAGATTTGACATTCCTTGGCCCCGCTGAGTATGTATAACCATAGAACCAGCATAATGTTTAACTAGCCTGTCTTGTAACTTGGCAGATGAGTAGGTACCTGTGTCTGCGGGTAGATATGCTTTGTAATTTTCAAGTAATTGTGTCATCCGAAAAACCTTTTTTGTGAACAACTAAATCATCGTTGATTTCATGAATTAAATTCTGGAAGGCGATTTCGTTACTAGAAAGATCAGAATCCTGTTTCTGTTCGTTTTTCGGGGAACTCTTTAACAGATATTTAGTCACGCATCCGTTGTGATAAACTCCTTTCAGAACAAAATCGTCAGAATTCAACACGCGAACCAGTCTATCATCATTTTGACTCAATGCGCACTCCATCAACTTGTTCACACGCTCACCGGATGCAATTTTATGTGCTTTAAATAAAATCTTTCTTGAAAGTTTTATTTTAACAAATGAAACAAAAATCCCACTGAATGGGCTCGTACTTGGAGCGTGTTACAACACTTGTTTGTGACATAGTTGAAAGTTGTTCAGTACCTGTAAAAAATATCTGATCTGTTTTGAAAACACTGCAGTTTTGTTTACTTGTATATTTTCTATAGCAATTACGGTGGTAAACAACTTTAATTTTACGTGATATAAAATTGTCCATTGTGGACATTTCCTGCAAAATACGAGAATACACCTCATCTCTTCTAATTTCCATCGATCTTACAAAACTATCTTTGCCTACATCTCGCATACAACTCACAGGTTCTGCATTGGAACATTGACATATAATGCATTGCTCCCAGTTCATCGTTTCTTTTCTCCTTTTTGGACTAGGAGAAAGTTTCAAAGGACTACCGAACGATGCCATCATACGGAATATGAACGTGTCTGTCCGGTTAAATTCTGGTACTACAATAACCTAATTACTAATCAACAAAATACACTAATTATCGACAAACAAACGACAAAAACAACGCCAAATGAAGTCTAAAAACCTCAGTAAACAGTGTGCGAAAAGCCGAACACTTAACGATGAAATAAATCAGAAACTAAACCATTTCATTCAAAGAAGACAACGTGCTATTTAATGACTCGGAGATCAATCGAACTATATTTATAGAATCGGAAACGGCGTATCAAATTTCCGCGTATAATATGCATTAAATGAGAGAGGAAACAAACAAAAAATAGCATTTTTCTGTATATCTGCAAGTATCTATGATATGAAATTTGGCATGAATTTTTGGACTAATGTAACGTTACTTTATCAATACTAAAAATGTACGGAAAACACAAAATAAATTTGTTAAAAGAGAAAACTTGTCTTATTTTTCACCAAAATAAGGGGTATTTTGAGAGGCTAGTTATATTAAATCAGACGAGAATTAACTGTTCTTTTTCATCTATTGATACAATTAAATGTCTGTTTAATTGTGTAATATATCTTTTTTATCGATAAACGATCACGTGTTATAGATATGAAATGTTAGTTTCACCTGGTCAACTAAGTATCAGTTGGGTACCTTCGGAAAACCAAAATTTCCAAGAAAAGTTGTCTTACGATTTTTTTACGACCCACTTAATTTGAAAATATAGACATTTTTCTATCGAATGAGCATAGTTTTATCCATATGTTATTTCGGTACATTAAACTCCGAATTCATGCATCTTTTCAGTCATCATCTACGCTACTAATACACTATCTAATATTTAAATGATGGTTGAGGCCACCGGATCTCTTTTACTAGAACTAATATTATACATATGATAACTTTTGTGTCACGAAGATTAAATATGTTATGTGTAATATTCAAGATTATAGCGTTCTTTATAATAACACTGTTCTCTAGGTTATATGTGAGGCTGCTTAATAGAGGTGACCGAATGGGTAGATTTCACTGTTTTTATGATATATGCTGGGTAATACAGATGTATGGAATGTAATTCTCATCTTCTATGATTTTCTGCAGCTTTTCTTTATTAATTGCAATTGATTTCCATTGAAAAGGTCTGTCTGGTTATTCTTCTCCTATAGAAGTTTGCATCCGTGATATAGTGATCATAAATCAATCGCACTAATCCATTGAAATACAACCAATCGTTATCTCATATTAGTCCATTTAAACATACGGCATACGCTGTTCTAATAAAATGTCACGACTGGTGGTACTCATGGATCAGGATTTTATCATTTCAAAATGGACAGAATCGTCCTCATGTTTTTGGTAGCAGTTGGTGGTATGTGTTCTAATTGTGTGTTGCGTTTCTTTACTAATTTTTGTTTTTATTTAACATCTGTTGTATTGTATAGTATTTATTATTTAACATCTGTTGTATTGTATAGTATTTATTATTTAACATCTGTTGTATTGTATAGTATTTATTATTTAACATCTGTTGTATTGTATAGTATTTATTATTTAACATCTGTTGTATTGTATAGTATTTATTATTTAACATCTGTTGTATTGTATAGTATTTATTATTTAACATCTGTTGTATTGTATAGTATTTATTATTTAACATCTGTTGTATTGTATAGTATTTATTATTTAACATCTGTTGTATTGTATAGTATTTATTATTTTACATCTGTTGTATTGTATAATATTTATTATTTTACATCTGTTGTATTGTATAGTATTTATTATTTAACATCTGTTGTATTGTATAATATTTATTATTTAACATCTGTTGTATTGTATAGTATTTATTATTTTACATCTGTTGTATTGTATAGTATTTATTATTTAACATCTGTTGTATTGTATAGTATTTATTATTTTACATCTGTTGTATTGTATAGTATTTATTATTTAACATCTGTTGTATTGTATAGTATTTATTATTTTACATCTGTTGTATTGTATAGTATTTATTATTTTACATCTGTTGTATTGTATAGTATTTATTATTTTACATCTGTTGTATTGTATAGTATTTATTATTTAACATCTGTTGTATTGTATAGTATTTATTATTTAACATCTGTTGTATTGTATAGTATTTATTATTTTACATCTGTTGTATTGTATAGTATTTATTATTTAACATCTGTTGTATTGTATAGTATTTATTATTTAACATCTGTTGAATTGTATAGTATTTATTATTTAACATCTGTTGTATTGTATAGTATTTATTATTTAACATCTGTTGTATTGTATAGTATTTATTATTTTACATCTGTTGTATTGTATAGTATTTATTATTTGCTTCGCCATATTTTCAATTAGTGTTTTTCTTTTGTAAAGATGTTTTAGTTCTGTCATAATATATTGGCCAATATTTGATTTTCATTTTCACATGTTTATTCTGGTGTGATACGGGCTTCCATAAAATTGGCCGGAAGTTAAGCTTAAGATAGTGTTTTCACTGCACAAATTTCTGCTCTAATTTGAGTAAAAACTTTCAATCTTAATTTTGACTTTTCTTAATTTTAAGTGGGATTCTGTTGAAATAATGGCATATATATGAGAAAACCGAAGGGTCAATCAAGACTGGACAACCCAGAGAAACATGAAACATTGGACCAAAGACAAACAATACAAAACAAAACTTAAGCTTCATCAATTTCATATAGTTCGAACATTTTTTAAAATAGATTTTGAAGGCTAGTATTACTATTTTGTCCAGGAGCTTTGAATTTTTCACGGTTGTCATTATTTTTTTTTTTTTTCTATTAAAATTTGACTCTTTGATTTGATGCATTATTTTCAATTCCGGCAATTAACATGCATTGCATTAAGAAAGATATCGGCTTTATAGAAGATAGGATATACAGACATCTCGATGTCGCCATCACATATATGTAAATAAGGAAACTGCACCTCATTTCTGGCTAGATTGTCTACTACAATACAACTCAAATATTCGTAAAAGTGACGTTACACACCCAAACATCCTAAACAATATTATATCAATAGAACCCTATATAAGACAATTTGAAGCCACCTGTATCAGGTCAGCGATTAGAAGGGATGTCTCAACAACATTTGGTTCTCTGTAGCCTAGGGTTATATTTTTATTATAAGGACGATTCTTGAAATCCCGAGAGCATCATGTTATATTTGTATAATTATCAGTTTGTCAAATGACTCATTATTTTATTTTTCCTAACCAATGACAACATTGCAACAATATTGTGGTGGTGAGTATAAATGATAGACGGTTGCTGCTCACAAGAATGCTCTGTAACCAAGGGTATATAGTGGTTTAGTTGTTAAATGTCCACACCAAAAGTTTTACGGTAGCCAACATGACCTGATTAACCGTTACGGAATATATCACAAATCACAATGGACGTACGGACAAGGGCAACACGACGTGTGTCACCAGTGAAGCACGAACTGTTTATACTACCGGAGCACCTTATTTCATTCCGTTTTTATTTGGCTTTTGTGTTGATCCATTTTCACATTTCTGTGTAGTGTTTGGTAGATCACTATTTTTTTCTTTCTTGTCCTTTTTCTTTTGGCCATTGTATTGTCTGTCCTTCCATTTACTACTTCTGAATACCGCTTTGGTCAACCCACCATTTCTTTAGAAATGCCTGTACCAAGTCAGGGTCATTACGGGTTTCACAGTTTTCCGGTTGTTGACTGATTTTGTCTGTTTATATACTTATGAGTTTTGACTTTCCCTTTGTATGATTGTTCGGAGTTCGGTAATATTGTTATTACCTTTATTTGGTATCTTCTTACTTACTTTATAAGTTCACAAATGGTGTATAGTGTGCATAGATAATAAAACACATACATAAAAATGTTATTTTATTTGCATTATCACAGATCAAAAAATAGTTGGTATGTCAAAAAAAAAAAGAATCAACAGCAATATTGAAAGGCAAATTACAATAGTGTCTTAAAGAAGTAGTTACATATATAGTACATTTTCAGTATTATGTATATTATTAACAGGGGAGCTAATTTAAAATGTATGCTCCTGCAAAGGGAGATAATCCTATTTTGTGTTAATTTCTAAATTGAAAAAAAATTGACAATAGAGTCCCATATTATACTTCTGATCTTGTATAAACAAAAATAACATAACAAACGCATACAGTACACTCCTTCATTGCAGTTAACAAACACTAACATTTTTACTGCACGTACACGTACTTATGGAATGGATTTGTATATTTTTAGAAATTTTGTTCAAAGATAAAAAAATCTTTTCACAAATTCCATCAATTTGTAGACCAGTTGTCATTTATTCATATACAAACAGAAAACTTCATTTATCATTTAAAAGAAGAAGAAAAAATAAGCAGAAATTGCAAATATGTCTACAAATGTCAAAAAAGAATTTTGTTTATAGATATCGTATTCAATTAAGTAATAGAAGGAAAAAAAACTATATCAGATCGTTTTAAGAAATTGATTGAAAAGTCCAAAGGTTAATTAACAAATTAATTTTCTGATATAAATAAATTCTTGAAAGCACAACTAAGATGTAAGTGCAGATAAGGTAATACGGTTATCTTTCATCCATCTATTGTGATGAGTAGAGAAAAAAAGACAATTATTGAAAATCAATGGATTCCTAAATTACATTTACCACGAGATTCATCATTTCTCGAATATTTTCCTTTGTCGCTGAAAATTGCCCTATTAAAGTCACAGTTAAAAATCACTGGCAACTAAGTTGCGAATACAAATGTTAAAATACACTGTCATTACACATCTAAAAGACTACCATAGTTTGTGTTTTAATACGCACAGTCGTATAACATATATCAACTATCACAAAAAAATAATTCCCAAATGGATATCGATATTTTGATTCCATTTAACCATCAAATGGTAAATTATTCGCTTTCTTTCTGTTTGAAACAAAATCTTGGTTTTTTGTTTGTTTTAAATACATGCATATTTTTGTAGAACAAAATGCAGAAATAATCAACTTATAAGTGTATTTCTCAAACAGGCTATCAACATAATACAAGTTATTTTTCCAACTTCGATGGTACCCTTCTTAAGAAAGAGCACGAGCTATTTCAGTTTTGGGTTGTTTTAGACAACACCAGAACTTCCGTTGAGTTATTTATAAAACATTTGAGCAACACGTGTATAGCATGAGTTTACACATCATATGCATAATAATATATTATGCTACAACATCAATCAAAGAAGCACTGTTAATCTGATCAAATTAACATTCAAAAACTGATGTACATTTTGTAAAGCAATTATAAAAATAAATTGCATTTTTTTCTTAGCTTTTAAAGCTAACTGATTAATTCCACATTGAAATTACCGCTTTAGCGGTCGTCCAGTTGAATAGCTTAAATATAAAGATCTGGTAAGCACCATATTGCCAATTACAACAATGAACACCACAAACAACAAATACTTTAAACAGGGATACAGTCGATCGGATGTTTGTTTTCAACAGAATTGTTACCTGCCCTTTGTAGCAAACATCCTTTTTACTAAATATGTAATATTTGGTTGAAAATAATATAATAATTATATACTACAGGAGCTATTTGTTTTTTTATTATTTGCTCGTTTTACTTTACTGAATAGCAAATGTTTTAATAGCGCATGTGTATTCATTTACAAAATGTATATACAATTTTAACATTGAAACAAAAAAAAATGTTTCGTCTGTTCAATACAAATCTTCTGTCAATTTAACTGTCTTTTAAAAGGGTCTTACTTAGCTGAACTTTGTACTAAGCAATTATTTGTGTACCTATTTGCTTACCCTGGTTTGGCCGACATATTTAATCCTTCTGTAAAGTAACTTAATTTAAATAAATATAGTCATAATAGATTTATTTCGATTCAACGTGACCGTGTCAATTTTTAATAACAATTTTTGCTGAGCAATCTTGGCACAATTGGGACCTTGTTATATATTACTTATATATTATACAGTCATATTACCCCTAATTTATTTACGCATATACATGTATTATATTATTTTTCATATAACTCATACATTCCTTAATATACAAGACGATATTTTACAATACAACTTATCTAAAAATTGACATTGAATGCCATGCGAAAGAACACTTGAAGTGAGTAACTATGAATTTGAATTTTGGTGTTTAACGCCACTTTCAGCAATGTTTCAGCTATATCGTGGCGACCAGCTTTAGTGATGGAGGAAGCCGGAGAGAACCACCGACCCTGGGCAAGCAACTGGTAAACTTTATCACTTGCGGCTGCGAGTCGAGTGCACCCTTTTTGTAATTTACAAAGCTAGGCGCGAACCTACGCCGTATTGGTGATAGGCTTGCATGAGCTGTTAGATACAACGACCTAACTCATTGAGCCACCCTGTGAGTAACTATGTGAATGTTATTGGGAGTGTGGTTTACATAATTTTGAATTTGAGCTCTGTTGTTTATTTGTTTATATCCCCAACTTAAAACCACTGATGGGGTCACGTTTATCCCATTCTATATGGAAATCAATTTATTGCACCATTTTTGCAATTTTAATTGCTTTATACAGAATAACTGTTTTCGTCTCATATTTGCTTTTTTCATCATTTATATTGAAAATGACTAACTTTATTTGTTTAAACCGCAACTATTAGTAATATAATTGGGAACTAATTTGATTTGCACAGAAATTAGGTCTCAAAAGTGAAATATTAAAATATTGAAATTAACCCAAAAAAATATAAAAGATATGACCAAAAAAAATTGTAAATAAAAAAAAGATATGTAAAAAAAAAATGTGTATGTAAAAAAAATAGTGATTGTAATTATTGTAAAAAAAAAATATTTTAACAATCTATACCAAAAAAAAATCTAAATTGAAAAGATATGAATAATTATTTAAAAAAAATTGTAAACTGGAAAAAGAATCTAAAAAAAATATTAGAATAAGTCTGTTAAAATTAAACAAGCAATTTATATATAAAATTTCTACTTAGAAGATATGAATAATTGTGTAAATAAGAAAGGTGAAAATCTTAAATTTGAGAATAATTTAAATAAAAAATCTTTCTAAAAAATCTAAATTCTAAATATTCCATGATAATTCCGCTAATAAACAATTTTCTTAAAACCTTAATTCAAAATTTGACTTATTTTATAAAGTATGATATTGAAAGATAAGTGCTTATAATGTACTGAATTATTTTTTTTATTTTCATAAATCCTGGGATAAATATGATAATAAAATATATCTTTACTTCCTACTTCTATTAACTTTTTAACTTCTATATTAAAAATCAATTGTGGACTTGGAGTACATTGATATCTCCCCCGACTTTACACTAATTAAACAACACTAGTCATGTTTATATAACAATTACCTATTCAACCTATGCCAACATTTTTCCTTACCTTTTTTTTATCTATTTTTCAAAATGTTGGCATAGGTTGAATGAACCAAATTAAACTATAAATAAAACATTAAGCATAATAAGTTTAAGAATAGATGTCAAATTTTAGGTAAGAAAATAACACGAATAATTAGAAATTTGATGGAAAAAAAACCAATGCTATTCTATAACGACAGGACTCGAAATATTATAAGAAGCGGGAAAAAATAATATTATTGTTTTAAAACGTGAATAATTTTCAATTTTTGGTGAGAATCAACGTTATTTGATCAAGAAATGTTATATCAATAATAGAATAATGCATTTCATCTATCATAGAATAGGTTGTCTTGCTAATTTGCTGACATGTAAACACACAACATGTGTTTTTCAAGACGTTTAAGATATAAACGCTGCGTTAGTGAGAAATATCATTTTGCAGATCTGACCTATTCTTGGAGATTCAAATGGATATGTGAACACAGCATTAGTGTGGAAAAAGGATAAGCAAATTATTACCGTCAGTTGTGTTTTGCAGGCTTACTTTGTGATAATAGGCAAATGAAGATGCTTTCGAAATAACATTCTTGAAAATACATAATTCCTTACCATTTTGTAACAAAGGATCGTATCTTAGTGAAAAACCAAAAAACAAGCGATCGACTGTATCTTTTCAAACACGAGATCAATTAGAGGATTTCATAAAAACATTTCTATCAACACAACCACACACAGGCGGAACTTTCATCTCTCATTCACGAATGACAATCAACATGAAAGACATCTTTCGGCAGTTTGCATTGAGACTACGCACATCCACACCTCTCTACTTTCATCCTCGGTAAGGTTGTGATTTGAATGTTCATTGAGTGATCAAAATAGAGCATTGATAACTGTCCCATTCTAGTAGGACTACAACATGGCCCATGATCAGGGCGCAAGTTATTGTTCTGAGTTTGTTGTACAATATGACTATGGCCTCCCGAATCAATATGTTGATTTCTGCATTCGCCTGCGCAATAATATGCTGAATATGTGAGTGGGGCTATGATGAAGTCCCATCCAAACTCTACAAAATCAACAGTTAGTGGGTAACGGCAGCATGCTTCTGTCGCATGCTCTTCGTCACAGTTGAGATAAATCGATCGTTTACTTCGACTGTGGTGTCGGTGTAGTGAGGTTCTTATTTCCAAAATAGGTTCCTAAAAAAGAAAAAGAAACATCATTTTAAATTATTTAGCTTTTAAATATTTTGTCTTTATGCATACCCGATGAAGGTTATTCCAGAAACGTGTCGTGTGCACTAAATTTGATATCTACCTTTTTATTTTGGTCTCTAATATACCTTTTATTAAAAAGTTTTATTGTAAGTTGGAATAAACCAGGTATCCGTCTTCAAATCCGACATTACATTTTATATTATTTGATGTAAGTATAATATAATACAAATAATACTATATCGGGATAGGAAAGTCAGCTTAGCATTGCTGCTACATGTATATTGCAACCTGTTATCATGGCAACGTGTCGAGTTCAACATTAGCTAGGATTTTCAAATAAAAAAAATCAAAGCAAGAGTTCAATGACAATGAATCACTACAAAACTCATATTTTGTAATTTTAGCCTTCGCGTGTGACATTTTTGTTGTAAGGATTTCTACGAAAAATTGATTTTAAAAGTCCGTTTTTAAAACAAGCTTAATGCATTGTGAATTGTCTTCGTTAAACTAATGCTTTTAAATTAATTTACGCTGCTGTCACTCAATGGAAAATTGTAAAGCGTGGATGACAAAACCTAATTCTTAATTGTTTAGTTCAACATCCTAAATGGGTAGTGGGGTTGGAGGCTATTGAAATGGTTAATGCATTTTAATTTCCTATTCTAAACAGCTGTAGTCATCCTACACGTTAATGGACTAACATGCATGATATGAAGCATGTTTCTGATGGCATATTGTTTATATCGTAATATGATGAATAATTACTGTCGGATCAACAGAGAAAACAATCGAATCCCACATAGAACTTTTTAAAGATTATTTCTTGCTTTATAAATCTGTTCGCCGGGTTATATGTGAGGTTTGTCATTTTACTAACATGTGGGAAGCATGACTTCATCATATCATTAAGATGGGTCCATAAAACTAGCTTAACCCTGCCACATTGTATTGAACTGCCTGTACCAAACACAGAATTTGTAAGTTAGAGGTATCGATTGTGCATCTTTCTACGATCTGTCTATGGGATTCTGGAAATGTTACGACAGTGTGACATGTTTTGTTTTTCATTTTATTTATACAAGGCTTGAAATAAGTTTATCAATTGGTTGATATTGGATTAACATCATATGAGTAGTATTTCAGCTGCAGTCATGTAGAGAACATGATTACATATAAATAATCGGTCAGGTAAAAGGTGGTACTAGGATAGGTCTAAAGAGAGATATTTTGAATGCATATGGCTAGCAACGAACCATTGAACTAACAAAACGTGTTACCTTAAACGAGCCGACAAACTTACAACGCACGTTATGCTTTAGACCATCAGACTAACTAACTCATGTTATCTAAAGACACGTTTATTTTACTAACCACCAAGTTAACATCATGCGTTACGCTGTAAGCATGTTATAGCTCAAACCAATGAGCTAAAACAATATGTTATGTATGATACAGTTAAAACGGCATGTTATGTATGTTACAGCTAAAACAACATGTTATGTATGTTAAACTTGAGCTTATCACACGTTTTATGTTACAAACGATTAGGCTAAACACGTTTTATGTCACAAACTATCAAGCTAAATAGACATGGTATGTCACAAACCATCACGCCTACAACCAACACGTGTTTTCTATAGACTATAAAACTAACAACACGTGCTACGCTACAAAATATCACCCTAATAGGACGTGCTATGTAACAAAACAGCATGCTGGTAGCACGTGCTATGTTATAAAACCATGCAAAATCTTGTAACAATACATGTAAACTTAATTTCACAGATAACTACAGAAACAGACCTCAATTGGACATGACAAATAAATCTCATGGACCAAACATATGCATAGTATTCTTTCATTTTCAAATCCAGGCAATTGTTCCATCTTTCTTTCATATTTAGCTGTAATGTATATTACAGTGAAACCTGTCTAATCTGAACGCTGAATAAACAGGAATCCTGTATAAACCTGTCTAATCTGAACCCTGAATAAACAGGAATCCTGTATAAACCTGTCTAATCTGAACCCTGAATAAACAGGAATCCTGTATAAACCTGTCTAATCTGAACCCTGAATAAACAGGAATCCTGTATAAACCTGTCTAATCTGAACCCTGAATAAACAGGAATCCTGTATAAACCTGTCTAATCTGAACCCTGAATAAACAGGTATCCTGTATAAACCTTTATAATCTGAACCCTGAATAAACAGGAATCCTGTATAAACCGAACTTTAAATAAAGTCCAAATACAGGTAATCTTTGTTAACTAAATCTGTATAAACCAAACACCTGTCTATTCCGAACACAAAAGTTGGGTGCAAAGGGGTTCGGTTTACACAGGTTTCACTATATTAATTAAGATTCAACCCAATGGTATAGACTAGATGTACTCTATTAATACATTCAGTATCATATTAATTAAGATTCAACCCAATGGTATGGTATAGACTTGATGTACTCTATTAATACATTCAGTATCATATTAATTAAGATTCAACCCAATGTAATAGACTTGATGTACTCTATTAATACATTCAGTATCATATTAATTAAGATTCAACCCAATGGTATAATATAGACTTGATGTACTCTATTAATACATTCAGTATCATATTAATTAAGATTCAACCCAATGGTATGGTATAGACTTGATTTACTCTATTAATACATTCAGTATCATATTAATTAAGATTCAACCCAATGTAATAGACTTGATGTACTCTATTAATACATTCAGTATCATATTAATTAAGATTCAACCCAATGGTATGGAATAGACTTGATGTACTTTATTAATACATTCGGTATCATATTAATTAAGATTCAACCCAATGGTATGATATAGACTTGATGTACTACTCTATTAATACATTCAGTATCATATTAATTAAGATTCAACCCAATGGTATGGTATAGACTTGATGTACTCTATTAATACATTCAGTATCATATTAATTAAGATTCAACCCAATGATATGGTATAGACTTGATGTACTCTATTAATACATTCAGTATCATATTAATTAAGATTCAACCCAATGGTATGGTATAGACTTGATGTACTCTATTAATACATTCAGTATCATATTAATTAAGATTCAACCCAATGGTATGGTATAGACTTGATGTACTCTATTAATACATTCAGTATCATATTAATTAAGATTCAACCCAATGATATGGTATAGACTTGATGTACTCTATTAATACATTCAGTATCATATTAATTAAGATTCAACCCAATGTAATAGACTTGATGTACTCTATTAATACATTCAGTATCATATTAATTAAGATTCAACCCAATGGTATGGTATAGACTTGATGTACTCTATTAATACATTCAGTGTCATATTAATTAAGATTCAACCCAATGGTATGGTATAGACTTGATGTACTCTATTAATACATTCAGTATCATATTAATTAAGATTCAACCCAATGGCATAGACTTGATGTACTCTATTAATACATTCAGTATCATATTAATTAAGATTCAACCCAATGTAATAGACTTGATGTACTCTATTAATACATTCAGTATCATATTAATTAAGATTCAACCCAATGTAATAGACTTGATGTACTCTATTAATACATTCGGTATCATATTAATTAAGATTCAACCCAATGGTATGTTATAGACTTGATGTACTCTATTAATACATTCAGTATCATATTAATTAAGATTCAACCCAATGGTATGGTATAGACTTGATGTACTCTATTAATACATTCAGTATCATATTAATTAAGATTCAACCCAATGGTATGATATAGACTTGATGTACTACTCTATTAATACATTCAGTATCACTGATGTAAAGGAAACTGAGATAATTAATTCTTCAAAGCTGACGAACCAGGTGTTATATCTTCTTTTTAACAAGGGCTATACTGATTAAGTATTTGTTTAAAAGGTAGATTATTTCGCAGGTGTTTCAGAAATGGGCTAATTTTAATACAAAATCTAAGTGTATCAGCACTTTCTCTGATATACATAACATAATGATTTTATTTGGCAGGTACTGATTTTGTATATATTACATATTTTAATATTTGATGAACCAGGTTTATTAAGCTCTGTATATCCTTGTAGTTTCATGCTTCTAAAGTTATTTTAGTTTAACAAGTTATGCGATGTTTTTTCATCATTCGAACTTCTTTATTTCATCATTTCAATTAGAGGGGAGGTTGGGGCCCATAAAACCAGTTGATCCCCGCCTCTCTTTATTAAAGTGCCTGTATCTGAGGGGTCATGTATTTATTTGCTAGGAGTATCGATTTTGCCTCTTTCTGTGATTTTTATATTGGATTGTGGAATTGCAACAATGTGATATTATTCTTGTATTACGTTCTAACTGGTTACCTAACAAAATTTTGACAAGCAGGCAAAAAATCTTATATCAATTTTGAAATCTACATAATCAGTGTTCACGTGAATTATAACAGACACATTGTATTTTCCGTTTTAACATATATTTAAGTTTTATTTCATGTATTTACTTCTCTATTGAAAAATCCTGAACCATTCTCTGAACTTTTCTATTTTATTATCATTTACAATAAAAACGTAGATATAAAATGTAGTGCACACGACGCACTTCTGGATTAACCTTCATCAGGTACGCTTAAAGCCAAAATATTTGAAAAGTGATTAAGAAGTCTTGGGAGCAAGAAAATAACAGGTCCTAACCAGGAAAATAAAAGGTCCTAACCTGGCAAATAAAAGGTCCTAACCAGGAAAATATAAGGTCCTAACCAGGAAAATAAAAGGTCCCAACCAGGAAAATATAAGGTCCTAACCAGGAAAATAAAAGGTCCTAACCAGGAAAATAAAAGGTCCTAACCAGGAAAATAAAAGGTTCTAACCAGGAAAATAAAAGGTCCTAACCAAGAAAATAAAAGGTCCTAACCAGGAAAATAAAAGGTCCTAACCAGGAAAATAAAAGGTCCTAACCAGGAAAATATAAGGTCCTAACCTGGCAAATAAAAGGTCCTAACCAGGAAAATAAAAGGTCCTAACCAGGAAAATAAAAGTTCCTAACCAGGACAATAAAAGGTCCTAACCAAGAAAATAAAAGGTCCTAACCAGGAAAATAAAAGGTCCTAACCAGGAAAATAAAAGGTCCTAACCAAGAAAATAAAAGGTCCTAACCAAGAAAATAAAAGGTCCTAACCAGGAAAATAAAAGTTCCTAACCAGGATTGTCAAAATGGTCTAGCGTCACCTATGCCTGAGGAAGGAGAACCTTAGTTTTAATAATTATAAATCTTGGCTTTTTCCTATAATGGAATGTACTTTATACAGATTATCTCCAACATATTAATAACATTTCAAATTCGTGCCGGATGCTTGGCTCATTACCGTTTTAAAACAATAGGAAGTGTTAACATATGTACTCTTTAATTAACATTCCTTTGCTATGGTTTTCATAGTTATTTAATTGTTATAACCTTCCTTGCGTTTAATCAAAGTAAATGAAACTCAAACTGGATGAAGCACAATACTAAACACAAAATGTCATCAGTTACTCACGATGTAGGAACCTCAATGATAAGAAATAGCAACTCATTTACTGAAGGTGAATATAGCCATATTACAATCAATATCCACTAATTAATCCAAGGTTGATGAAACCCACTTGTATTCTATTTTCATTACTGTATTCGATACTGACACAAAATTAAATTATGCTAGTTCAGGCGTAGCCGAATTTGGCTACCCTGATTATGCCATTTGGGTTTTCTTTCTCCCACAGTACACACTAAATTATATATCTACATTTGTATTGCTATAACTGGGTCGATACTTATTCTGAATATCAGTACTCAGTGCTTTAGTATTTAGTATCGGAGTTCGGTAATTTTGTAATTACCCTTATGGTTTATTAGATATATGTCTTACTGAGCAGTTAATTATTATTTAAATTAAGGTTCTCCTCCTTCAGCCATATGTGATCTTAGTAGATTTTTGTTATCCTGTTTAGTTAGGCCCTTTAGTTTTCTTGCCCCAAAGATTTTAGATTAGTTGGCTTTCTAAAATTTTGACTGAGCGTACCGATTGAAGATTAATCAAGAAATGTATCGTGCATGCCGCATTAGATATCTACCTTTTTTAAAATTCACAAACCTTATATTTAAATATTTTTTTTTTTTTGTAACAGAGATTGATCGCGGTCGATGGCATTGGCTGTACTATTTTTGCTTCTGCTAGTGGTTAGTATGTTGGTGTGGTTTTATAGCTGTTGGGGTCGAGTACTTGCGACGTTAAATATAAAAATGAACGTATAGGCGGTGCACTTTAACATTAATCTCTTTAAAGTTTAGTACTTTAGTTGGAATGAAACCCAATGATAGGTGTTGATGAATATCCAATAACTTAATAAAATAATAATCCATTGGGAACTAATGGATTTATTTTCATGAATATCGTAAATAACTGTATTTCAAAATGATATGTTTTCCAATATTTCTAAACAGAATTAGGAATACGAGACAGGAAAAGAAAAATAGCTCACAATGTTTATGAGACTTGAATATATTTATGTAGTAATAATAATATATTTTAATTGGTACCGGTTAAATGTAGATAATGATTTGAATCTATTTTGACAAAAAACTCATCTTTAATGTTCATAACCACTTTTCTACCACAATATTTATTAGTTTATTGAAGTTCCCACGTCCACCACCGAGAGGCATTTAATGTGTATAAGTACAAGTTATTATCAATTCATTTCACTAAAAGGGGAGGTTTGGACCCATAAAACTAGTTTAACCTAACATTTGGTAGTGATTAAAATGTGCACATTCTTTTTCGAAATCCACATCTCTTTAATATGCAAGGAGGTTGTCATCTCTAATCACGGCACTCACCATGTTAAGACATTCCGTATTATGACCTGAAGACCCGACCCTATTGTAAGTGCACCTGGTTATTTTCCACAAGGGGTCGCTATGCTCAGCTCCGTGGGTTGGGTCACCAGTACCCAAACACTACATTTGAAAGAAGAGTTTGAAGGTACCAAAGGAGCAATCAGAATCCGTTTGTCGAAGAAAAACAGACAACACAATGGCCAAAAGAAAAAGTACAAAAGGACAAACAACGATCAACAAAACATACATTTACGTACATAAAATTAAATAATAAATAATAAGACTTACATATCCGTCGTTATCAGATGGTGATGGCATAACTATTACATTCCTTCCTCTATATTCAAATGCTTCTACTACAAGGCCTTTATTAGACGAGGGATCTTCTAACCATTTTTCCACTTGATTTATAACGTTAAAACGTTGCCAACCACGGGAGCTTCTCTTTTTCTTACGTAAAAACTCCTTAACTGGAAATTCACTGTCTTTTGTATTATGAACGAGAGAATACAGATATATTTGTGTCACATTGCGTCGGTTAGTAGGGTTAATGTACACCCAGAGATATACTTCCTCTAAAACTTTGTCCATAAGTTCTGGTAAGTCGAAGTATATTGCATTTGGTTGTTCAATGTGTAGTTCGTCTGGCGCTGAAATCAGAACAATGTGAAAGCATGTACAACTTAATATTAATATATATATTACGTTTCGGTCATGCGATGGCATGGTAATTGGATTTACAAGTGCATATGCAAAGTAGGGGCTGACTGTTCCGCGATATTATGGTAGTTGGATGGATTTACAACCGACTATGTAACAAATGCATATCACCAGTAGGTGTTGTGATGGTCGTGATCGTTTGTTGGTAAATGGAGCAAGTTTTTAACGGGTTCGTGGTGCTCGATCTTTAGTTTTCTGTGTAATTTTTTTTAGATCGTTGTTTTTTCCTTTGGTCATTGTATTATCTGTTATTCTTCGAATTAAGGCTTCTGGTTACCCATTTGGTATCCTCAAACTTTTCTTACATCTACCAATGCTGTCAGTAGCTATCACCGATAAAGTTGCGAGTTCGATTCTTTCTATGGCGAGGTGTACGTGTGTAAAAAAGTTTGTCAGTGTCTTTCGGCAGGTTATTTACTTTTTCCCGAGTTCTTAATTCTTCCATCCATAAAACTGACAGACATGATATAATTGAAATAATGTTGAATAAGGCACCCCTAACTCAAACAACAATCGAATCAATCTGATTTTCAGAATTGTTATAAAGGTTAGTCTTTCATTATGTGATCGCATGGTTATTTGTGGAATATGGAATCTTTAGTTTGGTTTCTGTGTAGTCATTTTTGCTTTTGGTCATTGTATTGTACGTCTTTCTTCGTTGTACGGTTTCTAATTGCCAGATTGATATCTTCAATGTTTTCCTAACTGATGATTTATATGACACACGTATTGAGATCTACAATCAATTGATGATTCACCAGCAGTTCAACATTTACATACATTTAAGATTTGTTTCCCGATATTGCACAATTTACTGCATAATAAACACTTTCTTTTGCGGCATTGTCAAAAATCCAAAATATATTAAAAAAAAAAAAAAAAAAAACGAATTCTAAGAAAAGAAAATACATTTCAACTAGTATATATTTAATATACATTTGTTTCCCAATATTGCACAATTTACAGCAAACACTTTCTTTTGTGGCGTTGTGAAAAATCGAAAATATTTATAAAAAAACGAATACTAAGAAACTAAAATAGATTTCCAAGGTTAAATATGGTAATTTCTAATAATAATTTCTAATAATAATTGGTTATTGTTCAATAATTCATCTTGTGACAAGTATAGACCTTATTAATAGCCTAGCTGTAAGCCATTTTATGCTTGTCTATTAGCTGTAATACCAAAACAATGATACTGTCACTTAGTTAACAACTTAACATATCATAACGGTGTCCTTATATTAGATGGTCTAAGGTAACTTTAATATATAGCGAAAATTAATAAGTAGATAGATTTTTATTTGATTTACTAAACCTATGACGTGTGACAGAAACTCAAACATGAAAAGAAAACATATTTTATATGAATTTGTTTTAGTAATTGTGTATTGTAGGTAAATATAGATATAACCATGTGGTATTAGACAAGTTGTTAAAAAAAACTAAATGATAATACAAAAATGATCTATTTATCTCGTGAGTAAAACATATACACGTCTATATGAAAATTAAAACATTTTGCTTTGATGTTCGTATAGCTGCACTTTCTTATTTTTTTTTTTTAATTTTTTTTAAATCTAATTGTTATCCTGACTGCAGTGTTAGCAAATATAATATTTCTTTCTTTTTTGGCTATTTGTATTTCTTTTCAAGAACATAACGCTACTTTCCCAGTTATATGTCAGGATGTCCATTCACACAAAATGTGGACAAAAAACAAATTGCATGACCACATCATTTCACGAAGAAGGGGTTGAGCCATAAAACTAGTCTAACTCCGCCACTTTTTATTGCATGACCTCTTTTAAGGTAATTGAGCGGTTATTTATATGTGAGTTAGGGGTATCAATCTTACATTTGTTTCTACGATATTACTTTATTAAACTTTAGAATTGTTCTAACTGTGGTATTTCTGATTATTTCATTCTATTTTAATGCTCTTTTATTTCTTTATTATGTGAGGAGTGTTATCATAGTGACAACAAAATGGAGAAACATTGCTACAAACAACAGATATAACATAGACACAGTGTTGTGATATGTACAGTAGGATCAATGTTGATTATCACTGCATCTAATAAAATGGAAAACAAAATATACCACACTGTCGAAACAATTTCAAAATCATAGAAAGAGGCAAAATAGAAAAAACCTAACACACAAATACATGAGTGCTCACTTTCCTAGCCTGGTACAGGCACTTCAATAAACAATGGCGGGGCTAAACTAGTGTTAAGGACCCAAACCTTTCCTGTTAGTGAAATGATGCTGTCGTGCATATGATTTTCACGTGTCAGTAAAATGCCAACACCCCTCACATATAACCGTGCAAACAACGTTATTATATAAACAACGTTATAATCTTGAACATTATACATAATATATTTAATCTTCATGACGCAGACGTTGTCACATGTATAACTGAATCTAAACAGATCACCTTACATACCCGATGCTACAACTACGTCTTAAATTATCCCTGGGGCTACTTTTTACATTGTGCAATTATTGTCAAAACAGGGTGGTCAAAACATAAAGAAACAGTTATATTGTTGTCAATAAGAGGTGCATTATATCATTAATAACGTCATAATTTAACAAGATCATATTGTGTCCTCATCTACACATGTACGTAATGTAAATCAAATTTAGTTGATGCAATAGATAAATAAAGACATAGATGTAATATGTCAGTTAAATAATCTGTGAAGTGTTTCTTTACATAATCATTACAACACTACCCATTTATTTAGTCATAATGTGTCACCCCTTGTTTATTCCTTACTATGTAAAACATAGATAACATGATGTTTAACTTATATTTAATCAATCATTATAAAGATAAAAGAACTTGGAAGCTTAAAATATAAGGTCATACTGAGAAAAGATACCTGATTTTCATGGGGGTTTTTCTAAGTGTGTAGGTTTGAAATTATTATTTTTCTTTGACATATCTGGAAAAGACTTACTTTAATGCCAAATAACTTGTTTATAAAAACGTAGATATCAAATTTAGTGCGCACGGCGCGTTTCTAGAATAACCTTCACCAGGTACGCTCAAAGCAAAAATATGTGAAAGCCAAAAAATGTAAACATCTTTCAGATGAAGAAAACTAAAAGACCTAACCAGGATAACCAACATCTATTAAGGTCACCTAAACAGGATAACCAACATCTACTAAGGTCACCTAAGTGAACTAAGGGAGGAGAATCTTAATAATAATTACATGATTTGAAAGTTGCAAAAAAATAAATATTTGGCTTCCATAATAATAATTGTTTGGGGCATGGAATGTTTCAGTGGTTTGTGCAAACTATTTTTTATGAATGGCCTAATGTTCAAAGGTTGGAAAATCATATCAGTCAAAGTATTTGAGAGTTACACAATCGACAACCTATGTTTCACCGCATTATGTCA
The DNA here is from genome assembly GCA_963680875.1 of Bathymodiolus brooksi. Taxonomy (NCBI): domain Eukaryota; kingdom Metazoa; phylum Mollusca; class Bivalvia; order Mytilida; family Modiolidae; genus Bathymodiolus; species Bathymodiolus brooksi. Next base: position 76,521,138 of record OY804587.1, on the reverse strand, counting down.
ATGACGATCGTAAAGTATTGATATCCAGCAATTTTTTTTAACTTTTTTAATGCATTATTTTTTTTAATAATATCAGGACTGTGAAAAATTACAATCTATTTTTGATTTTTGTTGTTGAAAATTTGCAGATTATGATGAAAACATAACCTTGTTAGTAATATTTTATAATTACTGTTAGCTAAAATATGGAGGGTATGTTCTTAAGTTTATCATAATTACCACTTAACAAAGTTGTTGCAAATCAAGTGCTATCCTTAGACACAAGGTTACATTTTCTAAATGAACTGTCTATTGAAATATACCAGTGTACAACGAGCCATAATGCGACAAAAAGTTTAAATTATTTTAAATATAAACTAATGAACATTTGATGTGAAGGGCCATTATCCTTGAAATTATATAAATTGTTTACGAAAAGGCATACTGAAAAACAAAGTTTATCAATTTATATAAAAATTATGTAATAATTGTTCTTTTTGTGAGGAGCAGTTGTTTCCTTTAAGATGTCCGTTTTGAAACTTTCCAGATGTTCTCTGTATTATTGATTAATGAGTGAATCAGTTACGTTAAAAGAGGTTCAACGTACCTTAATATTTTCAACAAGAAAATAACGTTTAAACTTCAATATAGATTCATACAGCTACAACAGTCAAAATTATTTTTAAAATCGACTTTTTTTTTAATTATTATTATTGTTACTGGATCTCATTTTGGAAAAACAGGTTCATATTCCCGAGATATTTTGCTTTATATTTTTTATTTTTCATTTATTTGTATAAAAAAATAATAACACTCGGAACAATTCCAAAATTCAAAAGAACAATTTTTAAAAGAGGCAACATCGACACCCCTAGCAGAGAAATACACTTTCCTGGCATGGAACAGGCATTTCAATAAACAGTGGGGAGGTTAATAAGGGTAATAACAAAATTACCGAACTCCGAACAATCTAACAAAGGGAAAGTCAAAACTCATAAGTATATAAACAGACAAAATCAGTCAACAACCGGAAAACTGTGAAAACCGTAATGACCCTGACTTGGTACAGGCATTTCTAAAGAAATAAAGTAGCTTAATGGGACCAAACCAATAAGAATACAGCCAGAAGAATGTCTCGAGTAAAGATGAACCAGAACAATCACTAAGATCCCCACTGCCCTAGGAGTGTTTTAGGTCACTTCTATATTTGACAGTTTGAATGGCTGTACTATTTATATTTTTGCCTTATTCATATTACAGAGATAAGCACATTTTTTAAAAACATTATTCCAAAGTCGACTCTTGTTCGATTTTGATGATTTTTTTACCAGCAAAAACAGAATTAAATGTAGTTTTACACTGTAATTTTAGCATAAATGTATAATCTATAATTTTTATAAGTTCACGATTTAAACAAAACTAAATTTTGAACGTCAAAAATACAATACAATGATAGTACATTTGAAGACAAATAATTTAAGTTTGTGTTTAAATCATGAACATTTAAAATCTGTGCTCCCAAAAAATTATCACAGACAACTACGTACGTGCTCGCTTCTGTTGTTAAAAATTTCATCAAAATCGAACAAGAATTGACTTAGGAATAATGTTTTCAAAAATTGTGGTTTTATATGAAATATATAGTAAAAAATCATTTTGTCCGAATACTTTTGACCAGAGACTGTAGATAGGTTAAAGGTTTGTTCTATGGAGATGTGTGTATTTTAATCTAGGTCGAAAAGTCCTTAATTTTGAGAATAATGAGGGCATGGGGATTAACTATTTGCATAGTGTATATATATACCTTGTATGGATCCACAAATGACATCTATAATTTAAACTCTGTATGACAATAAACTAAGTGGTAAGAGCCTATAGGTGGTACCGAACTCTTTAAATTAAGGCTGTGATATCATGTGAACTATTGAATATGGTTTCTATAATTGTCTTCAAATTTTATATTATGAAAAGTAAGTTTAAACAGTGATAGTGAACAATTCCACCAATATCAACAAAATATTTTAGCATGTGCGCTTTGTTGAATGATACGTAATAAGGAATGAACAACAGTTTGTTGAAGTGTTGTCTAATCCAGTTTGTCTATTTAATTGGCAAATAAAATATGTCTAAACTAAAACAACAATTTTGTTCTTTAGATACATAAGTGTAAGCGTTAATAATATCACAATATGATTTTATTTTATTATTTTTTTTTTATCGTGAATTCATTTATAGAATCTATGACAGATCAAGATTTCATCTCTAGTTGGTAGAATTTTGATATTATTTAGGATATATTATATAAGAATTAAACATTAGCCAAATAAACTTTAAATAAAAACGGTATATATCTTAATTTGGTGAGCACGACGCGTTTCTGTAAAGCATGAAAGGGTAAATCATTCATCAAAAATATTGTTAAAAAAATAAATATTTTACTTACGAAGTTGAGCAAATGTATATATCTTTTCTGATTGTCCAAATTCCTCTTCATAATCCTCTCTAGAACTACGAACAGATCCATCGTTCTGCATGTCTAATTCTTCTCGTATTTCGTAACGTTGCTTAAGTTTCTGAAATTGTGGTATTTTAGGAAGTTTTGTACTTGTCATATTAGGCATACCAAGGACGTCAAGTCTTAAAGCATGCGAAATTTTGTTTTTAATTGATTCAATTCTGTGCTTCTTTTGATCTTCTCTTATGGTACAAGAACTACATCTAGATCCATTTGATTGTTGCGGATACATTGTTTGATTGTATAATCTTTCTAATATGGTTGCATTGTCAATTTCAGATCCAGTTCCTTGCGTTTCATCTTGTGTAACCACGCGCCTCAACTGCTCGCTAGATATGTGACTTAAATTGTATTCCCGCAAATCAACACGAGCAGGATTGCAGTCCATGATTTTAAACAGAACGGAAAAAATGAAATAATGGAAGAATAATGTTAAAATATGCTGCATTTTTTCTTTCCCGTTAAACAGCTGATCGCTGCTACTTTCCGTTCCGGACCAGTAACTACCATGGAATGCCGAAGGCTTTTATACCGACATTATGGTCGTATTTATACATCGGAAATAGATATCAATTATATCATGAAAAATAAGATTGACAGTTAATTCACTAACATAGATACAGGTAGTTGTCAAATGTATAACGTCTCTTATTATCTTAATGTTATAACAATCGGAGGCGTTAAACATCCCTAAAGAATCACCTGTTCGCTGCTTGCTTCTTTATATACTCCCTCAATAGCATATCGTATAACATTTAACCACATTTCAAACACTCGTATATCATTTTTTTTTGTTGTTAACAGATGCCTGACAAATACAAAATTTTATTGGCTTTAAAATATACAGAATTTATATGATTTATTACAATTCTTGCCTTCTAATACTAAATACTTGAAGATGAGAGCGTTATATGTCAAGAGTACAAATGTACATGACATATGTTTTGAATTACCATCATAAGCTTATCATGTTAACCAAGCAAAGCGAAAAGATAATCATCTATCTGATTGATGACAGTATAAATTATTACTACGAGAAGTTATATAACTAATTTATCACTAAATATCTTAAAAAATTGTATTTTTAACACCAAAAAAAGAAGGAACGAGAAGTTATATAACTCATTTATCACAAAATATCAAAATTGTGAATTTAACACAAACAAAGAAGAAACGAGGAGTTATATAACTCATCTATCACAAAATATCTCAAATTTGAATTTAACACACACACAAAAATAACAAAAAAATAGTGTATTTTTGCATATATTATACAATAATTCAGTTCAGAAACAAGAAATTATACAAAATGTAATGCGTCTGACCTGTTCAAGAGTCCCATTTCGTGATCAACCCGATTACAAGTCGCTAAAGTACTCGGCTTCAAAGATTTTCATGACTTCAAAATCGATATCAAATTTAATTCACCTCGTTCACACGCAATATCAATAACGTTGTTTAGAATACAGCGTTAAGTTCAGTAAATCATTATCGTTTTCTTCAACACTATTAAGAATGTATGTATAGTGTTCTTATTATAAGTAACAACAATTGAAGTGTATTATAAGATTTTATATGATACGCTTTTAAATGATGAATAAACAAACGAACATAAGAAACCTATGTTAAATGTAATAGAAAACCAAGTTCAATGACGAACTTCCTTGATATGATATACAAAATGTAGTGTTATTTTAAAAACAGAAGTAATTTTTGTTAATAATTTTTTTTATCTATGCATATGTTACAAAATTGTAACATTTTTTAACTCAATTATTGATTCTGATTACCCCTTTGGTATCTTCAAACTCTTCTTAATTTAAGTGAAGTTCAGTGCATTTGTATTTGGGGGAATGTGTCAATTTAACGTCTCTATTCCTTATACCACCATATAAACTTAAAACTCAATAAAAATAATTATTTCAATTTTGTTTCTTTGGTAAAGAATATTCAGTCCTCTTATTTTAGCTTCCTCTATATCGATGACGATCTATTAATAAATAACGCACGTTTTATGAATTGTCTGGATCGTATTTGACGCAATGAATTTGATATTAAGGATACTATAGAGATTATAATACATACTTAATATACATTCCTTTCCCTAGAAATTGAAGATAAGGACAGATTGAGATCAAAAGTACAAGACAAACAAGATGACTTCAACTTTCCAATTGTAAACTTCCTTTATAATTTGTAACGATATTTAAGCAGCAAATGCATAATGAATTTATATATCTCAGTACGATATGTCTGGGCCTGATCATCATATCTTGAATTTTTGGCTTGATAGTTAGATTGACGTTGTCACCTTGGACATCAAGGTTGCCCACCTGAATTGGTTGAATGCTACGAATTGTCTCTCTAACAACTTATTCGGGATCTGTTTACACTTGAGTATTCTCTTTCTGTCCAGTGGGGCCGTCATGGTCGTGATCGTATGGTAATTGGATTTACAACTACATATGAAATCAGTTCCTACTACCACTAACATTGTGGGTTCGAATCCCGCCCAGGGTCAGGTGTACTCGATTTATCAGTGACTTGCAGCAGGTCGGTGGTCTTCTGCGGATGTTCTCAGTGACTTGCAGCAGGTCGGTGGTCTTCTGCGGATGTTTTCAGTGACTTGCAGCAGGTCGGTGGTCTTCTGCGGATGTTATCAGTGACTTGCAGCAGGTCGGTGGTCTTCTGTGGATGTTATCAGTGACTTGCAGCAGGTCGGTGGTCTTCTGCGGATGTTATCAGTGACTTGCAGCAGGTCGGTGGTCTTCTGCGGATGTTCCAGTGACTTGCAGCAGGTCGGTGGTCTTCTGCAGATGTTCCAGTGACTTGCAGCAGGTCGGTGGTCTTCTGCGGATGTTCTCAGTGACTTGCGGCAGGTCGGTGGTCTTCTGCGGATGTTCGCAGTGACTTGCAGCAGGTCGGTGGTCTTCTGCGGATGTTCCAGTGACTTGCAGCAGGTCGGTGGTCTTCTGCGGATGTTCTCAGTGACTTGTAGCAGGTCGGTGGTCTTCTGCGGATGTTCCAGTTTCATCCAACAATAGTCACCGTATAACAGAAATACTGTTGAAAGTGGGTTAAATACCACTATCTTAACCCCTTCCAAACTCTTTTACATTGTTTACGACATATGATGGACTTTGACCATTACACGTTGGGTGCCATGTTCGGAGCAGTAAACGCTGCACGTATTTCTTTAATAAAATTGAAAATTATACATATAGGTTTGAGTTATTTTTTTATCAATGTGTGACGTAAAAGTGTTTTTGACATTTACTTCACTGAATTTGGTACTGCTTTGACAACTATTTTACCTATTTTGTTCCAGTATTGTTATACATACTGTTAATAGTGACAGCCGGAACCTTTGAGTCGTAATGAAAGCGGGAGGTTTGGCGCTTTAAAATCTGATTCAACCCACCATTTCTTTAGAAATGCCTGTACCAAGTCGGGGTCATTACGGTTTTCACAGTTTTCCGGTTTTTGACTGGTTTTGTCTGTTTATATACTTATGAGTTTTGACTTTCCCTTTGTAAGATTGTTCGGAGTTCGGTCATTTTGTTATTACCCTTATTTAGGGATTATGGTGTCTTAATGCCACTTTCATCAATATTTCAGTTATATCGTGGCGGTCAGTTTTAATGGTGGAGAAACCGGAGTACCCGGAGAACGCCACTGACCTACCTATAATCACTGACAAACTTTATCACATAATGTTGTATCGAGTACTTCTCGCCATGATCGGGATTCGAACTCACAATTTTAGTGATGATAAGACACTGATTGCACAGTATGGTGTAGTCTAGGAAACTGCTCTATCTTTTATGAATGAATAAAATGCTCATGGTTATTAGATAATTTTAAACTTATGTAAATTTGATTTTATTTACAATAAAAGATATAACGCATCTCGAAAATACATGTTTTGAATATATTCTGACAAGTTTTGTGCATTCTGAACGTTCTCTTTGAAGAACACTAATTATATAATATCCGGTTTTTTTCCATTAGACTCTCCATTTCAATGCGACTGAAAGGCAAATTCATTTTTGCATGGCGGCTTATCATCTGTCCCTCTTCGGTCTACGACTTTACCCTATTGATACCTCCAAACTTTTCTTTTTTTTTCTATCCGCCACATTGGGACATGATGGGCAGCTCTATTGATTGAGCCCCTGGAACCGTCACCAATGCATAGTGAATTTTACATGAAATACAAAACTTAAGATAAAGCCTTTATATGGAAAAATAATAAAATAAAATAACACATAGCGAATGAAAGTGTCAAACCGACATCGTTTTACGAGGAAACATTGTTTTTATTTTCATGCTTACCTTTGTGTACTGGGATAAATGCTCTAAATTTAAAACGACAGTTTTGGATAAATCTCAGAAAAAGCGCTTGGTAGATATGAAATCCTCTATTTGCATACCATAAAAATATTTAACGGACATACAATATAGAGCTTTATTTTCTAAGAGTATTTTTAGTATATTTTTGATGGTTCAGTCACAATTCCAAATTTAGCAACCGCCGATAATACTATGTTTTTTTCAAAGATTAACAAATAGTACCAATGGCAATTGGTGATCCGTATGTGTAGTAAAATGATACAGTACACAAAGTAAAATCAAACAAAAGAGCAAATGCCTTAACAGCAGGAAATTCCGATAAAAGCCCAGATTGAGACTTGGTCTTGATTTTGGGAAAAAAAAGATGGAAATGAAAATTAGGGCTTAACACACAAATAAACGACGCTCACTTCCCTGTTTTGGAACAGGCACTTCAATAAAAAGTTGCGAGGTTAAACTAGTTTTATAATCTATTGTAAATTGATTGATTGATTGTTGTTTAGCATCATGTGAGTAGTAATCCAGCTATATTTATGACGAGCTCAAGATTACAAACAATAAATCAGGTAGGTAAGAAGTTAGCATGGGGTTGGGCTATACGTATGTGTTTTGATTGCTACAAGAGGAAGGGGTGATAGCGGGCAAATTCAGAACGTTTTGATTTGCAACAAGAACATGGCTACCAAGACCAAAAAAAAATATTACATAGTTTAACATTATGCAAGTAGACAGTTTCAAATAAAATGAAACAAAACCCACAAAAATACCACACTGTCGGAACAGTTCCAAAAGTATTAGAACAATTATAGAAAGAGGTAATATCGATACCCCTAACACAAATACATGTCACTTTACTGGCTTGGTACAAACACTACAATAAAAAGTGGCGGGGTTTAACTAGTTTTATTGGTACAACCATCAAAGAAATTAAAATAAAGGAAGAGAAACATTAAGAGTTATGCTTAAAAATAAAGAAAATCGAATTGCAATGTGCATAATGGCTAAGAAACAAAATAAATTACGTTACGTGTAAAGGAAATATATTGAAGGGTAACGCCTAAAACTATAATAAGTCGCCCCACGGATCAATTTACTAATACTCCCTTAAAATGTGAAATAACCTACATTCCGGATAATGTGGAAAATGTGAAGAAAATATATGTCGGATAATGTGTAAGAAATTACATTACGGGTCAGCTTTAAAAAGTAAAAAGAAACTGCAAAGTTTGTAAGTAAATAAAAAGACGTTAATTCGCGGATGTAAAGGTGTAATGTCAAAAAACCAGAGTAAATATGCACCGATTATAAAGGAAATTGCATTACGAATAATTGTTAAAGTAAAAATTTAAATAAAGTATAATTATTAAAAAAAAATTATAGACATTATGTCTATATATATTTTTTTTAAGATATTACATTGAAATAAAAACATAGATATCAAATTTAGTGCGTACGACGCGTCTCTGGAATAACCTTCATTGGGTACTCTCAAAATCGAAAAGTTGGAAAGCCAAATAAATTTGAAGTTTTTGGGAGCAATAAAACAAAAGAGCCTAAACAGGATAGCAAAAATCGGCTCAAGATATTATAGGATAAATTCTTTAAAATTTTTTTTTACAAAATTTACGGTAAAGTCAGAAACAAACACAGAATAAAAATGTCACGGATATTTTATAAATATGATATTATTTACACGTCAAAGGGAAATTAAGCCATGATAGAATAATAAACATTTTAAAATAATTGAAGCGAAAATTCATGCCTGATCCAAGTAATTAAAAAAAAGATATCTTTTACTATGGTATTCAGAACAGACATCTATAGGAAAACAGTAATCTGTGTGAATTAAAACCACAAGGATGTGTAATTTAAGCCCCAAAAAAAAAGTAATGTTTGCATATTTTTATCTACCACGTTAAAGTACATCTAAACCCAAACAACAGTTATTCAAGAAGCTAAAAGTTTGTCTTTAAAATAAAATGAAAAACAAACTAGAGAAATTTGATCTGGTGATCACAGATACCCCCGCATTCCAAATTTTTAATGAGGAAATGAAAAGAATGAACCATGTTGTGATTTATCTTACGACTTATTCATTCCATGGCCATCAAAAATTTACAAATTCTTGTAATTGACATTGTAGTAAACTGTGTATTGCTTGCCAAATTAATTTAGATCAGATTACCTGTAATCATTTCCTTTTTTTCTTTCACTATTTACATCAAAACACTGATTATAAGACATCATAGAAACACACTTGTAATGAAGGAATGCTGAGAAAAGTGAACTGGTGTAACAATTACTTATGAACGGTAAATGTGAAATACACCGTAAGCGAACTTAACATGTATTTAATGGTCCACAGCATTGTTTTAAAGTTTGAAAAGATTTGGTTGAGCCATACTTTAAATATCATCCGGACACCTAAAAGTCCCTATTTTCTAAGAAATAGGGCCACAACTCATGAACGGTAAATGTGGAATACACCGTAATCAAACTTAACCTGTATTTTATGGTACACAGCAATGTGTGAAAGTTTGAAGAGATTTGGTTGAGTGGTACCTTAATTATTATCCGGAAACATAAAAAGTCCCTATTTTCTAAGAGAAAAAGGGCCATAACTCAGGAACGGTAAATGTGAAATACACCGTAATCGAACTTAACCTGTATTGAATGGTCCACAGCATTGTGTTAAAGTTTGAAAAGATTTGGTTGAGCGGTATTTTAATTATTATCCGGAAACCAAAAGTGTGACGGTCGGACGGACATGAGGATCCCTATATAACCCCGACTCGTCGAGCGGGGGTATAAAATTACCACATTGTCAGAACTGTTGCAAAAGTTGTAAGACTTGATTCTGATCCTATTTTCATGTTTTTGGACAATAAAATATGTTTAAGCTAATAATTTTTGCACTGATTACAAGACAAGTTTGAAGATACCCAATGAGGTAACCATAAGCCGTACGTTTATTACAAAGCCAGAAGATACCCAAAGAGATAACCATAAGTCGTACGTTTATTACAAAGCCAGAAGATACCCAAAGAGGTAACCATAAGCCGTACGTTTATTACAAAGCCAGAAGATACCCAAAGAGGTAACCATAAGCCGTACGTTTATTACAAAGCCAGAAGATACACAAAGAGGTAACCATAAGCCGTACGTTTATTACAAAGCCAGAAGATACCCAAAGAGGTAACCATAAGCCGTACGTTTATTACAAAGCCAGAAGATACCCAAAGAGGTAACCATAAGTCGTACGTTTATTACAAAGCCAGAAGATACCCAAAGAGGTAACCATAAGACGTACGTTTATTACAAAGCCAGAAGATACACAAAGAGGTAGCCATAAGTCGTACGTTTATTACAAAGCCAGACGCATTCTCTAGATTTTCGTCGCTTTTAAGATAAAATCGTTCGAAATTTATTATCAAACACGATATTATTATTTTTAAGCAAATGTTTAATTATTAGCTGTCCTAAGATAGAAAGTACAGACATACCTCTACAGTATTGTTACCAACACATATTGTGCCTTTGCTTTGTTTATCTTCGTCTTTTGCATGATGGTATCCAACACATATTGTCTTGTGTCTTATGTTTTGTTTGACTTCGTCTTGTGTACCCAACGTTGCCATGATTGTCCATTTTTGATTGCCCCTTCAGTTTGTCTAACGTTTATAAATGTATTTCTAATGTGATATGAATCAGATCCGCATTCTTTAAAAAAAATTAAATGTTGTGTAATACAATTGCGGTACACTACAGTTATAAGACATGTGACCTCTTAATGCCAGGACAAGAAAAAGGTGACATTTTTAATACAGGTGACCACATAGGCACGTTTTACTATGTATTGAGCATAGAGTAAAGCTATTCCGTGACATGATACATTTTGGTTTTGAAATAAATATCGAAAATATACTATTTGGAAATGCTTCTTTTGAAAATGACAAATACTCTAAGCTGTTCTTGTTCGTCCAAGGGTACATTCTCAACTCAAAAAGATTTTTCTAGAAAATGTATATGCATGTTACACAAGTTGAAAACGACCCTGTATATATACGTTCCTGTATTTGTGTTTAAAGATAAGTATTTCAAAACTGACTGTTATATTTAAGAACCGTTTTTATCCTGTAATGGTTATCTTCAATTGTTGCAATGTTATTTTATGATATTATCTTTATTTTTAGTATATTGTCATTCCTGATATTTGCTTGTACCAGAATACTTCATAAATTTACAATTTGTATCTTATCCGTTTGTCTTGATTTTTATGACAATAAGAAGAGTTTGAAGATACCAAAGGGGTAATCAGAATTCGTATATCGAAGAAGAATAGACAATACAATAACAAAAAGAAAAAGTCTGATTCTACCAAAACGTTCTCTGAAACTAATATCAACATGCTCGAGTTTTTTATGGACAACATATTTGCTATGTTTGGTGAACGTGTTTTTCAACAAACTGCTCCTCTTCTCGCCGACTTGTTCCTTTATTCGTATGAGGCAGATTTCATACAGGGGTTTCTCAAGAAAACAAAAAGAAACTACCCCGATCCATTAATTCCACGTTCCGCTATATAGATGATGTCCTTTCACTAAATAATTCTAGGTTTGGTGATTTTGTTGATTGCATCTATTCCATTGAGCTTGAAATAAAGGATATCAAAGATAGGTCTGCTTCATACCTTGACCTACACATCGAAATTGACAGTGAGGGACGGTTAAGAAAGAACGAAACTTTACGGCAAAAGAGATGATTTCAATTTTCCCATTGTGAACTTTTCATTTATATGTAACAACATTCAGGCAGCACCTGTATATAAAGTATATATCTCTCAGTTGATATTCCAGAGCTTGTGGTTCCTATCAGGATTTCCTTAATAGAGGGGTGGTGCTAACAAGGAAGCTACTGAACCTTCCGGAGCACACGAACTTACCCCCGGTTGAAGTGGAGTTCGTGTTGCTCGATGTTAGTTTACTGTGTATTTTTTGTAGATCGTTATTTTTCCTATTGACCTTTTTTCGTTTGGCCATTATATCTGTCCTTTCATTTACGGATTCTGACTACCCGCTTGGTATCTTGAAACACTTCTTTGGGTTTATTTACTTTTGAAAAACTGATATTCACTTCAGCCAATTGTACTAAAAACGTAGATAATTAGTCCAGTGTTCATGACACATTCTGGAATAACCTTCACCATAGTAAAAAAAAGTTGTAAAGCCAATAAAATGGAAAAACAAAAAACACCGCACTGTCTTAAAAGTTAGAAAATCTCATTTAAAAAATCGTAGAAACAGAGGCAACATAAACATCCCTAATAAATATACACTTGTACATGATCGCTCATTTTGAGAACAATTAAACCAAAGGGTCTAATAGCAAAAATCGGTCACGGTTACCTATGCCTATAGGATATTGACCTTAGTGTTGTTCCAGTATTGTTATAAATACTGTTATAGTGACAGCCGGAACTTTTGAGCCGTAATGAAAGCGGGAGGTTTGGCGCTTTAAAATCTGATTCAACCCACCATTTCTTTAGAAATGCCTGTACCAAGTCAGGGTCATTACGGTTTTCACAATTTTCCGGTTGTTGGCTGATTTTGTCTGTTTATATACTTATGAGTTTTGACTTTCCCTTTGTAAGATTGTTCGGAGTTCGGTAATTTTGTTATTACCCTTATTTAATCAATTACATTATTTAATAACTGTATTTAATTTCAGACATAAATATATCTAATAAACCATGTCATTGCCGATATTCGCTCCATTACCACTTGCATAGTCCGATCTGTTCTTCAATAGTAAAGCGGGAGGTTTTATTAATAATATTAGCATACTTACCATTTGATGTCGATTGTAATTAGGTCAAATTTGATATCAAGTGCATTTTAATTAGCATTAAATTATAAAACAAGAATAAACCCCTTGTATCGGTAATTAACAAGTCACAAATGACATGCAATATATACTTTGAAATAAAACCATCCATTTTCATATATTCAAATAAGTTTTAAGATTGATATATCATATAAATCAGGTGACAAAGTTAAGTGTCTTTGTACAAAGACAAAGAAATGCAATGGTGTTTTAATGTCCAGACTAATTTAGAAAAATAACGGTATAAAGATGAAATTAACTTAGATCTGCCTTGGTTCAAGCAAGGTTTTAATTTCTGAGAAAGTCACTTTTCATTTCTTATGGTGTATATATACTTGGATTTCCGATCCACGCAAATAATAATTTAAAAACATGGAAAATGGGTAATAACAATGACCCAAACGTCGTCGGAACCACAGCACGAAACCAACAAGCTGCCATTGTTCAATTAATCAATGGGTATATCTCTGGAGCCGGTCTGTTGACAAAATGTAAGAATGTCAAAACATTTCACTAGATTTAGAGTATAGAAACCATAACAATGCAGTCTTCCAATTAAGGACACAACTCCTTCAAAGGAGTAATAACGAAATTCAACCTGAACTTCTGTATAAAAACGTAGATATCAAATTTAGTGCGCACAACGCGTTTCTGGAATCACCTTCATGAGATACGCTCAAAGCCATTCTATTTGAAAGCCAAATAATTTCAAAATCTTGGGAGCAAGAAAACAGGATAGCCAAAAGTATAGAAACATTTCGTAAACATTTCCAAAGAAAGCTCAAGTTAGAGACTAAACAAGAGGGATGAAAAACAGACAAGAGTAAAATCAATGTCTCATCCCTGTGGCTGTGTATAAATATTATTTTCAGATATAGTAACCGCAAACATTGATTTTGAGATCGGATCATCCAAAAATAAAATACCCCATCCATGGACACAGTCACGACAAAAGACCACCAATTAATCACGCCAGTATTTTGTTTATTAAATTGGCACATTAATTTCAATGACTACTTTTAAATGTAATCAATATGATTAAAAAGAAGCAAAGTTGAAGACGACATCACAATATGTGATCGTAAAAAAGGATTGAAAGTAAAATATTTTCATTGAATACGCTTATTTTACATATAGTGAAAGATTTTCGTAGAATATATACATCATATTATAATATGATTCCATTGCCTTATTACTTCTGTCATTTTGCACAGGGGGTTGTGGCTACGTGCTTGTCAGGAACAAGCAATAGTTCATTTAGAAATGCGTTTGGTGATTTTTACGGGTCAGGGTCGTACCATTTGTCACTGAAATAGGTATGTAAGTATTTAAGGCTAAGCGATAACAACTGTCATTTAACGTGTTAACCACATTAGTTTCTTTTTAACATGTTAACTGACATTTGAAATTAAGAACAGTAATAAACCTAATCGCCTTCGGTTATTGGTCATCTTTCGTGAATATTTAAAAGGTAATTTATTTCTGTAAGATAGCTTTTAAATCGTTCATTTAAACCAATTCCTCATTTAACACTTATGTGAAGGTCAGTTCAGATTCTTTCTGCATGCCAATTATATTTTGTGCCGTACGTCATACTTGGGATGAAAAGTTTAAAAATTATACCATGGAGGAAGTATTTAAAATCCGTTAATGACGTATGTTCTTTAATAATATGTTATCTTTACACGTTTTTTGTTTATATTTTATTAGTTCTTAATACCGTGGTATTTTGGTTATCATAAGACGAGAAGAAAAAATTGCATATTGAGTTTCTATTCCAGTTTTAACCACAGCTGATTATTTGGCACATAAAACTAGGTTAACCTTGTCACTTTTTACTGAAGTACATTTCCCAAGACAGGCAAGTGAGCGGTCATGTACTTATGTGTTCGAGGTATCGATTTTGTCTTTCTACGATTTTTCTATTGAATTTTAGAACTGTTCCGACCGTATGGTATGTGTTGTCATCTTTGTAGTTTGTGTTGTGTTGTGTGTGTCTTCGTCATGTGTCCAGTGTTGCATGTGTCTCTGGGTTGTCTATTCTCGATTGCCTCTTCGGCTTTCTCTAACGTTTCTTGACATGTAACCAATGACAATGAAACAATGAAAACTAAACAAACCACAAATAGGTAGTATCGAAAGCATAACATTCTTGTAAAATTATTAGCTTAAGCTTGTATATGTTTTGTAGATCGGTGTTTGTCCTTTTTCTTTTGGCTGTTGTATTGTCTGTCCTTAGATTTACAGAATCTGATTACCCCTCTTGGTATCTATCTTCAAATTCTTCTAATTCTAGTATATCACAATGTATTACAGTACCCTAACATACTTTACCCAGAGGACTTGTTGCAGTCGTGGTTTTGTTGAAGTTTATGTTTTTCGATCGTTTGATTTATGTATCAGTGTGGTATTTTTTCGTTTCGCATTTTATTCTCTTCCTTGGTGTATTGTATCCAGAATGTCATTGTTTTGTTCATCTCATATAGTAAACCAGCTGTAGTATTAATATAATATAGAGACTATATGTCTGTTAGGTGGGTGTCAAATATAAATAAAGACAAACTTAACATCAATACAATAATACTCAGTTCAACAAGGACTATATTTCGCTTAAAAGACTGCAACAAAATTGTTTTGAAGCACAATCAATGGCATATATTGAAATAATAAAGATGTAATAATTCTTAATACTAGATATATAACTCGTCTTTTTTTATTCTCTATATATATACGTCTGAAAATGAAAACCAACCGTGTTAGAATTAGATTTTTGAACTGACATTTTTTGGTTCCCCCTCGACGGGATTCGAACTCAAACTATTGATACACTGCAGCACCAATTCCTTAGCTTCATGTCCAGTGGACCACTCGGCCACATCCGCTACATAAAAATATAGCTTCAACAGAACAATAATATTTGAGTTTGACTTTAGTATCTTAATGTCTTCATGAATAGGAGAAAAAAATGACATTTGAATCTGTCTTTCGTTACACATATGTTTATTTTTTCTTACGTTACAATGATAAGTATTGATATATTATTGTCATTTGAAACAATTTCTTACAATATCATACGCTATATGCCTGGTGAACTAAATAACTAGCAACTTTTACATCTTTATGTTTCAGTATGGTGTCTTATAGCGTGTGGGTGTAATGTTGCTGAGGGAAATCTATCAATATACCAAGTAAAACAGTAATATACCAATTAGAGGAAATAGCAAATACTATTTAGTGGAAATAACAAGGAAACAGACAAATACTAATTAGAGAAAACAACAAAATATAACTTACAGGAAACAAGATAATACGAAGTAGAGGGCTAGTAACATGCCATGTAGAGAAATAGTATCTACCAATTCTAATTCAATTATTATAAAACAGGTTTTTGTCAATGACTAATGTTTACCATCAAATCCACAATTTGCATGCCGTAACTAAGGGTTTTAGAGCGAAGAGTCCAGCGTGTAGGTTAAATTAGAGGAACAGTATACTACCAATTAGAAAGACCAGAACATTTCAAAGTACAGGGAACATTTTTGTTTCAAAATTATCTTTAAAGATTTAATAGAAAAGAAAACGAGGAAAAATTAATATGCATGTTATTAGCAATTTTAGAAATCTGCAAGACACAATGACCGTGATAATGTAATAACTAGAATAATATCTGCATATACAATCAGTAAATAAAATAAGTTCAGAATACCTCCTGAACATGGTTAAGCCTGTTAGTGTATGCAGAAAAATTGTGTTTTTTAAGACTTCAAATTGAACGTCATGATATAACTGACCAATTGTTAGAATAAATATTAATGATATATAATCGTAATCATCTTCCCTGTAGTAGATATGTATCCCTTTATTACTTTGTCGCCATTGTGTATACAAACTGACTATATTTGTTGTATCGCGTGTTACTAGTGGTTTCTGGGTACAAAATCGCGCTTCCATTACCTAATTATACACGATGTATACAGTGATGATAGTGACGACTTTAAGTGCTGAACACAGTAAGCTGTCCACCATTTCCCCGTGTAAAGAATGGGGGTATACCCTGTCGATGGGTTGAGATAGAACGTCTTTTCCCAACTCCCCATACCTTTCCATCGACACAGCGCGCCAATTTCAAACCGTTCTTTTGTGCTACGTGCAGATTCCCTCACAGTTATTTGACCTACGTGCAGTTTGCCGCGGAAATAATGAGTTATTTCTTGTTCCATGGAATAAAACTTTAAAATATCTTAATATTTCTTGCTTGGTTTCTATAGTAAAGTATAATAATAGAAATTATCAGCTGTCATTTGTCATGCATGGTCTAACGTGACGTCACTAAAGCTTTCATTCAAAAAAAAAGGTTAAAACAAAAAAATCAGAAAGGTGTTTAAATTGTGAAATTACCGATAAAAAAATTAGTAGTATTTTTTTTCGCTCGACAAGGATTATCAGGTCCATATCAGATTCGTTCTTCGAGCTCATCTGATATGCACCTGATAATCCTTGCCTTACGAAAAAAATACTAATAATTGATATTTCCCTCTCATTTCTGTATGATGTTCATATAATGTTGAACTGTAATGCATGCAATAATTGTCAATGAATGTTAAGCGACCAACAATCAAACAACCTTTTGGTATTTAATTTACATATTGGCTAAACCACATCGGTAATATGGTGATTAGCGTGCTTTTCTCGATGACGGTAGAATGTGGGTTCGAGCCCCAGTCGGGTCAATCCAAAGACTGTGACATTGGTATTTGCTGCTTCTCGTCCGTCATGAAATATTTCTTCAGCAACAATCAATAAAAACAACAGAATATTGAAGAGCAGTCGATCAAATTGTATTATCATCCAGGTTGTTATTGTAAACAAACATCCGGGACTATGTTCCGTATTTATATTTATGCATCGATTTCATTGGACAGTATTCCGTGGCAGACAAGTGAGCGCGTGTCCATGTCTCCTATGGATGATTGCCTTTCGCGACAGAATTATAAGCACAAATATTTTCATAAATTCAGACATCTAACCTATTGCTTCTAAATTTAACATAGGTAGGTTGCAAGGACGGAGATATTAACACTATATTAGAAAACGTTTGAAGTTACAACTATTTTTTAGAAAACACTGTCATGATGATGGCTACAATAGTACTTGTGTAATGTGATGTTCACGTTACATCCGGTCGATTCGAATTCGTGGTATTAACACCAACGGGTGTCATCGTCCATGTGACACGTAGAAACTACGTTTCGATCGTAGATCCTATTCATCATAATAATGTATACTTGTCATTTATATTAAGAGAAATTTGTAGATACCAAAGAGGTAATCAGAAGCCGTATATCGAAGAACAGGCAATACACTGGCCAAAAGAAAATGAACAATCAACGTTCTACAAAACATTACACAGAAAACAGAAGATCGAGCAACACGAATCCAACTAAATACAGGGAGTGAACTCATGTACTCCGGAAGGGTAAGCAGTTCCTCCTCCATGTGTGGTACCCGACTTTTAAGGAAAAATGTGCCGTATGCCAGCTATACTCTTAACGAGAACATATTTACACAAAATGTTGCACCAGGATGGCCCTACATGGTAAGACTGGAATTTAAATTAGCAGAGAACAAAGGCATCAATTTCCTTCTCACCCGAAGGGCGAGTTGTGTGCTTGATTCACCCCATCACGACTTATGCTTTTTGGAGTCGTACTACCCACAGCAGAAAAACGAGGCGACCGTACTCCCGAGGTCACCTCTGGAGGGTATTTCCCTGTGTATTTCAATTTAGTTATCCGGATTGTATGTTTTTGCACAGTCACGCAACGTCGACATTTTTTTCCTGTAAATTATCCACACATTTGTCAAAAGAGGTGTGTCCTCATTTCAGTTCTAACCCACAATATGATATTCTATACTGTTCATTAGTTCACAAATAACATTTCTCTATGTCTACATATCAAAATGTTTTAATGAATTAATTTGATATTTATCAGCTCTTAAAAATCTGATGATATGAGATAAACATCTAGTGTGTATCAGTTTAAGGTTAAACACATTTGTAAATACCACTATCTGGTTGCTCACTTGCCAAATATAATAAAAATTAAGAATTCAACACATTTGATTGTCGTATTATCTTACTTTATCGCTAAACTATATACAACATACGCATATATTTTGACATAATTAGATATTTATTTACTCATAAAAGTGTCACTTCTTATTTCAGTTTGAGGTTGAAATATTTCTGGAATTAGAGTGAGATTTATATCTCGTGCATATCATAGTGTTGACCCACGTGTCATTGTCTTTTATTAGTCAGCTGGCGAGTATGCCAAACCAAAATGCATTGCACATTCTTTATCTATTAAAAGTATGGGGGGTTAGGGTCATGGTGTTTAACGCCACTTTCAATAATATTTCAGTTATATCGTGTAGGTACGTTTTATTGGTGGAGGAAACCGGAGTACCGGAGAAAACCATCGACCTGTCACAACTCACTGACAAACTTTTTCATATAATGTTGTATCGAGTACACATTAGTGGTGATAGTCACTGATTGCATAGGTAGTTATTAATCCAACTACCATACGACGGACCCCTTAAAAGCATGGGCAGGTGGATTAGAACTCACCTAACATACGTTGTGTTGTATACATCTTATTCTCCTCACAGATCCTGCGCCATATATCAGTGACAAAACGCTACGCCAAATCCACATAATATAGGCGTATTAAGTCCCAGATCTTTCAACCAACAAAAATAAAACAGGTCAAAATCCATATAGACGCTATATGATCTCGAGTCGCAAACACTTCCTGGTCCTTTCCTAATTCATGACTTATCACCGGATTTGTAACTAGATTAACACGACGGGCAACACTAGTGGAGCAGGAACTGCTTATCCTTCCGGAGCACCTGAGTTCACCCCCAGTTTTTAGTGGGGTTCGTGTTACTCGATCTTTAGTTTTAAATGTATGTGTTGTAGATCGTTGTTTGTCCTTTTGTACTTTTTCTTTTGGCCATTGTGTCGTCTGTTCTTCGACATACGGATTCTGATTACCCCTTTGGTGTCTTCAAACTCTTCTTAGTACAAATTATTGTTGATCGTCCCATAGCTCCTGAACGATAAATGTGATAATAGACAATATAGAGATCATCATACCATCCAATCCCAATAATCTGGTGTGAACACAATGGGTCATGGCAAAGTGGAGGTTAGTCCGCGATATGGTTACAACTGATTATCTGTCATGAAATGGATTCCCATGACAACAGTGCAAATAATCAAAAACCATTACAGACCATTATACTAACATTCCTAATAATCTCTTCAAGTGTGAAGACAATGTGTTGAGGGAAAGAGAGTTTATGCGGGACATGATTTTGGAACGCAACGCGACGGATGCCACTAGTTGAACAGCAACTGCCTACCCTTCCGAAGCACACGGGTTCACCCCGGTTGTTAGTGGGGTTCGTGTTGCTCGACCATTAGTTTTCTGTGTATTTTTTGTAGATCGTTGTTTGTCCTTTTTCTTTAGGCCATTGTATTGTCTGTCCTTTTTCGATTTACGGCTCCTGAATACCCTTTTGCTATATTCAAACTCTTCATCTGACAGTGTGATATTTTTATGTTTTTTTTATTTTATTCTTAATATGTGTGATATTTGTTTGAATATATGATCAAGTATTATGTATTGTGACTATGCTATTGAATGTAATATTGTGCATACACCAATAAGCCGTATTGCTTTTTGGAATAAAATATAATTTTTATCATAACATTGTTATAATTAAATGCTTTTGGTTTTCTTGTTTTTGGTTTCTGAATTGTCATGTTGGCATTGATTGAATGTTGATAGTTGGTGCTTAATGTCTAGCGAAAAATGTTTCATGCATAGTGAGATAGAGAATATCGAAAAACTATACTGAGAAAAGGGGGAGGGATTAGAAATCCGGGGAAACAATTTCCTCTGAAGAGAAGAGAATAGGGTAGAGACTAAAATCTAAACCTTAGCAGATATTTCACTTTTTGGAATATACAAAAGGGGTTTTATACGTGCAGGGAGCATGACACTATCCGAACACGTGACCCAATACGTGGAGAGAACACGCCCTATCCATTAGTGTTGGAAGCACTTGGCTGTACTGAGGATTAGAACTAGATCATGTCGCCACTACCAAGTCGCTACCTGGAACATCCGGGCATATATTCTTGTGATTTACTTGCGTTCTACTCGTTATTTTTTTTTCATGTAGTTTGTGTTTTTGTTTGTTTGGTCAAATATTTGTTTGTTGATGACTGTTTTCTTTATTTTTTGTTTTTGATTGTTTTGTTTATTTATTTTGTTTGTTTGTTTGTGTGTATTTTTTTTTTTATTTGATTGCTTTGTTTTTTGTTTGTTTTAGTTGTTTGTCTTTAGATACTTTTTCAGATTGTCAATTTGATAGTAAATATTTTCCGGCTTGGATATTTTGAATTCTTCGTAAAATATTGGTTTAACATTATGAACGACATCGTTATTTTAATTTGTCATATTTGTAGGTCGGGCACCACTTGTAAAGTTGAATACAATAATACGTATGTAATGCATTGAATTAGTATAGACGTCTCATCGACGTTCATTATTTAAACCTTAGAATTGAAGAAAATGAAATACAATGTTTTTGTTAAAAGTTAAATATGAGGTATTAGTTCTTATTACAATTTAATAAGCAAGTTATACATCATCGCGTATTGACGTCTGTGTTTTATATTGTCAACACTTCGTAAATATCATTTTTGTTTTTTCGTATTATGTTCGGATAACAGTAGTGTTATATTTGTCTAATAATTAAAAAAAAATGTAAACCCACTTGACAAATCAGCCACTTAATTGAAAGTTGTATGCATGGCTGGAAATACTAGTTGCCAACCCTATCGTGTCAACACGCGTATACCGCGCTATCTCACACGAATCTTGAATGTTTTACAAAGACGAGAGATGAAGTAATATATAGATGCTGCACTGATTGATAAAACATGCACTCAAATTCGCATGTGATATAACTCGACTCATGTATGTTTATGAGATAAGGACATCAGTTTCACATTATCAAAGTACTCCGTAGTTATTTACATCACTATGTTTTACTTTACTGTAACGAATAATTTGTTTTTAAATTAATATCCGACAAGAGACCACAAATGCATAGAAATGACCATGCTTTTAGCAAATTTATAAGCAGCGCTCGATCTGAATTAAAATTTCAATAGAAAACGAAAAAAAAAATGAAATTCTCTAAAATTATAATTCTGATATAATACTAACTCTCGGATGTATCAGATTCAATATTCACTATGGTAAATATTTCATACCAAAGCAAAAAATAAGTGACACAATGAGATTCCACCATAAATAAAAATTCTGAGACGATTTCATAATCTGGGATGTTCTTAATACATAATACATTTTATAACGCATTATTTACAACACAAAAAATGCACCGAGATGCATTTGTATATACTGCAAAAAGCCCATGTTTCTTAAGATTTATTTATTTACGGAACGACGATTTAACTTTAAGGGATGGCTACGCTCTTTTTAAATTTCTGTCGCCTAATTGATAGACAACAATACCTTAATTAATCAGTTCCTGTAATTGTCAACAAAATGTTTTATGAAATTTGGAGAAAACTATCGATTTTCCATGTTTTTATTTTTAAAAAAACAACAGATTTTTTGGCTTCGTGTGAAACAAATCTGGCTGGAGGAAAACGCAGCTTATCGCCCTAAAAGTTAAATGGTTGGTCCCTTTTATATGTTATTCTTTTCCTTTTTTTTTCGATATACCCTTTCAAACAAAAACAAAAATACCCAAAAATCATAAATACCAATATAATACTATTTCTTAAATCTATAACATAACACATAGCACAGTATCAAGCAAAACAAATAAATTACTAGACTCTGTAAACGGGTTTTGATGTTGTCATTTAATATTAAAGTCTTTTTTGAAAGTTTTTTTGGTAAGAATCGTGTTGATCATGGTTTTAGTTTATTGTGTTGTTTTTATTTGACTTCGTCTGGTGTCTTGTGCATCCAGTGTTGCCAGTGTCGCTGGATTGTCCATTCATGATTGTCCCTTGGGTTTAATGTAGTATTTATTTACACAAAACATGATAATCATGTTTAATTGCAAAGACGATTTTCACAACATATACTGGATATTTTTAGGATAAACAATTTATTTGATTTGATCTATTTTTTGCACGAGATCTAAGGACAACAAAATTAGTATAATACAATATATATATATATATATATATATATATTTAACATCTTTTTTTGGTGTTGTTGTGCTACATTTTAGACGTCTATATATATATATATATATTATCCAATTGGGCCCTTAAAACTAGTTAGCCCTTCCGTTTTTATTGAAGTGCCTGTACCAAGCCAGGAAAGACGACAGTCGTGTATTTGTGTGTTTCCGGCATCGATTTTCGCTTCTTTCTACAATTTGTCTATTGTGGATACATTATTTATCAAATGAGAAGCGGCAAGCGATCGATTTCATGAGGTAATAAACACATTTAAAATGTTTAAATGGCCTCTTGTTTGACCGACGAAGCCTTTGAAAGATCTAAACTTGTTCTTAGCTTAGTCTATAATTCAATGATAACTGAACCTCCAACGGAAATACATACATATAAATATACGATGAAAAACATGCACAGATTCGCTTCAACTAAAAACGAAAATGTATTGATAAATTGTAGTGTTTCACGTTACGTGACGAATACATGTAATCAATTTAACACAACACGAATCATATGACATATTCAAATAGATGAAATATAATTTCCTTAGATTTTTAGTTGTGGAATTAATCATGACTGTTCAAAGTAATTCATATGATATATATATAATATTTTTCGTGATAATGTAATTACATGTTATACAAATCATTCATGTTTTTGTCGTTCTTTTGTTATTTCGATTTTCTCGTTGTTCCATCCGAAGTGTTATTTATTTTAACATTAAAATCATTGATACTGAAAATTTCTCCTGTCATTCAGATAAAATATGTTTTTTTGTTAATTAATTTGTTAATTTCGTTTTCAAGAGATGTCATATAATTTTCTAAAGCACATGCATGACCGCATCGTTTCGCTAAGACGGGAGGTTTGCACCCATAAAACTTGTTTAACCCCGTCACTTTTAATTGAAATGCCTGTACCAAGTCAGGAAAATGAGCGGTCTTCTATTTGTATGTTAAGGGTATCAATTTTGTCTCTTTCTATGAATTTGCTATGGTATTTTAGGACAGTGTGGTATTTTTTTTCCTTCATTTTACTACTAATATTAATATTATTTTTTTGAATATTTTTTATTCCATTTTTGTAGTCACATAATATGAAAATATATAACAAGTAATGTACTTTTTCCCTAAATGTATTTTTTGTTTTAATTTAAAATTATTATAATATTCCTTTATACAACATATTTTTATTAACAATACAGATATATTAATACTAATAATCTAAGCAATAAATCAGTAAAAGTGACAAACTCAGCCTAAATTACCTCATAGAGGTACAAATATTTTTCATAGAACAATAGACAGTATGCACAAAATATTTTAAAGATACGGAGTGGAATTTTGTTGCCAGTATACATATTCTGTATCCAAGATTCTCTTTAACATAAGTAGTTTGCAGACAGGAGCTGGAAATATACCATGAATTTACTTGTAACAAAAATGTAGATTTCAAATTTAGTGCACATGATGCGTTTCTGGAATAACCTTCATCAATATCGAAATATTGAAAAACCAAATAATTTAAAAGTAGATGTGTTTTTGCTACCATGATGCCATGAGATAAATTTAGAATGAAATAATTTCTGTCTGTTAATGCCATCTGTTCATAATATAAATAGGAAACAAATATTATAAATATATTCAAATTCAATGCCCGGTAAGTGTCATATAAAAATCAAGATATTGTATGATTTCAAACAACATTGAAAACTGTTTTTCCAATTAATACAACAAAATTATTATTTCTATTTAATATCAACTCATATTATTTGATTTCAAAACAAATTAAATACTTATTCTCAATTTAAAAACAATATGTGTAATGAAACTGCCATAGAAAAATAAAGTATATAAATATGAACTTTTGTTGAAAGTGGCGTTAAACACCATGACCCTAACGCCTCTAAATATGAACGAAGAATATCTGACATTTCAACATTTCTACTTCAATACATTACAATTGTACAGAGAACTTACCTGGCAAGACGGATGTTAATATCCTTGACACATTGTCCTACTTACACTAACTAAAACAGGTCGATTTTATTACTTTGTGATAATCCCTTTGAAATATAAAATCAAAAGAAAGCTTATATGATATATTATTTATTAAAATTAAGTAATCATTGAAACATATAATATCTTTGTAATCCCCCAGTATGTTCACTACTTTCACAATAAAAAATGCTGACTATTCGGAAAATATTATTATGAATATAGCATCAATGTCAAGCTAAGCCTGGAGCATATAGGTCATACTTTTCTATCTCTCTCTTGTCAAAACATTTAATATTATATAAATTTATTGTTTAAAGTAATATGAAAGGCAAATATCGTGGAATTTTTGGAGAAAATATTTTCACTTATTATGTCACTTAATTTTAACTAAAATCAACTGCATAACATTAAAAATCCGCTCAAAAGCAGATTTTAAGAGCAAATCGCCAAATATTTGACAGCAGATAATTCTGTTTTCTCGCACAGTAATGCAAATGATATGTGCGTGACCCAAGATTTGAACTCTTTCGAGGAGATTATCGCTCATGCGCACTATTCAGTTGATGAAAAAAATGTCGGATGCAAGTAAAAATATATTCCGTGTGTTCCACATAAGAATAATTGCACCCCAAAAAAATGGTTCACACGACATGAAACAGACAGATTCCTCAAAAATCATTGTCAGGAATGTGTGCGTGCTTACCTCAGCATCCATGATTGTTTATCTTTTCGTCACGAGGTCATGATCGGCAATCATCGGAACAAAACAACCGAAAGTTAATCAGTCTCCACAACAATGGCGAGGACGATAAACATCCACACGGATTTGCAGATTTATAATTGTTGGGAACATATTTCAACTTGAAACATGCATGAATAGCTTAGTAAAGGTACTGCCGTATTCCAAATTGAATTTTCAGGGAAAAAATTTCTTCACCCAAAACTGGTGTAATATTACTTTAAGGAAATGTTTTTATCAACTTCTTTAAGCTGTTCTAGTAACATATTTATAGTAAGATTAGGTTAAAACTAGTTCATACAGCTGATCATGACGTGGTATATTTTTATTTTACCGTCCTACAATCTGACCACGAAATAAATAAAAGGGTTAGAGAAAAGGTACAATTTACACAAACAATTCAGAGAAAATATATGGAAGGGATTGAAAATATGTTTTTCTAAAATAAATATTGTCTATTGTCTTGAATAATTATTTCATTAATTATTCAAGACAATACTGCTGTATAATTGTAATTGAATGTAGATCAATTTGTTTTCATTTTATTTGTACGTTCTTACTATGTCTTTGTCTATTTGACTTTTGTACGTTGTTTGTATATATTCCTTGTATATGCCTTCAACCCTTCGGGGTACAATTGAGCATTGAATTAAGAATTTAATTAAAAGTCTACTTGCACGTAAATCGTATGGTAACAAATATCAACTGTTCTCTTAGCAATTGCAAAAGTTGAGCAGGAAATGCTTACCTCTTTTTTTTTATTTTGTGCGGATCGTGTTTCACAACTTTTAGTGTTTGTGTAGTGATTTGTGGATCATTGTTTATCCTTTTAACAATTTTTTTTTCTTTTTTTTCGATTTACGGCTTCTGATTATCAATTTTGGCATCTTCAAAGATTACATATAATATACACAATTGCAATAAACTGAAAAACAAAAACTTACTCAGTTCCAAAAATCTCATAGAAAAAATCGTAGAAAGAGGCAAAATCGATACCTCTAACACACAAATATCTTTCTCGACTTGGTAGTGGCATTTCAATAAAAAGGTACGGTGTTAAACTAGTTTTATGGGACAGAAAACGGAAAAAATAAAATTATGTGATCACTGTAATCATGGAGGGCTCATTACACAACATTATATATATATACTAATGGAAAAAAGAAACTGTGCATTCTAAAAATTAATATATATTTTTTTATGACCGGGTATTTAATTTTTTATTAGTCATGACTAGTTGAAATATTGATTTTTATGCTATCGACCAGTCGCGGGAAACTTGCACGGATTTTGACACGCTCTATGAGTACACCTCGTGTATTTGGCCTTCTTTGTTTATCATTCTCGTTTAACGATTTGTGACTGTTTGAGGTTTACTAAGGTTTGTTTTTGCCCCTACACATCAGAAAAACAGTTTTGTTTGAATGACATTAATTCCAGTGGTATGCCACGTCTCGACGAAAATCAGCGTCTTCGTGCTATTGGTATGCTCCAAGCTGGACTGGCACAGAACGTTGTTGCTAGACATTTAGGCTGTCATCGCAACACGATACTGTCATTATGGAGACGATTTAGACAATCTGGCAACACTAGAAACCACAGACGTTCAGGTCGTCCACGTGTAACGTCACGTCGTCAAGATAACCACATAAGGCTGGTGCATCTGCGAAATCGATTCCAGACGTCAAATCTCACTGCAAGAAGCATCCCCGGATTACGACCGATCAGCTCTAGAACAGTCCGCCATAGACTTCGTGAACATAACATCAGGCCAAGACGTCCCGCAATCCGTCTAGGCTAACGTGGTGTAGACGTTATTTAAGATTCAGAATACAGGATTGGGCCAACATCCTGTTTACAGATGAATCCCGATTTCACCTAGACAGCAGTGATGGCCGTTCTCGTGTTTACCGCCGTGTAGGAGAACGATATACAGACGCCTGCGTCATTCAACGTCAATCGTTTGGTGGTGGCAGTGTTATGGTGTGGGGAGGCATAACAGCACATGGCAGAACACCATTGGTTGTTGTCGCCGGAAATCTGACCGGTATACGCTATCGGGATGAAATTGTTCAGCCTTATGTCATTCCGTTCATCCAAGTTCAGGCCAACAACGTCACATTTCAGCAGGACAACGCTCAACCACATGTTGCGCGAGTAATGCGTGACTATTTGACACAGTAAGACGTGTTACCATGGCCAGCAGTTTCACCCGATCTTTCACCCATTGAGCATGTTTGGAATGAAATGGAACGACGGTTACGCCATCTGCCAAATCAGCCAGTAACGTTAGCCGAAATTGGTTTGGTATTGATCCGCATTTGGAACAATATCCCACAAGCATTTTTCAACAACTTAGTTAGATCAATGCGTCGCTGTTGCCAAGCATGCATTAATGCAAATGGTGGACACACACGCTACTGACTTTGGTAATGTCTAAAGAGCTTTGTGTTGTTTAAAACGTTTACCAAATGAATTCAAGTGACGTTAAATGTTATTGGCCTGATGGTTTGGTGAAAAATGCATTATTCGACAATATACTGTACACAATTAATAAATTTTATTTTGATATTGATCTTTAATTGTTTTTTTAGTAATGCACAGTTTCTTTTTTCCACTAGTATATATATATAGGGAGTGGATGTAGTCGAGTGGTCTAGGGCGCTGGACGTAAGGCTAAGCGAATGGTGCTGCAGTGTAACAATGGTGTGGGTTCAAATCCCGTCGAGGGAAGAACAAAAATTTGACAGCTCTAAAATCTAATTCTAACACTGTTTGGTTTAATTTTCAGACGTATATATATATATATATATATATGTTGTGTACAAGTTGTGATTTTATACAAGTTATAACTTGTACAAAACTATTGTACAAATTATAACTTGTACGACACAAAAATACAAGTCATGACTTGTACAATATTGGCCTGTAAAAGTTATAACTTGTACAAAATTAAGCCACAAAAGTGTTTCAACTGTATATTTTACTAACAACACATTACTAAAGTGTCCAAACCAAACCAAATTTATTATTTGCATGAATTAAACTCTGTAGTACAGACTAATAAGTAATATTTATATTAGTACAAACATTAACACAGATAGAGAGATTGGAAATACTGTTACTGAAACTTACTGGACATACTGAGCGAGTACGTAAACGAGCATTCTCTGGTAGCGTTATTATGGATACATTACCGGAAACTCAGGACGTTGATTTCTTCTCAGAAATAACCAATTCAAATATAGTTCGTGCCTGTAAACGTGCATTATCAGGACAACAGACACAGGCTGTTTCACTAACACGGATCACTAAGCAAACAGTTCTTAAGAAAGGTGACAATGTAGTTATACCAATTCCCGCAGTAGATAGAGGTCCTACTGATCCAAGAAATATCAAAGATGTTGTTACACAAGTAAATGATCATGGTGGTTACAATGTTGGTACAAAAGTGGGTTTGATTAAAGGCTACTTATGTAGAAATCAAATTGAGTTCTGTGAGAGTGAAACTGTGAATGTATCAGATGTGCCTGATAGTGAATTGAGTTTGAGAGTGGATGCAAGGAGGTCAGGGAGTTTTCCATTGTAACTGTAAGAAATAAGGGTAATAACAAAATTACCGAACTCCGAACAATCTTACAAAGGGAAAGTCAAAACTCATAAGTATATAAACAGACAAAATCAGTCAAAAACCGGAAAACTGTGAAAACCGTAATGACCCTGACTTAGTACAGGCATTTCTAAAGAAATGGTGGGTTGAATCATATTTTAAAGCGCCAAACCTACCGCTTTCGTTACGGCTCAAAGGTTCCGGCTGTCACTATAACAGCATTTATAACAATACTGGAAGAAAAGAGGTAGAATAGTTGTCCAAGCAGTACCAAATTCAGTGAAGTAAATGTCAAAACACTTTTACGTCACACATTGATAAAAAAAAATTGACATTTTTGTTGACTTCCTTATCTTTATACATTTTCACTATATGAAAATGCATCGTTTATTATCGTCTCTGCAGAGACGGAATATATTTCGACAAGATCTTGGTATCGGAATATAAACTTTTTAAGAGATCGAATAAGGCGAATCTTTTTATAGCCCTGGTCCAGTAGCCTGTTTCTCAGATGAAGATCACGTTTCAGGAAATCAGAATAATTGCTACTGGCCCTTGCATAACGAATCAATTGCGAGATGTAAACACCATATGCAGGAGAAGCTGGTATATTGCTGCACATATTTGGACAATTTATGATTTTAAAATTGAAGTCGTCCCGTTTATCATAAATTGTAGTACTGAGTTGACCACTGTCGTCAAATTCGAGGTATAAGAACGATAGCTTCAAAACAAGTAGGTGTAAATGCAGCAAATTTAATGTATTGTGTAATTCAAGATGTCACCAGTCACTTTCTTGTACTAATAAATAGTTGTCTAAATTAACTAAAACAAATTTACATGTGTTTGATTGATTTTTCATGTAAGATACTAAAATTCCTAAAATGAATTTCACTTATGAATAAACCTTTTGTGTACTAGTTTTGCCTATGTAGATAGTTTTTGCTATTTTGTTGTAATAACTTACTTTTCAAGTTGAAATATGAATTTATTTTTTCTCAGAAAAGTTGTACAAGTTGAAACACTTTTTTCACTGAATTTAGTTATAACTTGTACAGGTCAAAATTGTACCAGTCTTAACTTGTATTTTTGTGTCGTACAAGATATAACTTGTACAATATTTTTGTACAAGTTATAACTTGTACACAACATATATATAGATGTGGTCGAGTGGTCTAGGGCGCTTGACGTAAGACTAAGCGAATGGTGCTGCAGTGTATCAATGGTGTGAGTTCAAATCCCGTCGAGGGAAGAACAACAATTTGACAGCGCTAAAATCTAATTCTAACAGTTTGGTTTAATTTTCAGACGTATATATATATTAAGGTCTGATAAAAGTAGCCAAGGTATGAACCTACGGGATGTCGGATCGGAAACAAGTGTTAACGATTCTGTGCAAGCAAACAAAAATAATAAATAAACGTCTAAAATGTAGCACAACAACATAGAAAAAGATGTTAAAATATAACAAAAATAACTACAAGTCTACAAAAAGACTAATTATAATCAAATTGACGGATATTTCGCTTGACCGACAAGCTTCATCAGCGTCTGTAATCTGATTTGAAAAATTGTCACGTATTCATCAGTTATCGTGACGTAAAAATCATAATCTTTAACTTTATACTTTATATTATTAAAATATATATGTATTAAAGAATATGAAAACAATGAGAAAAAGTAATGATGAAATTTACCAACTAGCTAAGGACCAGGCACTGGTAAAAAAGATAAAAAAAAACAACAAAAGATTTAGGCCTTTTTGTTTATGCCCTCCGGATGTAATGTGTGTAACTCGCGGATCCAAAAACTCTCTTTTTTGTCTTTGATTCTCTTTCCAACTTGGATTGTGGTCAATGATATAAATGTTGGATCTACCAAAGTCATCCAATGAGTGCCCCAGCGACACAGAGTGTTGACTCACGGGCAAGAGCGTATTTTTCGTAAGGACACTTCTGTGTCCATTCATTCTTTTGTTGAATGGTTGGACACTTTCTCCTACGTATTGCGACCCGCAGACGTGACAGTCAAGGAGGTAAACCACATTAGGTGTTTTGCAATTGACATTGCAAAAGATTTTATACTCCTTTCCTGTCGTCTTACTATGGAACACTTGTGCGTGTTGCAGTTGGAGACAGCACTTGCAACGCTTGTCACGACATGGTTTACACTGGCCGACCGTCGATGAAGGTCTAGATACCGCAGCTCTGACCAGTGTATCCTTAATGCTTTTAGGTCGCCGGAACGCTACAACGGGTGGTTCAGGGAACAACTTGGCCAGCGTTTCACTTTTTTCAATTTCTTTCCAATGATGACGGACAATGCCTGCAATTTTCTCTAAAGAGGGATGGTAAGTGAGAACAAGGGGAACCAGTTTGTTGATCTTTTTTTCTTTGTATTCCAGGAGGTTAATTCTGTTAATTTCACTGGCCTTTGAAAACCCACTCTCTATAACTTTGTCATTATATCCCCGTCTCTGCAAATTGAAGCACGATTAAAGCAACAGGAAACAATGATTGAAGTAACATGACATGCATATTTATTATACATCTCAAATTAGATAATTTCTATTTGGAAAGGAAATATATCGCACTATTTTCAATAAGCAGGTCATTGACACGCACATTTCTGACATATTTTTTGTACAGCTGTAATCTGGTATATGTCAACATGAAGGAACACGATATATCACATTTAAAATGGAATGTAGGAACGTGTTGGTTCATGGTCGAGATACAAAGTCCAGGACAAATTAGAATGAATATTGTTAAGGAACTCGTAATCAGTCATTACATCGATACCCCCCGCTGATGAAATAATATCCCCCAGTATTCAGATTATTTAAGGATTGATCGCAATTTTTGTTCGGTTCATGAAGAAATAAGCTCAATCAGGTTGTACACACCACGTAACCCGCGCATTTACGCAAGGGTGTGTACAACCTGATTGAGGTTATTTCGAATGAACCGAAAAAATAATTTTGAATTAATTCATAAGGATTTTATGAATTAATTCAAACTTTTTTTGTTATGATATTGAAAAACATATTTTTTTTTTCAAAATAAGGCAAATAATCGGAAATAAATTTAAATAACCCCAAAGATGCCTCATTTAAAGAAAATCACGCGACGCCTTGAGAACGACGTTTATTTTTATATTCAGTACATTGACAAATAACCTCAACTTTTTAAACCAATAAAATACGTATAAAATGACATGTGACTATAAAATTAATTTATATTTATAATGTAATAAACCGTTCATGAAACATTCAATTATAATCAATACTAAGATTCCCCGGACACAAGTAAGGGGCCGTCGTGGTCGTGATCGTATGGTAGTTGAATTTACAACTACCTATGCAATCAGTGCATATCACCGTTGATGTGAGTTCGAATCTCGATCAGTGCGAGGTGTACAACATTGTGATAAAGTTTGTCACTGACTTGCGACAGGGGGATGGTTTTCTCATGGTCCTCCACCAATAAAACTGACCGCCACGATATAACTGAAATATTGTTGAAAGTGGCATTCAACACCATCAAACAAACATCTGACACAAATATGGCCGACTTGGGCTATTCTTGTCATGGTTCCCAAAGATAAAAAAAAATGGTTGACGTTTGATGTCGGTTTATTTTAGAAACGTGTCGTGCGTAATTATTCATCTACATTTTTACTACAAAACTTTACACCTTAGTAAGAGGACAACAATGAAATAACTGAAAACTTTACACCTTAGTAAGAGGACAGCAATGAAATAACTGAAAATTTACACCTTAGTAAGAGGACAACAATGAAATAACTGAAAACTTTACACCTTAGTAAAAGGACAACAATGAATTAACTGAAAACTTTACACCTTAGTAAGAGGACAACAATGAAATAACTGAAAACTTTACACCTTAGTAAGAGGACAACAATGAAATAACTGAAAACTTTACACCTTAGTAAGAGGACAACAATGAAATAACTGAAAACTTTACACCTTAGTAAGAGGACAACAATGAAATAACTGAAAACTTTACACTTTAGTAAGAGGACAACAATGAAAGAACTGAAAACTTTACACCTTAGTAAGAGGACAACAATGAAATAACTGAAAACTTTACACCTTAGTAAGAGTACAGCAATGAAATAACTGAAAACTTTACACCTTAGTAAGAAGACAACAATGAAATAACTGAAAACTTTACACCTTAGTAAGAGGACAGCAATGAAATAACTGAAAACTTTACACCTTAGTAAGAGGACAACAATGAAATAACTGAAAACATTACACCTTAGTAAGAGGACAACAATGAAATAACTGAAAACTTGACACCTTAGTAAGAGGACAACAATGAAATAACTGAAAACTTTACACCTTAGTAAGAGGACAGCAATGAAATAACTGAAAACTTTACACCTTAGTAAGAAGACAACAATGTAATAACTGAAAACTTTACACCTTAGTAAGAGGACAGCAATGAAATAACTGAAAACTTTACACCTTAGTAAGAGGACAACAATGAAATAACTGAAAACATTACACCTTAGTAAGAGGACAACAATGAAATAACTGAAAACTTTACACCTTAGTAAGAGGACAACAATGAAATAACTGAAAACTTGACACCTTAGTAAGAGGACAGCAATGAAATAACTGAAAACTTTACACCTTAGTAAGAGGACAGCAATGAAATAACTGAAAACTTTACACCTTAGTAAGAGGACAACAATGAAATAACTGAAAACTTTACACCTTAGTAAGAGGACAGCAATGAAATAACTGAAAACTTTACACCTTAGTAAGAGGACAGCAATGAAATAACTGAAAACTTTACACCTTAGTAAGAGGACAACAATGAAATAACTGAAAACTTGACACCTTAGTAAGAGGACAGCAATGCAATAACTGAAAACTTTACACCTTAGTAAGAGGACAACAATGAAGTAACTGAAAACTTTACACCTTAGTAAGAGGACAACAATGAAATAACTGAAAACTTTACACCTTAGTAAGAGGACAACAATGAAATAACTGAAAACTTTACACCTTAGTAAGAGGACAACAATGAAATAACTGAAAACTTTACACCTTAGTAAGAGGACAACAATGAAATAACTGAAAACTTTACACCTTAGTAAAAGGACAACAATGAAATAACTGAAAATTTGACACCTTAGTAAGAGGACAGCAATGAAATAACTGAAAACTTTACACCTTAGTAAGAGGACAACAATGAAATAACTGAAAACTTTACACCTTAGTAAGAGGACAACAATGAAATAACTGAAAACTTTACACCTTAGTAAGAGGACAGCAATGAAATAACTGAAAACTTTACACCTTAGTAAGAGGACAGCAATGAAATAACTGAAAACTTTACACCTTAGTAAGAGGACAGCAATGAAATAACTGAAAACTTTACACCTTAGTAAGAGGACAGCAATGAAATAACTGAAAACTTTACACCTTAGTAAGAGGACAGCAATGAAATAACTGAAAACTTTACACCTTAGTAAGAGGACAACAATGAAATAACTGAAAACTTTACACCTTAGTAAGAGGACAGCAATGAAATAACTGAAAACTTGACACCTTAGTAAGAGGACAGCAATGAAATAACTGAAAACTTGACACCTTAGTAAGAGGACAGCAATGAAATAACTGAAAACTTTACACCTTAGTAAGAGGACAACAATGAAATAATTGAAAACTTTACACCTTAGTAAGAGGACAACAATGAAATAACTGAAAACTTTACACCTTAGTAAGAGGACAACAATGAAATCACTGAAAATTTTACACCTTAGTAAGAGGACAACAATGAAATAACTGAAAACTTTACACCTTAGTAAGAGGACAACAATGAAATAACTGAAAACTTTACACCTTAGTAAGAGGACAACAATGAAATAACTGAAAACTTGACACCTTAGTAAGAGGACAGCAATGAAATAACTGAAAACTTTACACCTTAGTAAGAGGACAACAATGAAATAACTGAAAACTTTACACCTTAGTAAGAGGACAACAATGAAATAACTGAAAACTTGACACCTTAGTAAGAGGACAGCAATGAAATAACTGAAAACTTTACACCTTAGTAAGAGGACAGCAATGAAATAACTGAAAACTTTACACCTTAGTAAGAGGACAGCAATGAAATAACTGAAAACTTGACACCTTAGTAAGAGGACAGCAATGAAATAACTGAACACTTTACACCTTAGTAAAAGGACAGCAATGAAATAACTGAAAACTTTACACCTTAGTAAGAGGACAACAATGAAATAACTGAAAACTTGACACCTTAGTAAGAGGACAGCAATGAAATAACTGAAAACTTTACACCTTAGTAAAAGGACAACAATGAAATAACTGAAAACTTTACACCTTAGTAAGAGGACAACAATGAAATAACTGAAAACTTTACACCTTAGTAAGAGGACAGCAATGAAATAACTGAAAACTTGACACCTTAGTAAGAGGACAGCAATGAAATAACTGAAAACTTTACACCTTAGTAAGAGGACAGCAATGAAATAACTGAAAACTTTACACCTTAGTAAGAGGACAACAATGAAATAACTGAAAACTTGACACCTTAGTAAGAGGACAGCAATGAAATAACTGAAAACTTTACACCTTAGTAAGAGGACAACAATGAAATAACTGAAAACTTTACACCTTAGTAAGAGGACAACAATGAAATAACTGAAAACGTGACGCCTCAGTAAGAGGACAGCAATGAAATAACTGAAAACTTTACACCTTAGTAAGAGGACAGCAATGAAATAACTGAAAACTTTACACCTTAGTAAGAGGACAACAATGAAATAACTGAAAACGTGACGCCTTAGTAAGAGGACAGCAATGAAATAACTGAAAACTTTACACCTTAGTAAGAGGACAGCAATGAAATAACTGAAAACTTTACACCTTAGTAAGAGGACAACAATGAAATAACTGAAAACTTTACACCTTAGTAAGAGGACAACAATGAAATAACTGAAAACTTTACACCTTAGTAAGAGGACAGCAATGAAATAACTGAAAACTTGACACCTTAGTAAGAGGACAGCAATGAAATAACTGAAAACTTTACACCTTAGTAAGAGGACAGCAATGAAATAACTGAAAACTTTACACCTTAGTAAGAGGACAACAATGAAATAACTGAAAACTTGACACCTTAGTAAGAGGACAGTAATGAAATAACTGAAAACTTTACACCTTAGTAAGAGGACAACAATGAAGTAACTGAAAACTTTACACCTTAGTAAGAGGACAACAATGAAATAACTGAAAACTTTACACCTTAGTAAGAGGACAACAATGAAATAACTGAAAACTTTACACCTTAGTAAGAGGACAACAATGAAATAACTGAAAACTTTACACCTTAGTAAGAGGACAACAATGAAATAACTGAAAACTTTACACCTTAGTAAAAGGACAACAATGAAATAACTGAAAATTTGACACCTTAGTAAGAGGACAGCAATGAAATAACTGAAAACTTTACACCTTAGTAAGAGGACAACAATGAAATAACTGAAAACTTTACACCTTAGTAAGAGGACAGCAATGAAATAACTGAAAACTTTACACCTTAGTAAGAGGACAGCAATGAAATAACTGAAAACTTTACACCTTAGTAAGAGGACAGCAATGAAATAACTGAAAACTTTACACCTTAGTAAGAGGACAGCAATGAAATAACTGAAAACTTTACACCTTAGTAAGAGGACAGCAATGAAATAACTGAAAACTTTACACCTTAGAAAGAGGACAGCAATGAAATAACTGAAAACTTTACACCTTAGTAAGAGGACAACAATGAAATAACTGAAAACTTTACACCTTAGTAAGAGGACAGCAATGAAATAACTGAAAACTTGACACATTAGTAAGAGGACAGCAATGAAATAACTGAAAACTTGACACCTTAGTAAGAGGACAGCAATGAAATAACTGAAAACTTTACACCTTAGTAAGAGGACAACAATGAAATAATTGAAAACTTTACACCTTAGTAAGAGGACAACAATGAAATAACTGAAAACTTTACACCTTAGTAAGAGGACAACAATGAAATAACTGAAAACTTTACACCTTAGTAAGAGGACAACAATGAAATAACTGAAAACTTTACACCTTAGTAAGAGGACAACAATGAAATAACTGAAAACTTGACACCTTAGTAAGAGGACAGCAATGAAATAACTGAAAACTTTACACCTTAGTAAGAGGTCAACAATGAAATAACTGAAAACTTTACACCTTAGTAAGAGGACAGCAATGAAATAACTGAAAACTTGACACCTTAGTAAGAGGACAGCAATGAAATAACTGAAAACTTTACACCTTAGTAAGAGGACAGCAATGAAATAACTGAAAACTTTACACCTTAGTAAGAGGACAGCAATGAAATAACTGAAAACTTGACACCTTAGTAAGAGGACAGCAATGAAATAACTGAAAACTTTACACCTTAGTAAAAGGACAACAATGAAATAACTGAAAACTTTACACCTTAGTAAGAGGACAACAATGAAATAACTGAAAACTTTACACCTTAGTAAGAGGACAGCAATGAAATAACTGAAAACTTGACACCTTAGTAAGAGGACAGCAATGAAATAACTGAAAACTTTACACCTTAGTAAGAGGACAGCAATGAAATAACTGAAAACTTTACACCTTAGTAAGAGGACAACAATGAAATAACTGAAAACTTGACACCTTAGTAAGAGGACAGCAATGAAATAACTGAAAACTTTACACCTTAGTAAGAGGACAACAATGAAATAACTGAAAACTTGACACCTTAGTAAGAGGACATCAATGAAATAACTGAAAACGTGACGCCTTAGTAAGAGGACAGCAATGAAATAACTGAAAACTTTACACCTTAGTAAGAGGACAGCAATGAAATAACTGAAAACTTTACACCTTAGTAAGAGGACAACAATGAAATAACTGAAAACTTTACACCTTAGTAAGAGGACAACAATGAAATAACTGAAAACTTTACACCTTAGTAAGAGGACAGCAATGAAATAACTGAAAACTTGACACCTTAGTAAGAGGACAGCAATGAAATAACTGAAAACTTTACACCTTAGTAAGAGGACAACAATGAAATAATTGAAAACTTTACACCTTAGTAAGAGGACAACAATGAAATAACTGAAAACTTTACACCTTAGTAAGAGGACAACAATGAAATAACTGAAAACTTTACACCTTAGTAAGAGGACAACAATGAAATAACTGAAAACTTTACACCTTAGTAAGAGGACAACAATGAAATAACTGAAAACTTGACACCTTAGTAAGAGGACAGCAATGAAATAACTGAAAACTTTACACCTTAGTAAGAGGACAACAATGAAATAACTGAAAACTTTACACCTTAGTAAGAGGACAGCAATGAAATAACTGAAAACTTGACACCTTAGTAAGAGGACAGCAATGAAATAACTGAAAACTTTACACCTTAGTAAGAGGACAACAATGAAATAATTGAAAACTTTACACCTTAGTAAGAGGACAACAATGAAATAACTGAAAACTTTACACCTTAGTAAGAGGACAACAATGAAATCACTGAAAATTTTACACCTTAGTAAGAGGACAACAATGAAATAACTGAAAACTTTACACCTTAGTAAGAGGACAACAATGAAATAACTGAAAACTTTACACCTTAGTAAGAGGACAACAATGAAATAACTGAAAACTTGACACCTTAGTAAGAGGACAGCAATGAAATAACTGAAAACTTTACACCTTAGTAAGAGGACAACAATGAAATAACTGAAAACTTTACACCTTAGTAAGAGGACAACAATGAAATAACTGAAAACTTGACACCTTAGTAAGAGGACAGCAATGAAATAACTGAAAACTTTACACCTTAGTAAGAGGACAGCAATGAAATAACTGAAAACTTTACACCTTAGTAAGAGGACAGCAATGAAATAACTGAAAACTTGACACCTTAGTAAGAGGACAGCAATGAAATAACTGAACACTTTACACCTTAGTAAAAGGACAGCAATGAAATAACTGAAAACTTTACACCTTAGTAAGAGGACAACAATGAAATAACTGAAAACTTGACACCTTAGTAAGAGGACAGCAATGAAATAACTGAAAACTTTACACCTTAGTAAAAGGACAACAATGAAATAACTGAAAACTTTACACCTTAGTAAGAGGACAACAATGAAATAACTGAAAACTTTACACCTTAGTAAGAGGACAGCAATGAAATAACTGAAAACTTGACACCTTAGTAAGAGGACAGCAATGAAATAACTGAAAACTTTACACCTTAGTAAGAGGACAGCAATGAAATAACTGA
The DNA here is from genome assembly GCA_963680875.1 of Bathymodiolus brooksi. Classification (NCBI taxonomy): domain Eukaryota; kingdom Metazoa; phylum Mollusca; class Bivalvia; order Mytilida; family Modiolidae; genus Bathymodiolus; species Bathymodiolus brooksi. The sequence continues at coordinate 76,481,395 of OY804587.1, read as the reverse complement.
AAACTTTACACCTTAGTAAGAGGACAACAATGAAATAACTGAAAACTTGACACCTTAGTAAGAGGACAGCAATGAAATAACTGAAAACTTTACACCTTAGTAAGAGGACAACAATGAAATAACTGAAAACTTTACACCTTAGTAAGAGGACAACAATGAAATAACTGAAAACGTGACGCCTCAGTAAGAGGACAGCAATGAAATAACTGAAAACTTTACACCTTAGTAAGAGGACAGCAATGAAATAACTGAAAACTTTACACCTTAGTAAGAGGACAACAATGAAATAACTGAAAACGTGACGCCTTAGTAAGAGGACAGCAATGAAATAACTGAAAACTTTACACCTTAGTAAGAGGACAGCAATGAAATAACTGAAAACTTTACACCTTAGTAAGAGGACAACAATGAAATAACTGAAAACTTTACACCTTAGTAAGAGGACAACAATGAAATAACTGAAAACTTTACACCTTAGTAAGAGGACAGCAATGAAATAACTGAAAACTTTACACCTTAGTAAGAGGACAGCAATGAAATAACTGAAAACTTTACACCTTAGTAAGAGGACAGCAATGAAATAACTGAAAACTTTACACCTTAGTAAGAGGACAACAATGAAATAACTGAAAACTTGACACCTTAGTAAGAGGACAGTAATGAAATAACTGAAAACTTTACACCTTAGTAAGAGGACAACAATGAAATAACTGAAAACTTTACACCTTAGTAAGAGGACAACAATGAAATAACTGAAAACGTGACGCCTCAGTAAGAGGACAGCAATGAAATAACTGAAAACTTTACACCTTAGTAAGAGGACAGCAATGAAATAACTGAAAACTTTACACCTTAGTAAGAGGACAACAATGAAATAACTGAAAACGTGACGCCTTAGTAAGAGGACAGCAATGAAATAACTGAAAACTTTACACCTTAGTAAGAGGACAGCAATGAAATAACTGAAAACTTTACACCTTAGTAAGAGGACAACAATGAAATAACTGAAAACTTTACACCTTAGTAAGAGGACAACAATGAAATAACTGAAAACTTTACACCTTAGTAAGAGGACAGCAATGAAATAACTGAAAACTTTACACCTTAGTAAGAGGACAGCAATGAAATAACTGAAAACTTTACACCTTAGTAAGAGGACAGCAATGAAATAACTGAAAACTTTACACCTTAGTAAGAGGACAACAATGAAATAACTGAAAACTTGACACCTTAGTAAGAGGACAGTAATGAAATAACTGAAAACTTTACACCTTAGTAAGAGGACAACAATGAAGTAACTGAAAACTTTACACCTTAGTAAGAGGACAACAATGAAATAACTGAAAACTTTACACCTTAGTAAGAGGACAACAATGAAATAACTGAAAACTTTACACCTTAGTAAGAGGACAACAATGAAATAACTGAAAACTTTACACCTTAGTAAGAGGACAACAATGAAATAACTGAAAACTTTACACCTTAGTAAAAGGACAACAATGAAATAACTGAAAATTTGACACCTTAGTAAGAGGACAGCAATGAAATAACTGAAAACTTTACACCTTAGTAAGAGGACAACAATGAAATAACTGAAAACTTTACACCTTAGTAAGAGGACAGCAATGAAATAACTGAAAACTTTACACCTTAGTAAGAGGACAGCAATGAAATAACTGAAAACTTTACACCTTAGTAAGAGGACAGCAATGAAATAACTGAAAACTTTACACCTTAGTAAGAGGACAGCAATGAAATAACTGAAAACTTTACACCTTAGTAAGAGGACAGCAATGAAATAACTGAAAACTTTACACCTTAGTAAGAGGACAGCAATGAAATAACTGAAAACTTTACACCTTAGTAAGAGGACAACAATGAAATAACTGAAAACTTTACACCTTAGTAAGAGGACAGCAATGAAATAACTGAAAACTTGACACATTAGTAAGAGGACAGCAATGAAATAACTGAAAACTTGACACCTTAGTAAGAGGACAGCAATGAAATAACTGAAAACTTTACACCTTAGTAAGAGGACAACAATGAAATAATTGAAAACTTTACACCTTAGTAAGAGGACAACAATGAAATAACTGAAAACTTTACACCTTAGTAAGAGGACAACAATGAAATAACTGAAAACTTTACACCTTAGTAAGAGGACAACAATGAAATAACTGAAAACTTTACACCTTAGTAAGAGGACAACAATGAAATAACTGAAAACTTGACACCTTAGTAAGAGGACAGCAATGAAATAACTGAAAACTTTACACCTTAGTAAGAGGACAACAATGAAATAACTGAAAACTTTACACCTTAGTAAGAGGACAGCAATGAAATAACTGAAAACTTGACACCTTAGTAAGAGGACAGCAATGAAATAACTGAAAACTTTACACCTTAGTAAGAGGACAGCAATGAAATAACTGAAAACTTTACACCTTAGTAAGAGGACAGCAATGAAATAACTGAAAACTTGACACCTTAGTAAGAGGACAGCAATGAAATAACTGAAAACTTTACACCTTAGTAAAAGGACAACAATGAAATAACTGAAAACTTTACACCTTAGTAAGAGGACAACAATGAAATAACTGAAAACTTTACACCTTAGTAAGAGGACAGCAATGAAATAACTGAAAACTTGACACCTTAGTAAGAGGACAGCAATGAAATAACTGAAAACTTTACACCTTAGTAAGAGGACAGCAATGAAATAACTGAAAACTTTACACCTTAGTAAGAGGACAACAATGAAATAACTGAAAACTTGACACCTTAGTAAGAGGACAGCAATGAAATAACTGAAAACTTTACACCTTAGTAAGAGGACAACAATGAAATAACTGAAAACTTTACACCTTAGTAAGAGGACATCAATGAAATAACTGAAAACGTGACGCCTTAGTAAGAGGACAGCAATGAAATAACTGAAAACTTGACACCTTAGTAAGAGGACAGCAATGAAATAACTGAAAACTTTACACCTTAGTAAGAGGACAACAATGAAATAACTGAAAACATTACACCTTAGTAAGAGGACAACAATGAAATAACTGAAAACTTTACACCTTAGTAAGAGGACAACAATAAAATAACTGAAAACTTTACACCTTAGTAAGAGGACAGCAATGAAATAACTGAAAACTTTACACCTTAGTAAGAAGACAACAATGAAATAACTGAAAACTTTACACCTTAGTAAGAGGACAGCAATGAAATAACTGAAAATTTTCCACCTTAGTAAGAGGACAGCAATGAAATAACTGAAAACTTTACACCTTAGTAAGAGGACAACAATGAAATAACTGAAAACTTTACACCTTAGTAAGAGGACAGCAATGAAATAACTGAAAACTTTACACCTTAGTAAGAGGACAGCAATGAAATAACTGAAAACTTTACACCTTAGTAAGAGGACAGCAATGAAATAACTGAAAACTTTACACCTTAGTAAGAGGACAGCAATGAAATAACTGAAAACTTGACACCTTAGTAAGAGGACAGCAATGAAATAACTGAAAACTTTACACCTTAGTAAGAGGACAGCAATGAAATAACTGAAAACTTTACACCTTAGTAAGAGGACAACAATGAAATAACTGAAAACTTTACACCTTAGTAAGAGGACAGCAATGAAATAACTGAAAACTTGACACATTAGTAAGAGGACAGCAATGAAATAACTGAAAACTTGACACCTTAGTAAGAGGACAGCAATGAAATAACTGAAAACTTTACACCTTAGTAAGAGGACAACAATGAAATAATTGAAAACTTTACACCTTAGTAAGAGGACAACAATGAAATAACTGAAAACTTTACACCTTAGTAAGAGGACAACAATGAAATAACTGAAAACTTTACACCTTAGTAAGAGGACAACAATGAAATAACTGAAAACTTTACACCTTAGTAAGAGGACAACAATGAAATAACTGAAAACTTGACACCTTAGTAAGAGGACAGCAATGAAATAACTGAAAACTTTACACCTTAGTAAGAGGACAACAATGAAATAACTGAAAACTTTACACCTTAGTAAGAGGACAGCAATGAAATAACTGAAAACTTGACACCTTAGTAAGAGGACAGCAATGAAATAACTGAAAACTTTACACCTTAGTAAGAGGACAGCAATGAAATAACTGAAAACTTTACACCTTAGTAAGAGGACAGCAATGAAATAACTGAAAACTTGACACCTTAGTAAGAGGACAGCAATGAAATAACTGAAAACTTTACACCTTAGTAAAAGGACAACAATGAAATAACTGAAAACTTTACACCTTAGTAAGAGGACAACAATGAAATAACTGAAAACTTTACACCTTAGTAAGAGGACAGCAATGAAATAACTGAAAACTTGACACCTTAGTAAGAGGACAGCAATGAAATAACTGAAAACTTTACACCTTAGTAAGAGGACAGCAATGAAATAACTGAAAACTTTACACCTTAGTAAGAGGACAACAATGAAATAACTGAAAACTTGACACCTTAGTAAGAGGACAGCAATGAAATAACTGAAAACTTTACACCTTAGTAAGAGGACAACAATGAAATAACTGAAAACTTGACACCTTAGTAAGAGGACAGCAATGAAATAACTGAAAACTTTACACCTTAGTAAGAGGACAACAATGAAATAACTGAAAACTTTACACCTTAGTAAGAGGACATCAATGAAATAACTGAAAACGTGACGCCTTAGTAAGAGGACAGCAATGAAATAACTGAAAACTTTACACCTTAGTAAGAGGACAGCAATGAAATAACTGAAAACTTTACACCTTAGTAAGAGGACAACAATGAAATAACTGAAAACTTTACACCTTAGTAAGAGGACAACAATGAAATAACTGAAAACTTTACACCTTAGTAAGAGGACAGCAATGAAATAACTGAAAACTTGACACCTTAGTAAGAGGACAGCAATGAAATAACTGAAAACTTTACACCTTAGTAAGAGGACAGCAATGAAATAACTGAAAACTTGACACCTTAGTAAGAGGACAGCAATGAAATAACTGAAAACTTTACACCTTAGTAAGAGGACAACAATGAAATAACTGAAAACATTACACCTTAGTAAGAGGACAACAATGAAATAACTGAAAACTTTACACCTTAGTAAGAGGACAACAATAAAATAACTGAAAACTTTACACCTTAGTAAGAGGACAGCAATGAAATAACTGAAAACTTTACACCTTAGTAAGAAGACAACAATGAAATAACTGAAAACTTTACACCTTAGTAAGAGGACAGCAATGAAATAACTGAAAATTTTCCACCTTAGTAAGAGGACAGCAATGAAATAACTGAAAACTTTACACCTTAGTAAGAGGACAACAATGAAATAACTGAAAACTTTACACCTTAGTAAGAGGACAGCAATGAAATAACTGAAAACTTTACACCTTAGTAAGAGGACAGCAATGAAATAACTGAAAACTTTACACCTTAGTAAGAGGACAGCAATGAAATAACTGAAAACTTTACACCTTAGTAAGAGGACAGCAATGAAATAACTGAAAACTTGACACCTTAGTAAGAGGACAGCAATGAAATAACTGAAAACTTTACACCTTAGTAAGAGGACAGCAATGAAATAACTGAAAACTTTACACCTTAGTAAGAGGACAACAATGAAATAACTGAAAACTTTACACCTTAGTAAGAGGACAGCAATGAAATAACTGAAAACTTGACACATTAGTAAGAGGACAGCAATGAAATAACTGAAAACTTGACACCTTAGTAAGAGGACAGCAATGAAATAACTGAAAACTTTACACCTTAGTAAGAGGACAACAATGAAATAATTGAAAACTTTACACCTTAGTAAGAGGACAACAATGAAATAACTGAAAACTTTACACCTTAGTAAGAGGACAACAATGAAATAACTGAAAACTTTACACCTTAGTAAGAGGACAACAATGAAATAACTGAAAACTTTACACCTTAGTAAGAGGACAACAATGAAATAACTGAAAACTTGACACCTTAGTAAGAGGACAGCAATGAAATAACTGAAAACTTTACACCTTAGTAAGAGGACAACAATGAAATAACTGAAAACTTTACACCTTAGTAAGAGGACAGCAATGAAATAACTGAAAACTTGACACCTTAGTAAGAGGACAGCAATGAAATAACTGAAAACTTTACACCTTAGTAAGAGGACAGCAATGAAATAACTGAAAACTTTACACCTTAGTAAGAGGACAGCAATGAAATAACTGAAAACTTGACACCTTAGTAAGAGGACAGCAATGAAATAACTGAAAACTTTACACCTTAGTAAAAGGACAACAATGAAATAACTGAAAACTTTACACCTTAGTAAGAGGACAACAATGAAATAACTGAAAACTTTACACCTTAGTAAGAGGACAGCAATGAAATAACTGAAAACTTGACACCTTAGTAAGAGGACAGCAATGAAATAACTGAAAACTTTACACCTTAGTAAGAGGACAGCAATGAAATAACTGAAAACTTTACACCTTAGTAAGAGGACAACAATGAAATAACTGAAAACTTGACACCTTAGTAAGTGGACAGCAATGAAATAACTGAAAACTTTACACCTTAGTAAGAGGACAACAATGAAATAACTGAAAACTTTACACCTTAGTAAGAGGACATCAATGAAATAACTGAAAACGTGACGCCTTAGTAAGAAGACAGCAATGAAATAACTGAAAACTTTACACCTTAGTAAGAGGACAGCAATGAAATAACTGAAAACTTTACACCTTAGTAAGAGGACAACAATGAAATAACTGAAAACTTTACACCTTAGTAAGAGGACAACAATGAAATAACTGAAAACTTGACACCTTAGTAAGAGGACAGCAATGAAATAACTGAAAACTTGACACCTTAGTAAGAGGACAGCAATGAAATAACTGAAAACTTTACACCTTAGTAAGAGGACAGCAATGAAATATCTGAAAACTTGACACCTTAGTAAGAGGACAGCAATGAAATAACTGAAAACTTTACACCTTAGTAAGAGGACAACAATGAAATAACTGAAAACATTACACCTTAGTAAGAGGACAACAATGAAATAACTGAAAACTTTACACCTTAGTAAGAGGACAACAATAAAATAACTGAAAACTTTACACCTTAGTAAGAGGACAGCAATGAAATAACTGAAAACTTTACACCTTAGTAAGAAGACAACAATGAAATAACTGAAAACTTTACACCTTAGTAAGAGGACAGCAATGAAATAACTGAAAATTTTCCACCTTAGTAAGAGGACAACAATGAAATAACTGAAAACATTACACCTTAGTAAGAGGACAACAATGAAATAACTGAAAACTTTACACCTTAGTAAGAGGACAACAATGAAATAACTGAAAACTTGACACCTTAGTAAGAGGACAGCAATGAAATAACTGAAAACTTTACACCTTAGTAAGAGGACAACAATGAAATAACTGAAAACTTGACACCTTAGTAAGAGGACAGCAATGAAATAACTGAAAACTTTACACCTTAGTAAGAGGACAGCAATGAAATAACTGAAAACTTTACACCTTAGTAAGAGGACAACAATGAAATAACTGAAAACTTGACACCTTAGTAAGAGGACAGCAATGAAATAACTGAAAACTTTACACCTTAGTAAGAGGACAACAATGAAATAACTGAAAACATTACACCTTAGTAAGAGGACAACAATGAAATAACTGAAAACTTTACACCTTAGTAAGAGGACAACAATAAAATAACTGAAAACTTTACACCTTAGTAAGAGGACAGCAATGAAATAACTGAAAACTTTACACCTTAGTAAGAAGACAACAATGAAATAACTGAAAACTTTACACCTTAGTAAGAGGACAGCAATGAAATAACTGAAAACTTTACACCTTAGTAAGAGGACAACAATGAAATAACTGAAAACTTGACACCTTAGTAAGAGGACAGCAATGAAATAACTGAAAACTTTACACCTTAGTAAGAGGACAGCAATGAAATAACTGAAAACTTTACACCTTAGTAAGAGGACAACAATGAAATAACTGAAAACTTGACACCTTAGTAAGAGGACAGCAATGAAATAACTGAAAACTTTACACCTTAGTAAGAGGACAACAATGAAGTAACTGAAAACTTTACACCTTAGTAAGAGGACAACAATGAAATAACTGAAAACTTTACACCTTAGTAAGAGGACAACAATGAAATAACTGAAAACTTTACACCTTAGTAAGAGGACAACAATGAAATAACTGAAAACTTTACACCTTAGTAAGAGGACAACAATGAAATAACTGAAAACTTGACACCTTAGTAAGAGGACAGCAATGAAATAACTGAAAACTTTACACCTTAGTAAGAGGACAGCAATGAAATAACTGAAAACTTTACACCTTAGTAAGAGGACAGCAATGAAATAACTGAAAACTTGACACCTTAGTAAGAGGACAGCAATGAAATAACTGAAAACTTTACACCTTAGTAAAAGGACAACAATGAAATAACTGAAAACTTTACACCTTAGTAAGAGGACAACAATGAAATAACTGAAAACTTTACACCTTAGTAAGAGGACAGCAATGAAATAACTGAAAACTTGACACCTTAGTAAGAGGACAGCAATGAAATAACTGAAAACTTTACACCTTAGTAAGAGGACAGCAATGAAATAACTGAAAACTTTACACCTTAGTAAGAGGACAACAATGAAATAACTGAAAACTTGACACCTTAGTAAGAGGACAGCAATGAAATAACTGAAAACTTTACACCTTAGTAAGAGGACAACAATGAAATAACTGAAAACTTGACACCTTAGTAAGAGGACAGCAATGAAATAACTGAAAACTTTACACCTTAGTAAGAGGACAGCAATGAAATAACTGAAAACTTTACACCTTAGTAAGAGGACAGCAATGAAATAACTGAAAACTTTACACCTTAGTAAGAGGACAACAATGAAATAACTGAAAACTTGACACCTTAGTAAGAGGACAGCAATGAAATAACTGAAAACTTTACACCTTAGTAAGAGGACAACAATGAAATAACTGAAAACTTGACACCTTAGTAAGAGGACAGCAATGAAATAACTGAAAACTTTACACCTTAGTAAGAGGACAACAATGAAATAACTGAAAACTTTACACCTTAGTAAGAGGACATCAATGAAATAACTGAAAACGTGACGCCTTAGTAAGAGGACAGCAATGAAATAACTGAAAACTTTACACCTTAGTAAGAGGACAGCAATGAAATAACTGAAAACTTTACACCTTAGTAAGAGGACAACAATGAAATAACTGAAAACTTTACACCTTAGTAAGAGGACAACAATGAAATAACTGAAAACTTTACACCTTAGTAAGAGGACAGCAATGAAATAACTGAAAACTTGACACCTTAGTAAGAGGACAGCAATGAAATAACTGAAAACTTTACACCTTAGTAAGAGGACAGCAATGAAATAACTGAAAACTTGACACCTTAGTAAGAGGACAGCAATGAAATAACTGAAAACTTTACACCTTAGTAAGAGGACAACAATGAAATAACTGAAAACATTACACCTTAGTAAGAGGACAACAATGAAATAACTGAAAACTTTACACCTTAGTAAGAGGACAACAATAAAATAACTGAAAACTTTACACCTTAGTAAGAGGACAGCAATGAAATAACTGAAAACTTTACACCTTAGTAAGAAGACAACAATGAAATAACTGAAAACTTTACACCTTAGTAAGAGGACAGCAATGAAATAACTGAAAATTTTCCACCTTAGTAAGAGGACAGCAATGAAATAACTGAAAACTTTACACCTTAGTAAGAGGACAACAATGAAATAACTGAAAACTTTACACCTTAGTAAGAGGACAGCAATGAAATAACTGAAAACTTTACACCTTAGTAAGAGGACAGCAATGAAATAACTGAAAACTTGACACCTTAGTAAGAGGACAGCAATGAAATAACTGAAAACTTTACACCTTAGTAAGAGGACAGCAATGAAATAACTGAAAACTTGACACCTTAGTAAGAGGACAGCAATGAAATAACTGAAAACTTTACACCTTAGTAAGAGGACAGCAATGAAATAACTGAAAACTTTACACCTTAGTAAGAGGACAACAATGAAATAACTGAAAACTTTACACCTTAGTAAGAGGACAGCAATGAAATAACTGAAAACTTGACACATTAGTAAGAGGACAGCAATGAAATAACTGAAAACTTGACACCTTAGTAAGAGGACAGCAATGAAATAACTGAAAACTTTACACCTTAGTAAGAGGACAACAATGAAATAATTGAAAACTTTACACCTTAGTAAGAGGACAACAATGAAATAACTGAAAACTTTACACCTTAGTAAGAGGACAACAATGAAATAACTGAAAACTTTACACCTTAGTAAGAGGACAACAATGAAATAACTGAAAACTTTACACCTTAGTAAGAGGACAACAATGAAATAACTGAAAACTTGACACCTTAGTAAGAGGACAGCAATGAAATAACTGAAAACTTTACACCTTAGTAAGAGGACAACAATGAAATAACTGAAAACTTTACACCTTAGTAAGAGGACAGCAATGAAATAACTGAAAACTTGACACCTTAGTAAGAGGACAGCAATGAAATAACTGAAAACTTTACACCTTAGTAAGAGGACAGCAATGAAATAACTGAAAACTTTACACCTTAGTAAGAGGACAGCAATGAAATAACTGAAAACTTGACACCTTAGTAAGAGGACAGCAATGAAATAACTGAAAACTTTACACCTTAGTAAAAGGACAACAATGAAATAACTGAAAACTTTACACCTTAGTAAGAGGACAACAATGAAATAACTGAAAACTTTACACCTTAGTAAGAGGACAGCAATGAAATAACTGAAAACTTGACACCTTAGTAAGAGGACAGCAATGAAATAACTGAAAACTTTACACCTTAGTAAGAGGACAGCAATGAAATAACTGAAAACTTTACACCTTAGTAAGAGGACAACAATGAAATAACTGAAAACTTGACACCTTAGTAAGAGGACAGCAATGAAATAACTGAAAACTTTACACCTTAGTAAGAGGACAACAATGAAATAACTGAAAACTTTACACCTTAGTAAGAGGACATCAATGAAATAACTGAAAACGTGACGCCTTAGTAAGAGGACAGCAATGAAATAACTGAAAACTTTACACCTTAGTAAGAGGACAGCAATGAAATAACTGAAAACTTTACACCTTAGTAAGAGGACAACAATGAAATAACTGAAAACTTTACACCTTAGTAAGAGGACAACAATGAAATAACTGAAAACTTGACACCTTAGTAAGAGGACAGCAATGAAATAACTGAAAACTTGACACCTTAGTAAGAGGACAGCAATGAAATAACTGAAAACTTTACACCTTAGTAAGAGGACAGCAATGAAATATCTGAAAACTTGACACCTTAGTAAGAGGACAGCAATGAAATAACTGAAAACTTTACACCTTAGTAAGAGGACAACAATGAAATAACTGAAAACATTACACCTTAGTAAGAGGACAACAATGAAATAACTGAAAACTTTACACCTTAGTAAGAGGACAACAATAAAATAACTGAAAACTTTACACCTTAGTAAGAGGACAGCAATGAAATAACTGAAAACTTTACACCTTAGTAAGAAGACAACAATGAAATAACTGAAAACTTTACACCTTAGTAAGAGGACAGCAATGAAATAACTGAAAATTTTCCACCTTAGTAAGAGGACAACAATGAAATAACTGAAAACATTACACCTTAGTAAGAGGACAACAATGAAATAACTGAAAACTTTACACCTTAGTAAGAGGACAACAATGAAATAACTGAAAACTTGACACCTTAGTAAGAGGACAGCAATGAAATAACTGAAAACTTTACACCTTAGTAAGAGGACAACAATGAAATAACTGAAAACTTGACACCTTAGTAAGAGGACAGCAATGAAATAACTGAAAACTTTACACCTTAGTAAGAGGACAGCAATGAAATAACTGAAAACTTTACACCTTAGTAAGAGGACAACAATGAAATAACTGAAAACTTGACACCTTAGTAAGAGGACAGCAATGAAATAACTGAAAACTTTACACCTTAGTAAGAGGACAACAATGAAGTAACTGAAAACTTTACACCTTAGTAAGAGGACAACAATGAAATAACTGAAAACTTTACACCTTAGTAAGAGGACAACAATGAAATAACTGAAAACTTTACACCTTAGTAAGAGGACAACAATGAAATAACTGAAAACTTTACACCTTAGTAAGAGGACAACAATGAAATAACTGAAAACTTGACACCTTAGTAAGAGGACAGCAATGAAATAACTGAAAACTTTACACCTTAGTAAGAGGACAGCAATGAAATAACTGAAAACTTTACACCTTAGTAAGAGGACAGCAATGAAATAACTGAAAACTTGACACCTTAGTAAGAGGACAGCAATGAAATAACTGAAAACTTTACACCTTAGTAAAAGGACAACAATGAAATAACTGAAAACTTTACACCTTAGTAAGAGGACAACAATGAAATAACTGAAAACTTTACACCTTAGTAAGAGGACAGCAATGAAATAACTGAAAACTTGACACCTTAGTAAGAGGACAGCAATGAAATAACTGAAAACTTTACACCTTAGTAAGAGGACAGCAATGAAATAACTGAAAACTTTACACCTTAGTAAGAGGACAACAATGAAATAACTGAAAACTTGACACCTTAGTAAGAGGACAGCAATGAAATAACTGAAAACTTTACACCTTAGTAAGAGGACAACAATGAAATAACTGAAAACTTGACACCTTAGTAAGAGGACAGCAATGAAATAACTGAAAACTTTACACCTTAGTAAGAGGACAGCAATGAAATAACTGAAAACTTTACACCTTAGTAAGAGGACAGCAATGAAATAACTGAAAACTTTACACCTTAGTAAGAGGACAACAATGAAATAACTGAAAACTTGACACCTTAGTAAGAGGACAGCAATGAAATAACTGAAAACTTTACACCTTAGTAAGAGGACAACAATGAAATAACTGAAAACTTGACACCTTAGTAAGAGGACAGCAATGAAATAACTGAAAACTTTACACCTTAGTAAGAGGACAACAATGAAATAACTGAAAACTTTACACCTTAGTAAGAGGACATCAATGAAATAACTGAAAACGTGACGCCTTAGTAAGAGGACAGCAATGAAATAACTGAAAACTTTACACCTTAGTAAGAGGACAGCAATGAAATAACTGAAAACTTTACACCTTAGTAAGAGGACAACAATGAAATAACTGAAAACTTTACACCTTAGTAAGAGGACAACAATGAAATAACTGAAAACTTTACACCTTAGTAAGAGGACAGCAATGAAATAACTGAAAACTTGACACCTTAGTAAGAGGACAGCAATGAAATAACTGAAAACTTTACACCTTAGTAAGAGGACAGCAATGAAATAACTGAAAACTTGACACCTTAGTAAGAGGACAGCAATGAAATAACTGAAAACTTTACACCTTAGTAAGAGGACAACAATGAAATAACTGAAAACATTACACCTTAGTAAGAGGACAACAATGAAATAACTGAAAACTTTACACCTTAGTAAGAGGACAACAATAAAATAACTGAAAACTTTACACCTTAGTAAGAGGACAGCAATGAAATAACTGAAAACTTTACACCTTAGTAAGAAGACAACAATGAAATAACTGAAAACTTTACACCTTAGTAAGAGGACAGCAATGAAATAACTGAAAATTTTCCACCTTAGTAAGAGGACAGCAATGAAATAACTGAAAACTTTACACCTTAGTAAGAGGACAACAATGAAATAACTGAAAACTTTACACCTTAGTAAGAGGACAGCAATGAAATAACTGAAAACTTTACACCTTAGTAAGAGGACAGCAATGAAATAACTGAAAACTTTACACCTTAGTAAGAGGACAGCAATGAAATAACTGAAAACTTTACACCTTAGTAAGAGGACAGCAATGAAATAACTGAAAACTTGACACCTTAGTAAGAGGACAGCAATGAAATAACTGAAAACTTTACACCTTAGTAAGAGGACAGCAATGAAATAACTGAAAACTTTACACCTTAGTAAGAGGACAACAATGAAATAACTGAAAACTTTACACCTTAGTAAGAGGACAGCAATGAAATAACTGAAAACTTGACACATTAGTAAGAGGACAGCAATGAAATAACTGAAAACTTGACACCTTAGTAAGAGGACAGCAATGAAATAACTGAAAACTTTACACCTTAGTAAGAGGACAACAATGAAATAATTGAAAACTTTACACCTTAGTAAGAGGACAACAATGAAATAACTGAAAACTTTACACCTTAGTAAGAGGACAACAATGAAATAACTGAAAACTTTACACCTTAGTAAGAGGACAACAATGAAATAACTGAAAACTTTACACCTTAGTAAGAGGACAACAATGAAATAACTGAAAACTTGACACCTTAGTAAGAGGACAGCAATGAAATAACTGAAAACTTTACACCTTAGTAAGAGGACAACAATGAAATAACTGAAAACTTTACACCTTAGTAAGAGGACAGCAATGAAATAACTGAAAACTTGACACCTTAGTAAGAGGACAGCAATGAAATAACTGAAAACTTTACACCTTAGTAAGAGGACAGCAATGAAATAACTGAAAACTTGACACCTTAGTAAGAGGACAGCAATGAAATAACTGAAAACTTGACACCTTAGTAAGAGGACAGCAATGAAATAACTGAAAACTTTACACCTTAGTAAAAGGACAACAATGAAATAACTGAAAACTTTACACCTTAGTAAGAGGACAACAATGAAATAACTGAAAACTTTACACCTTAGTAAGAGGACAGCAATGAAATAACTGAAAACTTTACACCTTAGTAAGAGGACAGCAATGAAATAACTGAAAACTTTACACCTTAGTAAGAGGACAGCAATGAAATAACTGAAAACTTTACACCTTAGTAAGAGGACAACAATGAAATAACTGAAAACTTGACACCTTAGTAAGAGGACAGCAATGAAATAACTGAAAACTTTACACCTTAGTAAGAGGACAACAATGAAATAACTGAAAACTTTACACCTTAGTAAGAGGACATCAATGAAATAACTGAAAACGTGACGCCTTAGTAAGAGGACAGCAATGAAATAACTGAAAACTTTACACCTTAGTAAGAGGACAGCAATGAAATAACTGAAAACTTTACACCTTAGTAAGAGGACAACAATGAAATAACTGAAAACTTTACACCTTAGTAAGAGGACAACAATGAAATAACTGAAAACTTGACACCTTAGTAAGAGGACAGCAATGAAATAACTGAAAACTTGACACCTTAGTAAGAGGACAGCAATGAAATAACTGAAAACTTTACACCTTAGTAAGAGGACAGCAATGAAATATCTGAAAACTTGACACCTTAGTAAGAGGACAGCAATGAAATAACTGAAAACTTTACACCTTAGTAAGAGGACAACAATGAAATAACTGAAAACATTACACCTTAGTAAGAGGACAACAATGAAATAACTGAAAACTTTACACCTTAGTAAGAGGACAACAATAAAATAACTGAAAACTTTACACCTTAGTAAGAGGACAGCAATGAAATAACTGAAAACTTTACACCTTAGTAAGAAGACAACAATGAAATAACTGAAAACTTTACACCTTAGTAAGAGGACAGCAATGAAATAACTGAAAATTTTCCACCTTAGTAAGAGGACAACAATGAAATAACTGAAAACATTACACCTTAGTAAGAGGACAACAATGAAATAACTGAAAACTTTACACCTTAGTAAGAGGACAACAATGAAATAACTGAAAACTTGACACCTTAGTAAGAGGACAGCAATGAAATAACTGAAAACTTTACACCTTAGTAAGAGGACAACAATGAAATAACTGAAAACTTGACACCTTAGTAAGAGGACAGCAATGAAATAACTGAAAACTTTACACCTTAGTAAGAGGACAGCAATGAAATAACTGAAAACTTTACACCTTAGTAAGAGGACAACAATGAAATAACTGAAAACTTGACACCTTAGTAAGAGGACAGCAATGAAATAACTGAAAACTTTACACCTTAGTAAGAGGACAACAATGAAGTAACTGAAAACTTTACACCTTAGTAAGAGGACAACAATGAAATAACTGAAAACTTTACACCTTAGTAAGAGGACAACAATGAAATAACTGAAAACTTTACACCTTAGTAAGAGGACAACAATGAAATAACTGAAAACTTTACACCTTAGTAAGAGGACAACAATGAAATAACTGAAAACTTGACACCTTAGTAAGAGGACAGCAATGAAATAACTGAAAACTTTACACCTTAGTAAGAGGACAGCAATGAAATAACTGAAAACTTTACACCTTAGTAAGAGGACAGCAATGAAATAACTGAAAACTTGACACCTTAGTAAGAGGACAGCAATGAAATAACTGAAAACTTTACACCTTAGTAAAAGGACAACAATGAAATAACTGAAAACTTTACACCTTAGTAAGAGGACAACAATGAAATAACTGAAAACTTTACACCTTAGTAAGAGGACAGCAATGAAATAACTGAAAACTTGACACCTTAGTAAGAGGACAGCAATGAAATAACTGAAAACTTTACACCTTAGTAAGAGGACAGCAATGAAATAACTGAAAACTTTACACCTTAGTAAGAGGACAACAATGAAATAACTGAAAACTTGACACCTTAGTAAGAGGACAGCAATGAAATAACTGAAAACTTTACACCTTAGTAAGAGGACAACAATGAAATAACTGAAAACTTGACACCTTAGTAAGAGGACAGCAATGAAATAACTGAAAACTTTACACCTTAGTAAGAGGACAGCAATGAAATAACTGAAAACTTTACACCTTAGTAAGAGGACAGCAATGAAATAACTGAAAACTTTACACCTTAGTAAGAGGACAACAATGAAATAACTGAAAACTTGACACCTTAGTAAGAGGACAGCAATGAAATAACTGAAAACTTTACACCTTAGTAAGAGGACAACAATGAAATAACTGAAAACTTGACACCTTAGTAAGAGGACAGCAATGAAATAACTGAAAACTTTACACCTTAGTAAGAGGACAACAATGAAATAACTGAAAACTTTACACCTTAGTAAGAGGACATCAATGAAATAACTGAAAACGTGACGCCTTAGTAAGAGGACAGCAATGAAATAACTGAAAACTTTACACCTTAGTAAGAGGACAGCAATGAAATAACTGAAAACTTTACACCTTAGTAAGAGGACAACAATGAAATAACTGAAAACTTTACACCTTAGTAAGAGGACAACAATGAAATAACTGAAAACTTTACACCTTAGTAAGAGGACAGCAATGAAATAACTGAAAACTTGACACCTTAGTAAGAGGACAGCAATGAAATAACTGAAAACTTTACACCTTAGTAAGAGGACAGCAATGAAATAACTGAAAACTTGACACCTTAGTAAGAGGACAGCAATGAAATAACTGAAAACTTTACACCTTAGTAAGAGGACAACAATGAAATAACTGAAAACATTACACCTTAGTAAGAGGACAACAATGAAATAACTGAAAACTTTACACCTTAGTAAGAGGACAACAATAAAATAACTGAAAACTTTACACCTTAGTAAGAGGACAGCAATGAAATAACTGAAAACTTTACACCTTAGTAAGAAGACAACAATGAAATAACTGAAAACTTTACACCTTAGTAAGAGGACAGCAATGAAATAACTGAAAATTTTCCACCTTAGTAAGAGGACAGCAATGAAATAACTGAAAACTTTACACCTTAGTAAGAGGACAACAATGAAATAACTGAAAACTTTACACCTTAGTAAGAGGACAGCAATGAAATAACTGAAAACTTTACACCTTAGTAAGAGGACAGCAATGAAATAACTGAAAACTTTACACCTTAGTAAGAGGACAGCAATGAAATAACTGAAAACTTTACACCTTAGTAAGAGGACAGCAATGAAATAACTGAAAACTTGACACCTTAGTAAGAGGACAGCAATGAAATAACTGAAAACTTTACACCTTAGTAAGAGGACAGCAATGAAATAACTGAAAACTTTACACCTTAGTAAGAGGACAACAATGAAATAACTGAAAACTTTACACCTTAGTAAGAGGACAGCAATGAAATAACTGAAAACTTGACACATTAGTAAGAGGACAGCAATGAAATAACTGAAAACTTGACACCTTAGTAAGAGGACAGCAATGAAATAACTGAAAACTTTACACCTTAGTAAGAGGACAACAATGAAATAATTGAAAACTTTACACCTTAGTAAGAGGACAACAATGAAATAACTGAAAACTTTACACCTTAGTAAGAGGACAACAATGAAATAACTGAAAACTTTACACCTTAGTAAGAGGACAACAATGAAATAACTGAAAACTTTACACCTTAGTAAGAGGACAACAATGAAATAACTGAAAACTTGACACCTTAGTAAGAGGACAGCAATGAAATAACTGAAAACTTTACACCTTAGTAAGAGGACAACAATGAAATAACTGAAAACTTTACACCTTAGTAAGAGGACAGCAATGAAATAACTGAAAACTTGACACCTTAGTAAGAGGACAGCAATGAAATAACTGAAAACTTTACACCTTAGTAAGAGGACAGCAATGAAATAACTGAAAACTTTACACCTTAGTAAGAGGACAGCAATGAAATAACTGAAAACTTGACACCTTAGTAAGAGGACAGCAATGAAATAACTGAAAACTTTACACCTTAGTAAAAGGACAACAATGAAATAACTGAAAACTTTACACCTTAGTAAGAGGACAACGATGAAATAACTGAAAACTTTACACCTTAGTAAGAGGACAGCAATGAAATAACTGAAAACTTGACACCTTAGTAAGAGGACAGCAATGAAATAACTGAAAACTTTACACCTTAGTAAGAGGACAGCAATGAAATAACTGAAAACTTTACACCTTAGTAAGAGGACAACAATGAAATAACTGAAAACTTGACACCTTAGTAAGAGGACAGCAATGAAATAACTGAAAACTTTACACCTTAGTAAGAGGACATTAATGAAATAACTGAAAACTTTACACCTTAGTAAGAGGACATCAATGAAATAACTGAAAACGTGACGCCTTAGTAAGAGGACAGCAATGAAATAACTGAAAACTTTACACCTTAGTAAGAGGACAGCAATGAAATAACTGAAAACTTTACACCTTAGTAAGAGGACAACAATGAAATAACTGAAAACTTTACACCTTAGTAAGAGGACAACAATGAAATAACTGAAAACTTGACACCTTAGTAAGAGGACAGCAATGAAATAACTGAAAACTTGACACCTTAGTAAGAGGACAGCAATGAAATAACTGAAAACTTTACACCTTAGTAAGAGGACAGCAATGAAATATCTGAAAACTTGACACCTTAGTAAGAGGACAGCAATGAAATAACTGAAAACTTTACACCTTAGTAAGAGGACAACAATGAAATAACTGAAAACATTACACCTTAGTAAGAGGACAACAATGAAATAACTGAAAACTTTACACCTTAGTAAGAGGACAACAATAAAATAACTGAAAACTTTACACCTTAGTAAGAGGACAGCAATGAAATAACTGAAAACTTTACACCTTAGTAAGAAGACAACAATGAAATAACTGAAAACTTTACACCTTAGTAAGAGGACAGCAATGAAATAACTGAAAATTTTCCACCTTAGTAAGAGGACAACAATGAAATAACTGAAAACATTACACCTTAGTAAGAGGACAACAATGAAATAACTGAAAACTTTACACCTTAGTAAGAGGACAACAATGAAATAACTGAAAACTTGACACCTTAGTAAGAGGACAGCAATGAAATAACTGAAAACTTTACACCTTAGTAAGAGGACAACAATGAAATAACTGAAAACTTGACACCTTAGTAAGAGGACAGCAATGAAATAACTGAAAACTTTACACCTTAGTAAGAGGACAGCAATGAAATAACTGAAAACTTTACACCTTAGTAAGAGGACAACAATGAAATAACTGAAAACTTGACACCTTAGTAAGAGGACAGCAATGAAATAACTGAAAACTTTACACCTTAGTAAGAGGACAACAATGAAGTAACTGAAAACTTTACACCTTAGTAAGAGGACAACAATGAAATAACTGAAAACTTTACACCTTAGTAAGAGGACAACAATGAAATAACTGAAAACTTTACACCTTAGTAAGAGGACAACAATGAAATAACTGAAAACTTTACACCTTAGTAAGAGGACAACAATGAAATAACTGAAAACTTTACACCTTAGTAAGAGGACAACAATGAAATAACTGAAAATTCGACACCTTAGTAAGAGGACAGCAATGAAATAACTGAAAACTTTACACCTTAGTAAGAGGACAACAATGAAATAACTGAAAACTTTACACCTTAGTAAGAGGACAGCAATGAAATAACTGAAAACTTTACACCTTAGTAAGAGGACAGCAATGAAATAACTGAAAACTTTACACCTTAGTAAGAGGACAGCAATGAAATAACTGAAAACTTTACACCTTAGTAAGAGGACAGCAATGAAATAACTGAAAACTTTACACCTTAGTAAGAGGACAGCAATGAAATAACTGAAACCTTTACACCTTAGTAAGAGGACAACAATGAAATAACTGAAAACTTTACACCTTAGTAAGAGGACAGCAATGAAATAACTGAAAACTTTACACCTTAGTAAGAGGACAACAATGAAATAACTGAAAACTTTACACCTTAGTAAGAGGACAGCAATGAAATAACTGAAAATTTTACACCTTAGTAAGAGGACAACAATGAAATAACTGAAAATTTTACACCTTAGTAAGAGGACAACAATGAAATAACTGAAAACTTTACACCTTAGTAAGAGGACAACAATGAAATAACTGAAAACTTTACACCTTAGTAAGAGGACAACAATGAAATAACTGAAAACTTGACACCTTAGTAAGAGGACAGCAATGAAATAACTGAAAACTTTACACCTTAGTAAGAGGACAACAATGAAATAACTGAAAACTTTACACCTTAGTAAGAGGACAGCAATGAAATAACTGAAAACTTGACACCTTAGTAAGAGGACAGCAATGAAATAACTGAAAACTTTACACCTTAGTAAGAGGACAGCAATGAAATAACTGAAAACTTTACACCTTAGTAAGAGGACAGCAATGAAATAACTGAAAACTTGACACCTTAGTAAGAGGACAGCAATGAAATAACTGAAAACTTGACACCTTAGTAAGAGGACAACAATGAAATAACTGAAAACTTTACACCTTAGTAAGAGGACAACAATGAAATAACTGAAAACTTTACACCTTAGTAAGAGGACAGCAATGAAATAACTGAAAACTTTACACCTTAGTAAGAGGACAGCAATGAAATAACTGAAAACTTGACACCTTAGTAAGAGGACAGCAATGAAATAACTGAAAACTTTACACCTTAGTAAGAGGACAACAATGAAATAACTGAAAACTTTACACCTTAGTAAGAGGACAGCAATGAAATAACTGAAAACTTTACACCTTAGTAAGAGGACAACAATGAAATAACTGAAAACTTTACACCTTAGTAAGAGGACAGCAATGAAATAACTGAAAACGTGACGCCTTAGTAAGAGGACAGCAATGAAATAACTGAAAACTTTACACCTTAGTAAGAGGACAGCAATGAAATAACTGAAAACTTTACACCTTAGTAAGAGGACAACAATGAAATAACTGAAAACATTACACCTTAGTAAGAGGACAACAATGAAATAACTGAAAACTTTACACCTTAGTAAGAGGACAACAATAAAATAACTGAAAACTTTACACCTTAGTAAGAGGACAGCAATGAAATAACTGAAAACTTTACACCTTAGTAAGAAGACAACAATGAAATAACTGAAAACTTTACACCTTAGTAAGAGGACAGCAATGAAATAACTGAAAACTTTCCACCTTAGTAAGAGGACAACAATGAAATAACTGAAAACATTACACCTTAGTAAGAGGACAACAATGAAATAACTGAAAACTTTACACCTTAGTAAGAGGACAACAATGAAATAACTGAAAACTTGACACCTTAGTAAGAGGACAGCAATGAAATAACTGAAAACTTTACACCTTAGTAAGAGGACAACAATGAAATAACTGAAAACTTGACACCTTAGTAAGAGGACAGCAATGAAATAACTGAAAACTTTACACCTTAGTAAGAGGACAGCAATGAAATAACTGAAAACTTTACACCTTAGTAAGAGGACAACAATGAAATAACTGAAAACTTGACACCTTAGTAAGAGGACAGCAATGAAATAACTGAAAACTTTACACCTTAGTAAGAGGACAACAATGAAGTAACTGAAAACTTTACACCTTAGTAAGAGGACAACAATGAAATAACTGAAAACTTTACACCTTAGTAAGAGGACAACAATGAAATAACTGAAAACTTTACACCTTAGTAAGAGGACAACAATGAAATAACTGAAAACTTTACACCTTAGTAAGAGGACAACAATGAAATAACTGAAAACTTTACACCTTAGTAAGAGGACAACAATGAAATAACTGAAAATTCGACACCTTAGTAAGAGGACAGCAATGAAATAACTGAAAACTTTACACCTTAGTAAGAGGACAACAATGAAATAACTGAAAACTTTACACCTTAGTAAGAGGACAGGAATGAAATAACTGAAAACTTTACACCTTAGTAAGAGGACAGCAATGAAATAACTGAAAACTTTACACCTTAGTAAGAGGACAGCAATGAAATAACTGAAAACTTTACACCTTAGTAAGAGGACAGCAATGAAATAACTGAAAACTTTACACCTTAGTAAGAGGACAGCAATGAAATAACTGAAACCTTTACACCTTAGTAAGAGGACAACAATGAAATAACTGAAAACTTTACACCTTAGTAAGAGGACAGCAATGAAATAACTGAAAACTTTACACCTTAGTAAGAGGACAACAATGAAATAACTGAAAACTTTACACCTTAGTAAGAGAACAACAATGAAATAACTGAAAACTTTACACCTTAGTAAGAGGACAACAATGAAATAACTGAAAATTTTACACCTTAGTAAGAGGACAACAATGAAATAACTGAAAACTTTACACCTTAGTAAGAGGACAACAATGAAATAACTGAAAACTTTACACCTTAGTAAGAGGACAACAATGAAATAACTGAAAACTTGACACCTTAGTAAGAGGACAACAATGAAATAACTGAAAACTTTACACCTTAGTAAGAGGACAACAATGAAATAAATGAAAACTTTACACCTTAGTAAGAGGACAGCAATGAAATAACTGAAAACTTTACACCTTAGTAAGAGGACAACAATGAAATAACTGAAAACTTTACACCTTAGTAAGAGGACAACAATGAAATAACTGAAAATTCGACACCTTAGTAAGAGGACAGCAATGAAATAACTGAAAACTTTACACCTTAGTAAGAGGACAACAATGAAATAACTGAAAACTTTACACCTTAGTAAGAGGACAGCAATGAAATAACTGAAAACTTTACACCTTAGTAAGAGGACAGCAATGAAATAACTGAAAACTTTACACCTTAGTAAGAGGACAGCAATGAAATAACTGAAAACTTTACACCTTAGTAAGAGGACAGCAATGAAATAACTGAAAACTTTACACCTTAGTAAGAGGACAGCAATGAAATAACTGAAACCTTTACACCTTAGTAAGAGGACAACAATGAAATAACTGAAAACTTTACACCTTAGTAAGAGGACAGCAATGAAATAACTGAAAACTTTACACCTTAGTAAGAGGACAACAATGAAATAACTGAAAACTTTACACCTTAGT
The DNA here is from genome assembly GCA_963680875.1 of Bathymodiolus brooksi. Classification (NCBI taxonomy): domain Eukaryota; kingdom Metazoa; phylum Mollusca; class Bivalvia; order Mytilida; family Modiolidae; genus Bathymodiolus; species Bathymodiolus brooksi. Next base: position 76,457,396 of record OY804587.1, on the reverse strand, counting down.
AAGAGGACAACAATGAAATAACTGAAAACTTTACACCTTAGTAAGAGGACAACAATGAAATAACTGAAAATTTTACACCTTAGTAAGAGGACAACAATGAAATAACTGAAAACTTTACACCTTAGTAAGAGGACAACAATGAAATAACTGAAAACTTTACACCTTAGTAAGAGGACAACAATGAAATAACTGAAAACTTGACACCTTAGTAAGAGGACAGCAATGAAATAACTGAAAACTTTACACCTTAGTAAGAGGACAACAATGAAATAACTGAAAACTTTACACCTTAGTAAGAGGACAGCAATGAAATAACTGAAAACTTGACACCTTAGTAAGAGGACAGCAATGAAATAACTGAAAACTTTACACCTTAGTAAGAGGACAGCAATGAAATAACTGAAAACTTTACACCTTAGTAAGAGGACAGCAATGAAATAACTGAAAACTTGACACCTTAGTAAGAGGACAGCAATGAAATAACTGAAAACTTTACACCTTAGTAAGAGGACAACAATGAAATAACTGAAAACTTTACACCTTAGTAAGAGGACAACAATGAAATAACTGAAAACTTTACACCTTAGTAAGAGGACAGCAATGAAATAACTGAAAACTTGACACCTTAGTAAGAGGACAGCAATGAAATAACTGAAAACTTTACACCTTAGTAAGAGGACAGCAATGAAATAACTGAAAACTTTACACCTTAGTAAGAGGACAACAATGAAATAACTGAAAACTTGACACCTTAGTAAGAGGACAGCAATGAAATAACTGAAAACTTTACACCTTAGTAAGAGGACAACAATGAAATAACTGAAAACTTTACACCTTAGTAAGAGGACAGCAATGAAATAACTGAAAACGTGACGCCTTAGTAAGAGGACAGCAATGAAATAACTGAAAACTTTACACCTTAGTAAGAGGACAGCAATGAAATAACTGAAAACTTTACACCTTAGTAAGAGGACAACAATGAAATAACTGAAAACTTTACACCTTAGTAAGAGGACAACAATGAAATAACTGAAAACTTTACACCTTAGTAAGAGGACAGCAATGAAATAACTGAAAACTTGACACCTTAGTAAGAGGACAGCAATGAAATAACTGAAAACTTTACACCTTAGTAAGAGGACAGCAATGAAATAACTGAAAACTTTACACCTTAGTAAGAGGACAGCAATGAAATAACTGAAAACTTGACACCTTAGTAAGAGGACAACAATGAAATAACTGAAAACATTACACCTTAGTAAGAGGACAACAATGAAATAACTGAAAACTTTACACCATAGTAAGAGGACAACAATGAAATAACTGAAAACTTTACACCTTAGTAAGAGGACAGCAATGAAATAACTGAAAACTTTACACCTTAGTAAGAAGACAACAATGAAATAACTGAAAACTTTACACCTTAGTAAGAGGACAGCAATGAAATAACTGAAAACTTTACACCTTAGTAAGAGGACAACAATGAAATAACTGAAAACATTACACCTTAGTAAGAGGACAACAATGAAATAACTGAAAACTTTACACCTTAGTAAGAGGACAACAATGAAATAACTGAAAACTTTACACCTTAGTAAGAGGACAGCAATGAAATAACTGAAAACTTTACACCTTAGTAAGAGGACAACAATGAAATAACTGAAAACTTGACACCTTAGTAAGAGGACAGCAATGAAATAACTGAAAACTTTACACCTTAGTAAGAGGACAGCAATGAAATAACTGAAAACTTTACACCTTAGTAAGAGGACAACAATGAAATAACTGAAAACTTGACACCTTAGTAAGAGGACAGCAATGAAATAACTGAAAACTTTACACCTTAGTAAGAGGACAGCAATGAAATAACTGAAAACTTTACACCTTAGTAAGAGGACAACAATGAAATAACTGAAAACTTGACACCTTAGTAAGAGGACAGCAATGAAATAACTGAAAACTTTACACCTTAGTAAGAGGACAACAATGAAGTAACTGAAAACTTTACACCTTAGTAAGAGGACAACAATGAAATAACTGAAAACTTTACACCTTAGTAAGAGGACAACAATGAAATAACTGAAAACTTTACACCTTAGTAAGAGGACAACAATGAAATAACTGAAAACTTTACACCTTAGTAAGAGGACAACAATGAAATAACTGAAAACTTTACACCTTAGTAAGAGGACAACAATGAAATAACTGAAAATTTGACACCTTAGTAAGAGGACAGCAATGAAATAACTGAAAACTTTACACCTTAGTAAGAGGACAACAATGAAATAACTGAAAACTTTACACCTTAGTAAGAGGACAGCAATGAAATAACTGAAAACTTTACACCTTAGTAAGAGGACAGCAATGAAATAACTGAAAACTTTACACCTTAGTAAGAGGACAGCAATGAAATAACTGAAAACTTTACACCTTAGTAAGAGGACAGCAATGAAATAACTGAAAACTTTACACCTTAGTAAGAGGACAGCAATGAAATAACTGAAACCTTTACACCTTAGTAAGAGGACAACAATGAAATAACTGAAAACTTTACACCTTAGTAAGAGGACAGCAATGAAATAACTGAAAACTTTACACCTTAGTAAGAGGACAACAATGAAATAACTGAAAACTTTACACCTTAGTAAGAGGACAACAATGAAATAACTGAAAACTTTACACCTTAGTAAGAGGACAACAATGAAATAACTGAAAATTTTACACCTTAGTAAGAGGACAACAATGAAATAACTGAAAACTTTACACCTTAGTAAGAGGACAACAATGAAATAACTGAAAACGTTACACCTTAGTAAGAGGACAACAATGAAATAACTGAAAACTTGACACCTTAGTAAGAGGACAGCAATGAAATAACTGAAAACTTTACACCTTAGTAAGAGGACAACAATGAAATAACTGAAAACATTACACCTTAGTAAGAGGACAACAATGAAATAACTGAAAACTTTACACCTTAGTAAGAGGACAACAATGAAATAACTGAAAACTTGACACCTTAGTAAGAGGACAGCAATGAAATAACTGAAAACTTTACACCTTAGTAAGAGGACAACAATGAGAATAACTGAAATCTTACACCTTAGTAAGAGGACAGCAATGAAATAACTGAAAATTTACACCTTAGTAAGAGGACAGCAATGAAATAACTGAAAACTTTACACCTTAGTAAGAGGACAGCAATGAAATAACTGAAAACTTTACACCTTAGTAAGAGGACAGCAATGAAATAACTGAAAACTTGACACCTTAGTAAGAGGACAGCAATGAAATAACTGAAAACTTTACACCTTAGTAAGAGGACAACAATGAAATAACTGAAAACTTTACACCTTAGTAAGAGGACAACAATGAAATAACTGAAAACTTTACACCTTTAGTAAGAGGACAACAATGAAATAACTGAAAACTTTACACCTTAGTAAGAGGACAACAATGAAATAACTGAAAACTTTACACCTTAGTAAGAGGACAGCAATGAAATAACTGAAAACTTTACACCTTAGTAAGAGGACAACAATGAAATAACTGAAAACTTTACACCTTAGTAAGAGGACAACAATGAAATAACTGAAAACTTTACACCTTAGTAAGAGGACAACAATGAAATAACTGAAAACTTTACACCTTAGTAAGAGGACAACAATGAAATAACTGAAAACTTTACACCTTAGTAAGAGGACAACAATGAAATAACTGAAAACTTGACACCTTAGTAAGAGGACAGCAATGAAATAACTGAAAACTTTACACCTTAGTAAGAGGACAACAATGAAATAACTGAAAACTTTACACCTTAGTAAGAGGACAACAATGAAATAACTGAAAACTTTACACCTTAGTAAGAGGACAACAATGAAATAACTGAAAACTTTACACCTTAGTAAGAGAACAGCAATGAAATAACTGAAAACTTGACACTTTAGTAAGAGGACAGCAATGAAATAACTGAAAACTTTACACCTTAGTAAGAGGACAACAATGAAATAACTGAAAACTGTACACCTTAGTAAGAGGACAGCAATGAAATAACTGAAAACTTTACACCTTAGTAAGAGGACAACAATGAAATAACTGAAAACTTTACACCTTAGTAAGAGGACAACAATGAAATAACTGAAAACTTTACACCTTAGTAAGAGGACAACAATGAAATAACTGAAAACTTTACACCTTAGTAAGAGAACAGCAATGAAATAACTGAAAACTTGACACCTTAGTAAGAGGACAGCAATGAAATAACTGAAAACTTTACACCTTAGTAAGAGGACAGCAATGAAATAACTGAAAACTTTACACCTTAGTAAGAGGACAACAATGAAATAACTGAAAACTTGACACCTTAGTAAGAGGACAGCAATGATATAACTGAAAACTTTACACCTTAGTAAGAGGACAACAATGAAATAACTGAAAACTTTACACCTTAGTAAGAGGACAACAATGAAATAACTGAAAACTTTACACCTTAGTAAGAGGACAACAATGAAATAACTGAAAACTTTACACCTTAGTAAGAGGACAACAATGAAATAACTGAAAACTTTACACCTTAGTAAGAGGACAACAATGAAATAACTGAAAACTTTACACCTTAGTAAGAGGACAACAATGAAATAACTGAAAATTTACACCTTAGTAAGAGGACAACAATGAAATAACTGAAAATTTACACCTTAGTAAGAGGACAGCAATGAAATAACTGAAAACTTTACACCTTAGTAAGAGGACAGCAATGAAATAACTGAAAACTTGACACCTTAGTAAGAGGACAGCGATGAAATAACTGAAAACTTGACACCTTAGTAAGAGGACAACAATGAAATAACTGAAAACTTTACACCTTAGTAAGAGGACAACAATGAAATAACTGAAAACTTTACACCTTAGTAAGAGGACAACAATGAAATAACTGAAAACTTGACACCTTAGTAAGAGGACAGCAATGAAATAACTGAAAACTTTACACCTTAGTAAGAGGACAGCAATGAAATAAATGAAAACTTTACACCTTAGTAAGAGGACAGCAATGAAATAACTGAAAACTTGACACCTTAGTAAGAGGACAGCAATGAAATAACTGAAAACTTTACACCTTAGTAAGAGGACAACAATGAAATAACTGAAAACTTTACACCTTAGTAAGAGGACAGCAATGAAATAACTGAAAACTTTACACCTTAGTAAGAGGACAGCAATGAAATAACTGAAAACTGTACACCTTAGTAAGAGGACAACAATGAAATAACTGAAAATTTACACCTTAGTAAGAGGATAGCAATGAAATAACTGAAAACTTTACACCTTAGTAAGAGGACAACAATGAAATAGCTGAAAACTTTACACCTTAGTAAGAGGACAACAATGAAATAACTGAAAACTTTACACCTTAGTAAGAGGACAACAATGAAATAACTGAAAACTTTACACCTTAGTAAGAGGACAACAATAAAATAACTGAAAACTTTACACCTTAGTAAGAGGACAACAATGAAATAACTGAAAACTTGACACCTTAGTAAGAGGACAACAATGAAATAACTGAAAACTTTACACCTTAGTAAGAGGACAGCAATGAAATAACTGAAAACTGTACACCTTAGTAAGAGGACAACAATGAAATAACTGAAAATTTACACCTTAGTAAGAGGACAACAATGAAATAACTGAAAATTTACACCTTAGTAAGAGGACAGCAATGAAATAACTGAAAACTTTACACCTTAGTAAGAGGACAGCAATGAAATAACTGAAAACTTGACACCTTAGTAAGAGGACAGCAATGAAATAACTGAAAACTTGACACCTTAGTAAGAGGACAACAATGAAATAACTGAAAACTTTACACCTTAGTAAGAGGACAACAATGAAATAACTGAAAACTTTACACCTTAGTAAGAGGACAACAATGAAATAACTGAAAACTTGACACCTTAGTAAGAGGACAGCAATGAAATAACTGAAAACTTTACACCTTAGTAAGAGGACAACAATGAAATAACTGAAAACTTTACACCTTAGTAAGAGGACAGCAATGAAATAACTGAAAACTTTACACCTTAGTAAGAGGACAACAATGAAATAGCTGAAAACTTTACACCTTAGTAAGAGGACAACAATGAAATAACTGAAAACTTTACACCTTAGTAAGAGGACAACAATGAAATAACTGAAAACTTTACACCTTAGTAAGAGGACAACAATGAAATAACTGAAAACTTTACACCTTAGTAAGAGGACAACAATGAAATAACTGAAAACTTGACACCTTAGTAAGAGGACAGCAATGAAATAACTGAAAACTTTACACCTTAGTAAGAGGACAACAATGAAATAACTGAAAACTTTACACCTTAGTAAGAGGACAACAATGAAATAACTGAAAACTTTACACCTTAGTAAGAGGACAACAATGAAATAACTGAATACTTTACACCTTAGTAAGAGAACAGCAATGAAATAACTGAAAACTTGACACTTTAGTAAGAGGACAGCAATGAAATAACTGAAAACTTTACACCTTAGTAAGAGGACAACAATGAAATAACTGAAAACTGTACACCTTAGTAAGAGGACAGCAATGAAATAACTGAAAACTTTACACCTTAGTAAGAGGACAACAATGAAATAACTGAAAACTTTACACCTTAGTAAGAGGACAACAATGAAATAACTGAAAACTTTACACCTTAGTAAGAGGACAACAATGAAATAACTGAAAACTTTACACCTTAGTAAGAGAACAGCAATGAAATAACTGAAAACTTGACACCTTAGTAAGAGGACAGCAATGAAATAACTGAAAACTTTACACCTTAGTAAGAGGACAGCAATGAAATAACTGAAAACTTTACACCTTAGTAAGAGGACAACAATGAAATAACTGAAAACTTGACACCTTAGTAAGAGGACAGCAATGATATAACTGAAAACTTTACACCTTAGTAAGAGGACAACAATGAAATAACTGAAAACTTTACACCTTAGTAAGAGGACAACAATGAAATAACTGAAAACTTTACACCTTAGTAAGAGGACAACAATGAAATAACTGAAAACTTTACACCTTAGTAAGAGGACAACAATGAAATAACTGAAAACTTTACACCTTAGTAAGAGGACAACAATGAAATAACTGAAAACTTTACACCTTAGTAAGAGGACAACAATGAAATAACTGAAAATTTACACCTTAGTAAGAGGACAACAATGAAATAACTGAAAATTTACACCTTAGTAAGAGGACAGCAATGAAATAACTGAAAACTTTACACCTTAGTAAGAGGACAGCAATGAAATAACTGAAAACTTGACACCTTAGTAAGAGGACAGCGATGAAATAACTGAAAACTTGACACCTTAGTAAGAGGACAACAATGAAATAACTGAAAACTTTACACCTTAGTAAGAGGACAACAATGAAATAACTGAAAACTTTACACCTTAGTAAGAGGACAACAATGAAATAACTGAAAACTTGACACCTTAGTAAGAGGACAGCAATGAAATAACTGAAAACTTTACACCTTAGTAAGAGGACAGCAATGAAATAAATGAAAACTTTACACCTTAGTAAGAGGACAGCAATGAAATAACTGAAAACTTGACACCTTAGTAAGAGGACAGCAATGAAATAACTGAAAACTTTACACCTTAGTAAGAGGACAACAATGAAATAACTGAAAACTTTACACCTTAGTAAGAGGACAGCAATGAAATAACTGAAAACTTTACACCTTAGTAAGAGGACAGCAATGAAATAACTGAAAACTGTACACCTTAGTAAGAGGACAACAATGAAATAACTGAAAATTTACACCTTAGTAAGAGGATAGCAATGAAATAACTGAAAACTTTACACCTTAGTAAGAGGACAGCAATGAAATAACTGAAAACTTTACACCTTAGTAAGAGGACAGCAATGAAATAACTGAAAACTTGACACCTTAGTAAGAGGACAGCAATGAAATAACTGAAAACTTTACACCTTAGTAAGAGGACAACAATGAAATAACTGAAAACTTTACACCTTAGTAAGAGGACAACAATGAAATAACTGAAAACTTGACACCTTAGTAAGAGGACAGCAATGAAATAACTGAAAACTTTACACCTTAGTAAGAGGACAACAATGAAATAACTGAAAACTTTACACCTTAGTAAGAGGACAGCAATGAAATAACTGAAAACTTTACACCTTAGTAAGAGGACAACAATGAAATAGCTGAAAACTTTACACCTTAGTAAGAGGACAACAATGAAATAACTGAAAACTTTACACCTTAGTAAGAGGACAACAATGAAATAACTGAAAACTTTACACCTTAGTAAGAGGACAACAATAAAATAACTGAAAACTTTACACCTTAGTAAGAGGACAACAATGAAATAACTGAAAACTTGACACCTTAGTAAGAGGACAACAATGAAATAACTGAAAACTTTACACCTTAGTAAGAGGACAGCAATGAAATAACTGAAAACTGTACACCTTAGTAAGAGGACAACAATGAAATAACTGAAAATTTACACCTTAGTAAGAGGACAACAATGAAATAACTGAAAATTTCCACCTTAGTAAGAGGACAGCAATGAAATAACTGAAAACTTTACACCTTAGTAAGAGGACAGCAATGAAATAACTGAAAACTTGACACCTTAGTAAGAGGACAGCAATGAAATAACTGAAAACTTGACACCTTAGTAAGAGGACAACAATGAAATAACTGAAAACTTTACACCTTAGTAAGAGGACAACAATGAAATAACTGAAAACTTTACACCTTAGTAAGAGGACAACAATGAAATAACTGAAAACTTGACACCTTAGTAAGAGGACAGCAATGAAATAACTGAAAACTTTACACCTTAGTAAGAGGACAACAATGAAATAACTGAAAACTTTACACCTTAGTAAGAGGACAGCAATGAAATAACTGAAAACTTTACACCTTAGTAAGAGGACAACAATGAAATAGCTGAAAACTTTACACCTTAGTAAGAGGACAACAATGAAATAACTGAAAACTTTACACCTTAGTAAGAGGACAACAATGAAATAACTGAAAACTTTACACCTTAGTAAGAGGACAACAATGAAATAACTGAAAACTTTACACCTTAGTAAGAGGACAACAATGAAATAACTGAAAACTTGACACCTTAGTAAGAGGACAGCAATGAAATAACTGAAAACTTTACACCTTAGTAAGAGGACAACAATGAAATAACTGAAAACTTTACACCTTAGTAAGAGGACAACAATGAAATAACTGAAAACTTTACACCTTAGTAAGAGGACAACAATGAAATAACTGAATACTTTACACCTTAGTAAGAGAACAGCAATGAAATAACTGAAAACTTGACACCTTAGTAAGAGGACAGCAATGAAATAACTGAAAACTTTACACCTTAGTAAGAGGACAACAATGAAATAACTGAAAACTGTACACCTTAGTAAGAGGACAGCAATGAAATAACTGAAAACTTTACACCTTAGTAAGAGGACAACAATGAAATAACTGAAAACTTTACACCTTAGTAAGAGGACAACAATGAAATAACTGAAAACTTTACACCTTAGTAAGAGGACAACAATGAAATAACTGAAAACTTTACACCTTAGTAAGAGAACAGCAATGAAATAACTGAAAACTTGACACCTTAGTAAGAGGACAGCAATGAAATAACTGAAAACTTTACACCTTAGTAAGAGGACAGCAATGAAATAACTGAAAACTTTACACCTTAGTAAGAGGACAACAATGAAATAACTGAAAACTTGACACCTTAGTAAGAGGACAGCAATGATATAACTGAAAACTTTACACCTTAGTAAGAGGACAACAATGAAATAACTGAAAACTTTACACCTTAGTAAGAGGACAACAATGAAATAACTGAAAACTTTACACCTTAGTAAGAGGACAACAATGAAATAACTGAAAACTTTACACCTTAGTAAGAGGACAACAATGAAATAACTGAAAACTTTACACCTTAGTAAGAGGACAACAATGAAATAACTGAAAACTTTACACCTTAGTAAGAGGACAACAATGAAATAACTGAAAATTTACACCTTAGTAAGAGGACAACAATGAAATAACTGAAAATTTACACCTTAGTAAGAGGACAGCAATGAAATAACTGAAAACTTTACACCTTAGTAAGAGGACAGCAATGAAATAACTGAAAACTTGACACCTTAGTAAGAGGACAGCAATGAAATAACTGAAAACTTGACACCTTAGTAAGAGGACAACAATGAAATAACTGAAAACTTTACACCTTAGTAAGAGGACAACAATGAAATAACTGAAAACTTTACACCTTAGTAAGAGGACAACAATGAAATAACTGAAAACTTGACACCTTAGTAAGAGGACAGCAATGAAATAACTGAAAACTTTACACCTTAGTAAGAGGACAACAATGAAATAACTGAAAACTTTACACCTTAGTAAGAGGACAGCAATGAAATAACTGAAAACTTTACACCTTAGTAAGAGGACAACAATGAAATAGCTGAAAACTTTACACCTTAGTAAGAGGACAACAATGAAATAACTGAAAACTTTACACCTTAGTAAGAGGACAACAATGAAATAACTGAAAACTTTACACCTTAGTAAGAGGACAACAATGAAATAACTGAAAACTTTACACCTTAGTAAGAGGACAACAATGAAATAACTGAAAACTTGACACCTTAGTAAGAGGACAGCAATGAAATAACTGAAAACTTTACACCTTAGTAAGAGGACAACAATGAAATAACTGAAAACTTGACACCTTAGTAAGAGGACAACAATGAAATAACTGAAAACTTTACACCTTAGTAAGAGGACAACAATGAAATAACTGAATACTTTACACCTTAGTAAGAGAACAGCAATGAAATAACTGAAAACTTGACACTTTAGTAAGAGGACAGCAATGAAATAACTGAAAACTTTACACCTTAGTAAGAGAACAACAATGAAATAACTGAAAACTTTACACCTTAGTAAGAGGACAGCAATGAAATAACTGAAAACTTTACACCTTAGTAAGAGGACAACAATGAAATAACTGAAAACTTTACACCTTAGTAAGAGGACAACAATGAAATAACTGAAAACTTTACACCTTAGTAAGAGGACAACAATGAAATAACTGAAAACTTTACACCTTAGTAAGAGAACAGCAATGAAATAACTGAAAACTTGACACCTTAGTAAGAGGACAGCAATGAAATAACTGAAAACTTTACACCTTAGTAAGAGGACAGCAATGAAATAACTGAAAACTTTACACCTTAGTAAGAGGACAACAATGAAATAACTGAAAACTTGACACCTTAGTAAGAGGACAGCAATGATATAACTGAAAACTTTACACCTTAGTAAGAGGACAACAATGAAATAACTGAAAACTTTACACCTTAGTAAGAGGACAACAATGAAATAACTGAAAACTTTACACCTTAGTAAGAGGACAACAATGAAATAACTGAAAACTTTACACCTTAGTAAGAGGACAACAATGAAATAACTGAAAACTTTACACCTTAGTAAGAGGACAACAATGAAATAACTGAAAACTTTACACCTTAGTAAGAGGACAACAATGAAATAACTGAAAACTTGACACCTTAGTAAGAGGACAGCAATGAAATAACTTAAAACTTTACACCTTAGTAAGAGGACAACAATGAAATAACTGAAAACTTTACACCTTAGTAAGAGGACAGCAATGAAATAACTGAAATCTTGACACCTTAGTAAGAGGACAGCAATGAAATAACTGAAAACTTTACACCTTAGTAAGAGGACAGCAATGAAATAACTGAAAACTTTACACCTTAGTAAGAGGACAGCAATGAAATAACTGAAAACTTTACATCTTAGTAAGAGGACAGCAATGAAATAACTGAAAACTTGACACTTTAGTAAGAGGACAGCAATGAAATAACTGAAAACTTTACACCTTAGTAAGAGGACAACAATGAAATAACTGAAAACTTTACACCTTAGTAAGAGGACAGCAATGAAATAACTGAAAACTTGACACCTTAGTAAGAGGACAGCAATGAAATAACTGAAAACTTTACACCTTAGTAAGAGGACAGCAATGAAATAACTGAAAACTTTACACCTTAGTAAGAGGACAGCAATGAAATAACTGAAAACTTGACACCTTAGTAAGAGGACAGCAATGAAATAACTGAAAACTTTACACCTTAGTAAGAGGACAACAATGAAATAACTGAAAACTTTACACCTTAGTAAGAGGACAACAATGAAATAACTGAAAACTTTACACCTTAGTAAGAGGACAACAATTAAATAACTGAAAACTTTACACCTTAGTAAGAGGACAGCAATGAAATAACTGAAAACTTGACACCTTAGTAAGAGGACAGCAATGAAATAACTGAAAACTTGACACCTTAGTAAGAGGACAGCAATGAAATAACTGAAAACTTTACACCTTAGTAAGAGGACAGCAATGAAATAACTGAAAACTTGACACCTTAGTAAGAGGACAGCAATGAAATAACTGAAAACTTTACACCTTAGTAAGAGGACAACAATGAAATAACTGAAAACTTTACACCTTAGTAAGAGGACAGCAATGAAATAACTGAAAACTTTACACCTTAGTAAGAGGACAGCAATGAAATAACTGAAAACTGTACACCTTAGTAAGAGGACAACAATGAAATAACTGAAAACTTTACAACTTAGTAAGAGGACAACAATGAAATAACTGAAAACTTGACACCTTAGTAAGAGGACAACAATGAAATAACTGAAAACTTTACACCTTAGTAAGAGGACAGCAATGAAATAACTGAAAACTTTACACCTTAGTAAGAGGACAACAATGAAATAGCTGAAAACTTTACACCTTAGTAAGAGGACAACAATGAAATAACTGAAAACTTTACACCTTAGTAAGAGGACAACAATGAAATAACTGAAAACTTTACACCTTAGTAAGAGGACAACAATAAAATAACTGAAAACTTTACACCTTAGTAAGAGGACAACAATGAAATAACTGAAAACTTGACACCTTAGTAAGAGGACAGCAATGAAATAACTGAAAACTTTACACCTTAGTAAGAGGACAACAATGAAATAACTGAAAACTTTACACCTTAGTAAGAGGACAACAATGAAATAACTGAAAACTTTACACCTTAGTAAGAGGACAACAATAAAATAACTGAATACTTTACACCTTAGTAAGAGAACAGCAATGAAATAACTGAAAACTTGACACTTTAGTAAGAGGACAGCAATGAAATAACTGAAAACTTTACACCTTAGTAAGAGGACAACAATGAAATAACTGAAAACTTTACACCTCAGTAAGAGGACAGCAATGAAATAACTGAAAACTTTACACCTTAGTAAGAGGACAACAATGAAATAACTGAAAACTTTACACCTTAGTAAGAGGACAGCAATGAAATAACTGAAAACTGTACACCTTAGTAAGAGGACAAAAATGAAATAACTGAAAATTTACACCTTAGTAAGAGGACAACAATGAAATAACTGAAAATTTACACCTTAGTAAGAGGACAGCAATGAAATAACTGAAAACTTTACACCTTAGTAAGAGGACAGCAATGAAATAACTGAAAACTTGACACCTTAGTAAGAGGACAGCCATGAAATAACTGAAAACTTGACACCTTAGTAAGAGGACAACAATGAAATAACTGAAAACTTTACACCTTAGTAAGAGGACAACAATGAAATAACTGAAAACTTGACACCTTAGTAAGAGGACAGCAATGAAATAACTGAAAACTTTACACCTTAGTAAGAGGACAACAATGAAATAACTGAAAACTTTACACCTTAGTAAGAGGACAGCAATGAAATAACTGAAAACTTTACACCTTAGTAAGAGGACAACAATGAAATAGCTGAAAACTTTACACCTTAGTAAGAGGACAACAATGAAATAACTGAAAATTTTACACCTTAGTAAGAGGACAACAATGAAATAACTGAAAACTTTACACCTTAGTAAGAGGACAACAATGAAATAACTGAAAACTTTACACCTTAGTAAGAGGACAACAATGAAATAACTGAAAACTTGACACCTTAGTAAGAGGACAGCAATGAAATAACTGAAAACTTGACACCTTAGTAAGAGGACAACAATGAAATAACTGAAAACTTTACACCTTAGTAAGAGGACAACAATGAAATAACTGAAAACTTTACACCTTAGTAAGAGGACAACAATGAAATAACTGAATACTTTACACCTTAGTAAGAGAACAGCAATGAAATAACTGAAAACTTGACACTTTAGTAAGAGGACAGCAATGAAATAACTGAAAACTTTACACCTTAGTAAGAGGACAACAATGAAATAACTGAAAACTTTACACCTTAGTAAGAGGACAGCAATGAAATAACTGAAAACTTTACACCTTAGTAAGAGGACAACAATGAAATAACTGAAAACTTGACACCTTAGTAAGAGGACAGCAATGAAATAACTGAAAACTTTACACCTTAGTAAGAGGACAACAATGAAATAACTGAAAACTTTACACCTTAGTAAGAGGACAGCAATGAAATAACTGAAAACTTTACACCTTAGTAAGAGGACAACAATGAAATAGCTGAAAACTTTACACCTTAGTAAGAGGACAACAATGAAATAACTGAAAACTTTACACCTTAGTAAGAGGACAACAATGAAATAACTGAAAACTTTACACCTTAGTAAGAGGACAACAATAAAATAACTGAAAACTTTACACCTTAGTAAGAGGACAACAATGAAATAACTGAAAACTTGACACCTTAGTAAGAGGACAACAATGAAATAACTGAAAACTTTACACCTTAGTAAGAGGACAGCAATGAAATAACTGAAAACTGTACACCTTAGTAAGAGGACAACAATGAAATAACTGACAATTTACACCTTAGTAAGAGGACAACAATGAAATAACTGAAAATTTACACCTTAGTAAGAGGACAGCAATGAAATAACTGAAAACTTTACACCTTAGTAAGAGGACAGCAATGAAATAACTGAAAACTTGACACCTTAGTAAGAGGACAGCAATGAAATAACTGAAAACTTGACACCTTAGTAAGAGGACAACAATGAAATAACTGAAAACTTTACACCTTAGTAAGAGGACAACAATGAAATAACTGAAAACTTGACACCTTAGTAAGAGGACAGCAATGAAATAACTGAAAACTTTACACCTTAGTAAGAGGACAACAATGAAATAACTGAAAACTTTACACCTTAGTAAGAGGACAGCAATGAAATAACTGAAAACTTTACACCTTAGTAAGAGGACAACAATGAAATAGCTGAAAACTTTACACCTTAGTAAGAGGACAACAATGAAATAACTGAAAACTTTACACCTTAGTAAGAGGACAACAATGAAATAACTGAAAACTTTACACCTTAGTAAGAGGACAACAATGAAATAACTGAAAACTTTACACCTTAGTAAGAGGACAACAATGAAATAACTGAAAACTTGACACCTTAGTAAGAGGACAGCAATGAAATAACTGAAAACTTTACACCTTAGTAAGAGGACAACAATGAAATAACTGAAAACTTTACACCTTAGTAAGAGGACAACAATGAAATAACTGAAAACTTTACACCTTAGTAAGAGGACAACAATGAAATAACTGAATACTTTACACCTTAGTAAGAGAACAGCAATGAAATAACTGAAAACTTGACACTTTAGTAAGAGGACAGCAATGAAATAACTGAAAACTTTACACCTTAGTAAGAGGACAACAATGAAATAACTGAAAACTTTACACCTTAGTAAGAGGACAGCAATGAAATAACTGAAAACTTTACACCTTAGTAAGAGGACAACAATGAAATAACTGAAAACTTTACACCTTAGTAAGAGGACAACAATGAAATAACTGAAAACTTTACACCTTAGTAAGAGAACAGCAATGAAATAACTGAAAACTTGACACCTTAGTAAGAGGACAGCAATGAAATAACTGAAAACTTTACACCTTAGTAAGAGGACAGCAATGAAATAACTGAAAACTTTACACCTTAGTAAGAGGACAACAATGAAATAACTGAAAACTTGACACCTTAGTAAGAGGACAGCAATGATATAACTGAAAACTTTACACCTTAGTAAGAGGACAACAATGAAATAACTGAAAACTTTACACCTTAGTAAGAGGACAGCAATGAAATAACTGAAAACTTTACACCTTAGTAAGAGGACAACAATGAAATAACTGAAAACTTGACACCTTAGTAAGAGGACAGCAATGAAATAACTGAAAACTTTACACCTTAGTAAGAGGACAACAATGAAATAACTGAAAACTTGACACCTTAGTAAGAGGACAGCAATGATATAACTGAAAACTTTACACCTTAGTAAGAGGACAACAATGAAATAACTGAAAACTTTACACCTTAGTAAGAGGACAACAATGAAATAACTGAAAACTTTACACCTTAGTAAGAGGACAACAATGAAATAACTGAAAACTTGACACCTTAGTAAGAGGACAGCAATGAAATAACTGAAAACTTTACACCTTAGTAAGAGGACAACAATGAAATATCTGAAAACTTGACACCTTAGTAAGAGGACAGCAATGATATAACTGAAAACTTTACACCTTAGTAAGAGGACAACAATGAAATAACTGAAAACTTTACACCTTAGTAAGAGGACAACAATGAAATAACTGAAAACTTTACACCTTAGTAAGAGGACAACAATGAAATAACTGAAAACTTTACACCTTAGTAAGAGGACAACAATGAAATAACTGAAAACTTTACACCTTAGTAAGAGGACAACAATGAAATAACTGAAAACTTTACACCTTAGTAAGAGGACAACAATGAAATAACTGAAAACTTGAAACCTTAGTAAGAGGACAGCAATGAAATAACTGAAAACTTTACACCTTAGTAAGAGGACAACAATGAAATAACTGAAAACTTTACACCTTAGTAAGAGGACAACAATGAAATAACTGAAAACTTTACACCTTAGTAAGAGGACAACAATGAAATAACTGAAAACTTTACACCTTAGTAAGAGGACAACAATGAAATAACTGAAAACTTGACACCTTAGTAAGAGGACAGCAATGAAATAACTGAAAACTTTACACCTTAGTAAGAGGACAACAATGAAATAACTGAAAACTTTACACCTTAGTAAGAGGACAGCAATGAAATAACTGAAAACTTTACACCTTAGTAAGAGGACAGCAATGAAATAACTGAAAACTGTACACCTTAGTAAGAGGACAACAATGAAATAACTGAAAACTTTACACCTTAGTAAGAGGACAACAATGAAATAACTGAAAACTTGACACCTTAGTAAGAGGACAACAATGAAATAACTGAAAACTTTACACCTTAGTAAGAGGACAGCAATGAAATAACTGAAAACTTTACACCTTAGTAAGAGGACAACAATGAAATAGCTGAAAACTTTACACCTTAGTAAGAGGACAACAATGAAATAACTGAAAACTTTACACCTTAGTAAGAGGACAACAATGAAATAACTGAAAACTTTACACCTTAGTAAGAGGACAACAATAAAATAACTGAAAACTTTACACCTTAGTAAGAGGACAACAATGAAATAACTGAAAACTTGACACCTTAGTAAGAGGACAGCAATGAAATAACTGAAAACTTTACACCTTAGTAAGAGGACAACAATGAAATAACTGAAAACTTTACACCTTAGTAAGAGGACAACAATGAAATAACTGAAAACTTTACACCTTAGTAAGAGGACAACAATAAAATAACTGAATACTTTACACCTTAGTAAGAGAACAGCAATGAAATAACTGAAAACTTGACACTTTAGTAAGAGGACAGCAATGAAATAACTGAAAACTTTACACCTTAGTAAGAGGACAACAATGAAATAACTGAAAACTTTACACCTCAGTAAGAGGACAGCAATGAAATAACTGAAAACTTTACACCTTAGTAAGAGGACAACAATGAAATAACTGAAAACTTTACACCTTAGTAAGAGGACAGCAATGAAATAACTGAAAACTGTACACCTTAGTAAGAGGACAACAATGAAATAACTGAAAATTTACACCTTAGTAAGAGGACAACAATGAAATAACTGAAAATTTACAAATTAGTAAGAGGACAGCAATGAAATAACTGAAAACTTTACACCTTAGTAAGAGGACAGCAATGAAATAACTGAAAACTTGACACCTTAGTAAGAGGACAGCCATGAAATAACTGAAAACTTGACACCTTAGTAAGAGGACAACAATGAAATAACTGAAAACTTTACACCTTAGTAAGAGGACAACAATGAAATAACTGAAAACTTTACACCTTAGTAAGAGGACAACAATGAAATAACTGAAAACTTGACACCTTAGTAAGAGAACAGCAATGAAATAACTGAAAACTTTACACCTTAGTAAGAGGACAACAATGAAATAACTGAAAACTTTACACCTTAGTAAGAGGACAGCAATGAAATAACTGAAAACTTTACACCTTAGTAAGAGGACAACAATGAAATAACTGAAAACTTTACACCTTAGTAAGAGGACAACAATGAAATAACTGAAAACTTTACACCTTAGTAAGAGGACAACAATGAAATAACTGAAAACTTTACACCTTAGTAAGAGGACAACAATGAAATAACTGAAAACTTGACACCTTAGTAAGAGGACAGCAATGAAATAACTGAAAACTTTACACCTTAGTAAGAGGACAACAATGAAATAACTGAAAACTTTACACCTTAGTAAGAGGACAACAATGAAATAACTGAAAACTTGACACCTTAGTAAGAGGACAACAATGAAATAACTGAATACTTTACACCTTAGTAAGAGAACAGCAATGAAATAACTGAAAACTTGACACTTTAGTAAGAGGACAGCAATGAAATAACTGAAAACTTTACACCTTAGTAAGAGGACAACAATGAAATAACTGAAAACTTTACACCTTAGTAAGAGGACAGCAATGAAATAACTGAAAACTTTACACCTTAGTAAGAGGACAACAATGAAATAACTGAAAACTTTACACCTTAGTAAGAGGACAACAATGAAATAACTGAAAACTTTACACCTTAGTAAGAGGACAACAATGAAATAACTGAAAACTTTACACCTTAGTAAGAGAACAGCAATGAAATAACTGAAAACTTGACACCTTAGTAAGAGGACAGCAATGAAATAACTGAAAACTTTACACCTTAGTAAGAGGACAGCAATGAAATAACTGAAAACTTTACACCTTAGTAAGAGGACAACAATGAAATAACTGAAAACTTGACACCTTAGTAAGAGGACAGCAATGATATAACTGAAAACTTTACACCTTAGTAAGAGGACAACAATGAAATAACTGAAAACTTTACACCTTAGTAAGAGGACAACAATGAAATAACTGAAAACTTTACACCTTAGTAAGAGGACAACAATGAAATAACTGAAAACTTTACACCTTAGTAAGAGGACAACAATGAAATAACTGAAAAATTTACACCTTAGTAAGAGGACAACAATGAAATAACTGAAAACTTTACACCTTAGTAAGAGGACAACAATGAAATAACTGAAAACTTGACACCTTAGTAAGAGGACAGCAATGAAATAACTGAAAACTTTACACCTTAGTAAGAGGACAACAATGAAATAACTGAAAACTTTACACCTTAGTAAGAGGACAGCAATGAAATAACTGAAATCTTGACACCTTAGTAAGAGGACAGCAATGAAATAACTGAAAACTTTACACCTTAGTAAGAGGACAGCAATGAAATAACTGAAAACTTTACACCTTAGTAAGAGGACAGCAATGAAATAACTGAAAACTTTACATCTTAGTAAGAGGACAGCAATGAAATAACTGAAAACTTGACACTTTAGTAAGAGGACAGCAATGAAATAACTGAAAACTTTACACCTTAGTAAGAGGACAACAATGAAATAACTGAAAACTTGACACCTTAGTAAGAGGACAGCAATGAAATAACTGAAAACTTTACACCTTAGTAAGAGGACAGCAATGAAATAACTGAAAACTTTACACCTTAGTAAGAGGACAGCAATGAAATAACTGAAAACTTTACACCTTAGTAAGAGGACAGCAATGAAATAACTGAAAACTTGACACCTTAGTAAGAGGACAGCAATGAAATAACTGAAAACTTTACACCTTAGTAAGAGGAAAGCAATGAAATAACTGAAAACTTTACACCTTAGTAAGAGGACAGCAATGAAATAACTGAAAACTTGACACCTTAGTAAGAGGACAGCAATGAAATAACTGAAATTTTACACCTTAGTAAGAGGACAACAATGAAATAACTGAAAACTTTACACCTTAGTAAGAGGACAACAATGAAATAACTGAAAACTTTACACCTTAGTAAGAGGACAACAATGAAATAACTGAAAACTTTACACCTTAGTAAGAGGACAGCAATGAAATTACTGAAAACTTTACACCTTAGTAAGAGGACAACAATGAAATAACTGAAAACTTTACACCTTAGTAAGAGGACAACAATGAAATAACTGAAAACTTGACGCCTTAGTAAGAGGACAGCAATGAAATAACTGAAAACTTTACACCTTAGTAAGAGGACAGCAATGAAATAACTGAAAACTTGACACCTTAGTAAGAGGACAGCAATGAAATAACTGAAAACTTGACACCTTAGTAAGAGGACAGCAATGAAATAACTGAAAACTTGACACCTTAGTAAGAGGACAGCAATGAAATAACTGAAAACTTTACACCTTAGTAAGAGGACAACAATGAAATAACTGAAAACTTTACACCTTATTAAGAGGACAGCAATGAAATAACTGAAAACTTTACACCTTAGTAAGAGGACAACAATGAAATAACTGAAAACTTTACACCTTAGTAAGAGGACAACAATGAAATAACTGAAAACTTTACACCTTAGTAAGAGGACAACAATGAAATAACTGAAAACTTTACACCTTAGTAAGAGGACAGCAATGAAATAACTGAAAACTTTACACCTTAGTAAGAGGACAACAATAAAATAACTGAAAACTTTACACCTTAGTAAGAGGACAACAATGAAATAACTGAAAACTTGACACCTTAGTAAGAGGACAGCAATGAAATAACTGAAAACTTTACACCTTAGTAAGAGGACAACAATGAAATAACTGAAAACTTTACACCTTAGTAAGAGGACAACAATGAAATAACTGAAAACTTTACACCTTAGTAAGAGGACAACAATAAAATAACTGAATACTTTACACCTTAGTAAGAGAACAGCAATGAAATAACTGAAAACTTGACACTTTAGTAAGAGGACAGCAATGAAATAACTGAAAACTTTACACCTTAGTAAGAGGACAACAATGAAATAACTGAAAACTTTACACCTCAGTAAGAGGACAGCAATGAAATAAATGAAAACTTTACACCTTAGTAAGAGGACAACAATGAAATAACTGAAAACTTTACACCTTAGTAAGAGGACAGCAATGAAATAACTGAAAACTGTACACCTTAGTAAGAGGACAACAATGAAATAACTGAAAATTTACACCTTAGTAAGAGGACAACAATGAAATAACTGAAAATTTACACCTTAGTAAGAGGACAGCAATGAAATAACTGAAAACTTTACACCTTAGTAAGAGGACAGCAATGAAATAACTGAAAACTTGACACCTTAGTAAGAGGACAGCAATGAAATAACTGAAAACTTGACACCTTAGTAAGAGGACAACAATGAAATAACTGAAAACTTTACACCTTAGTAAGAGGACAACAATGAAATAACTGAAAACTTTACACCTTAGTAAGAGGACAACAATGAAATAACTGAAAACTTGACACCTTAGTAAGAGGACAGCAATGAAATAACTGAAAACTTTACACCTTAGTAAGAGGACAACAATGAAATAACTGAAAACTTTACACCTTAGTAAGAGGACAGCAATGAAATAACTGAAAACTTTACACCTTAGTAAGAGGACAACAATGAAATAGCTGAAAACTTTACACCTTAGTAAGAGGACAACAATGAAATAACTGAAAACTTTACACCTTAGTAAGAGGACAACAATGAAATAACTGAAAACTTTACACCTTAGTAAGAGGACAACAATGAAATAACTGAAAACTTTACACCTTAGTAAGAGGACAACAATGAAATAACTGAAAACTTGACACCTTAGTAAGAGGACAGCAATGAAATAACTGAAAACTTTACACCTTAGTAAGAGGACAACAATGAAATAACTGAAAACTTTACACCTTAGTAAGAGGACAACAATGAAATAACTGAAAACTTTACACCTTAGTAAGAGGACAACAATGAAATAACTGAATACTTTACACCTTAGTAAGAGAACAGCAATGAAATAACTGAAAACTTGACACCTTAGTAAGAGGACAGCAATGATATAACTGAAAACTTTACACCTTAGTAAGAGGACAACAATGAAATAACTGAAAACTTTACACCTTAGTAAGAGGACAACAATGAAATAACTGAAAACTTTACACCTTAGTAAGAGGACAACAATGAAATAACTGAAAACTTTACACCTTAGTAAGAGGACAACAATGAAATAACTGAAAACTTTACACCTTAGTAAGAGGACAACAATGAAATAACTGAAAACTTTACACCTTAGTAAGAGGACAACAATGAAATAACTGAAAACTTGACACCTTAGTAAGAGGACAGCAATGAAATAACTGAAAACTTTACACCTTAGTAAGAGGACAACAATGAAATAACTGAAAACTTTACACCTTAGTAAGAGGACAGCAATGAAATAACTGAAATCTTGACACTTTAGTAAGAGGACAGCAATGAAATAACTGAAAACTTTACACCTTAGTAAGAGGACAGCAATGAAATAACTGAAAACTTTACACCTTAGTAAGAGGACAGCAATGAAATAACTGAAAACTTTACATCTTAGTAAGAGGACAGCAATGAAATAACTGAAAACTTGACACTTTAGTAAGAGGACAGCAATGAAATAACTGAAAACTTTACACCTTAGTAAGAGGACAACAATGAAATAACTGAAAACTTGACACCTTAGTAAGAGGACAGCAATGAAATAACTGAAAACTTGACACCTTAGTAAGAGGACAGCAATGAAATAACTGAAAACTTTACACCTTAGTAAGAGGACAGCAATGAAATAACTGAAAACTTTACACCTTAGTAAGAGGACAGCAATGAAATAACTGAAAACTTGACACCTTAGTAAGAGGACAGCAATGAAATAACTGAAAACTTTACACCTTAGTAAGAGGACAGCAATGAAATAACTGAAAACTTTACACCTTAGTAAGAGGACAACAATGAAATAACTGAAAACTTTACACCTTAGTAAGAGGACAACAATGAAATAACTGAAAACTTGACACCTTAGTAAGAGGACAGCAATGAAATAACTGAAAACTTTACACCTTAGTAAGAGGACAACAATGAAATAACTGAAAACTTTACACCTTAGTAAGAGGACAACAATGAAATAACTGAAAACTTTACACCTTAGTAAGAGGGCAACAATGAAATAACTGAATACTTTACACCTTAGTAAGAGAACAGCAATGAAATAACTGAAAACTTGACACCTTAGTAAGAGGACAGCAATGATATAACTGAAAACTTTACACCTTAGTAAGAGGACAACAATGAAATAACTGAAAACTTTACACCTTAGTAAGAGGACAACAATGAAATAACTGAAAACTTTACACCTTAGTAAGAGGACAACAATGAAATAACTGAAAACTTTACACCTTAGTAAGAGGACAACAATGAAATAACTGAAAACTTTACACCTTAGTAAGAGGACAACAATGAAATAACTGAAAACTTTACACCTTAGTAAGAGGACAACAATGAAATAACTGAAAACTTGACACCTTAGTAAGAGGACAGCAATGAAATAACTGAAAACTTTACACCTTAGTAAGAGGACAACAATGAAATAACTGAAAACTTTACACCTTAGTAAGAGGACAGCAATGAAATAACTGAAAACTTTACACCTTAGTAAGAGGACAACAATGAAATAGCTGAAAACTTTACACCTTAGTAAGAGGACAACAATGAAATAACTGAAAACTTTACACCTTAGTAAGAGGACAGCAATGAAATAACTGAAAACTGTACACCTTAGTAAGAGGACAACAATGAAATAACTGAAAATTTACACCTTAGTAAGAGGACAACAATGAAATAACTGAAAACTTTACACCTTAGTAAGAGGACAACAATGAAATAACTGAAAACTTTACACCTTAGTAAGAGGACAACAATGAAATAACTGAAAACTTGACACCTTAGTAAGAGGACAGCAATGAAATAACTGAAAACTTTACACCTTAGTAAGAGGACAACAATGAAATAACTGAAAACTTTACACCTTAGTAAGAGGACAACAATGAAATAACTGAAAACTTTACACCTTAGTAAGAGGACAACAATGAAATAACTGAATACTTTACACCTTAGTAAGAGAACAGCAATGAAATAACTGAAAACTTGACACCTTAGTAAGAGGACAGCAATGAAATAACTGAAAACTTTACACCTTAGTAAGAGGACAACAATGAAATAACTGAAAACTTTACACTTTAGTAAGAGGACAACAATGAAATAACTGAAAACTTTACACCTTAGTAAGAGGACAACAATGAAATAACTGAAAACTTTACACCTTAGTAAGAGGACAACAATGAAATAACTGAAAACTGTACACCTTAGTAAGAGGACAACAATGAAATAACTGAAAACTTGACACCTTAGTAAGAGGACAGCAATGAAATAACTGAAAACTTTACACCTTAGTAAGAGGACAACAATGAAATAACTGAAAACTTGACACCTTAGTAAGAGGACAGCAATGAAATAACTGAAATCTTGACACCTTAGTAAGAGGACAGCAATGAAATAACTGAAAACTTTACACCTTAGTAAGAGGACAGCAATGAAATAACTGAAAACTTTACACCTTAGTAAGAGGACAGCAATGAAATAACTGAAAACTTTACATCTTAGTAAGAGGACAGCAATGAAATAACTGAAAGCTTGACACTTTAGTAAGAGGACAGCAATGAAATAACTGAAAACTTTACACCTTAGTAAGAGGACAACAATGAAATAACTGAAAACTTGACACCTTAGTAAGAGGACAGCAATGAAATAACTGAAAACTTGACACCTTAGTAAGAGGACAGCAATGAAATAACTGAAAACTTTACACCTTAGTAAGAGGACAGCAATGAAATAACTGAAAACTTTACACCTTAGTAAGAGGACAGCAATGAAATAACTGAAAACTTGACACCTTAGTAAGAGGACAGCAATGAAATAACTGAAAACTTTACACCTTAGTAAGAGGACAGCAATGAAATAACTGAAAACTTTACACCTTAGTAAGAGGACAGCAATGAAATAACTGAAAACTTGACACCTTAGTAAGAGGACAGCAATGAAATAACTGAAAACTTTACACCTTAGTAAGAGGACAACAATGAAATAACTGAAAACTTTACACCTTAGTAAGAGGACAACAATGAAATAACTGAAAACTTTACACCTTAGTAAGAGGACAACAATGAAATAACTGAAAACTTTACACCTTAGTAAGAGGACAGCAATGAAATAACTGAAAACTTTACACCTTAGTAAGAGGACAACAATGAAATAACTGAAAACTTTACACCTTAGTAAGAGGACAACAATGAAATAACTGAAAACTTGACGCCTTAGTAAGAGGACAGCAATGAAATAACTGAAAACTTTACACCTTAGTAAGAGGACAGCAATGAAATAACTGAAAACTTGACACCTTAGTAAGAGGACAGCAATGAAATAACTGAAAACTTGACACCTTAGTAAGAGGACAGCAATGAAATAACTGAAAACTTGACACCTTAGTAAGAGGACAGCAATGAAATAACTGAAAACTTTACACCTTAGTAAGAGGACAACAATGAAATAACTGAAAACTTTACACCTTAGTAAGAGGACAGCAATGAAATAACTGAAAACTTTACACCTTAGTAAGAGGACAACAATGAAATAACTGAAAACTTTACACCTTAGTAAGAGGACAACAATGAAATAACTGAAAACTTTACACCTTAGTAAGAGGACAACAATGAAATAACTGAAAACTTTACACCTTAGTAAGAGGACAGCAATGAAATAACTGAAATCTTTAGACCTTAGTAAGAGGACAACAATGAAATAACTGAAAACTTTACACCTTAGTAAGAGGACAGCAATGAAATAACTGAAAACTTTACACCTTAGTAAGAGGACAACAATGAAATAACTGAAAACTTTACACCTTAGTAAGAGGACAACAATGAAATAACTGAAAACTTTACACCTTAGTAAGAGGACAACAATGAAATAACTGAAAACTTTACACCTTAGTAAGAGAACAGCAATGAAATAACTGAAAACTTGACACCTTAGTAAGAGGACAGCAATGAAATAACTGAAAACTTTACACCTTAGTAAGAGGACAGCAATGAAATAACTGAAAACTTTACACCTTAGTAAGAGGACAACAATGAAATAACTGAAAACTTGACACCTTAGTAAGAGGACAGCAATGAAATAACTGAAAACTTTACACCTTAGTAAGAGGACAGCAATGAAATAACTGAAAACTTTACACCTTAGTAAGAGGACAGCAATGAAATAACTGAAAACTTGACACCTTAGTAAGAGGACAGCAATGAAATAACTGAAAACTTTACACCTTAGTAAGAGGACAGCAATGAAATAACTGAAAACTTTACACCTTAGTAAGAGGACAGCAATGAAATAACTGAAAACTTGACACCTTAGTAAGAGGACAGCAATGAAATAACTGAAAACTTTACACCTTAGTAAGAGGACAGCAATGAAATAACTGAAAACTTTACACCTTAGTAAGAGGACAGCAATGAAATAACTGAAAACTTGACACCTTAGTAAGAGGACAGCAATGAAATAACTGAAAACTTTACACCTTAGTAAGAGGACAACAATGAAATAACTGAAAACTTTACACCTTAGTAAGAGGACAACAATGAAATAACTGAAAACTTTACACCTTAGTAAGAGGACAACAATGAAATAACTGAAAACTTGACGCCTTAGTAAGAGGACAGCAATGAAATAACTGAAAACTTTACACCTTAGTAAGAGGACAGCAATGAAATAACTGAAAACTTGACACCTTAGTAAGAGGACAGCAATGAAATAACTGAAAACTTGACACCTTAGTAAGAGGACAGCAATGAAATAACTGAAAACTTTACACCTTAGTAAGAGGACAACAATGAAATAACTGAAAACTTTACACCTTAGTAAGAGGACAGCAATGAAATAACTGAAATCTTTAGACCTTAGTAAGAGGACAACAATGAAATAACTGAAAACTTTACACCTTAGTAAGAGGACAGCAATGAAATAACTGAAAACTTTACACCTTAGTAAGAGGACAACAATGAAATAACTGAAAACTTTACACCTTAGTAAGAGGACAACAATGAAATAACTGAAAACTTTACACCTTAGTAAGAGGACAACAATGAAATAACTGAAAACTTTACACCTTAGTAAGAGAACAGCAATGAAATAACTGAAAACTTGACACCTTAGTAAGAGGACAACAATGAAATAACTGAAAACTTTACACCTTAGTAAGAGGACAGCAATGAAATAACTGAAAACTTTACACCTTAGTAAGAGGACAACAATGAAATAACTGAAAACTTGACACCTTAGTAAGAGGACAGCAATGAAATAACTGAAAACTTTACACCTTAGTAAGAGGACAACAATGAAATAACTGAAAACTTTACACCTTAGTAAGAGGACAACAATGAAATAACTGAAAACTTTACACCTTAGTAAGAGGACAACAATGAAATAACTGAAAACTTTACACCTTAGTAAGAGGACAACAATGAAATAACTGAAAACTTTACACCTTAGTAAGAGGACAGCAATGAAATAACTGAAAACTTGACACCTTAGTAAGAGGACAGCAATGAAATAACTGAAAACTTTACACCTTAGTAAGAGGACAACAATGAAATAACTGAAAACTTTACACCTTAGTAAGAGGACAGCAATGAAATAACTGAAAACTTGACACCTTAGTAAGAGGACAACAATGAAATAACTGAAAACTTGACACCTTAGTAAGAGGACAGCAATCAAATAACTGAAAACTTTACACCTTAGTAAGAGGACAGCAATGAAATAACTGAAAACTTTACATCTTAGTAAGAGGACAGCAATGAAATAACTGAAAATTGACACTTTATTAAGAGGACAGCAATGAAATAACTGAAAACTTTACACCTTAGTAAGAGGACAACAATGAAATAACTGAAAACTTGACACCTTAGTAAGAGGACAGCAATGAAATAACTGAAAACTTGACACCTTAGTAAGAGGACAGCAATGAAATAACTGAAAACTTTACACCTTAGTAAGAGGACAGCAATGAAATAACTGAAAACTTTACACCTTAGTAAGAAGACAACAATGAAATAACTGAAAACTTGACACCTTAGTAAGAGGACAACAATGAAATAACTGAAAACTTTACACCTTAGTAAGAGGATAGCAATGAAATAACTGAAAACTTTACACCTTAGTAAGAGGACAGCAATGAAATAACTGAAAACTTGACACCTTAGTAAGAGGACAGCAATGAAATAACTGAAAACTTTACACCTTAGTAAGAGGACAACAATGAAATAACTGAAAACTTTACACCTTAGTAAGAGGACAGCAATGAAATAACTGAAAACTTTACACCTTAGTAAGAGGACAGCAATGAAATAACTGAAAACTTTACACCTTAGTAAGAGGACAGCAATGAAATAACTGAAAACTGTACACCTTAGTAAGAGGACAACAATGAAATAACTGAAAACTTTACACCTTAGTAAGAGGACAACAATGAAATAACTGAAAACTTTACACCTTAGTAAGAGGACATCAATGAAATAACTGAAAACTTTACACCTTAGTAAGAGGACAACAATGAAATAACTGAAAACTTTACACCTTAGTAAGAGGACAGCAATGAAAGAACTGAAAACTTTACACCTTAGTAAGAGGACAACAATGAAATAACTGAAAACTTTACACCTTAGTAAGAGGACAACAATGAAATAACTGAAAACTTTACACCTTAGTAAGAGGACAGCAATGAAATAACTGAAAACTTTACACCTTAGTAAGAGGACAACAATGAAATAACTGAAAACTTTACACCTTAGTAAGAGGACAGCAATAAAATAACTGAAAACTGTACACCTTAGTAAGAGGACAACAATGAAATAACTGAAAAATTTACACCTTAGTAAGAGGACAACAATGAAATAACTGAAAACTTTACACCTTAGTAAGAGGACATCAATGAAATAACTGAAAACTTTACACCTTAATAAGAGGACAACAATGAAATAACTGAAAACTTTACACCTTAGTAAGAGGACAACAATGAAATAACTGAAAACTTTACACCTTAGTAAGAGGACAGCAATGAAATAACTGAAATAGTGTTGAAAGTGGCGCTAAACACCATCAACCAACCTTAGTAAGAGGTATTGCTCGTCCACTCAGTATATTGTCAAACTACGTAATAGGTTTTACGTGGACTAACAATACCTCTTACTACTAGGGTGTACTCGATTATTGCTTCCGAACACTCCAAACGAAAATCGAGTAATCCGGAACATGTTCTGTCTCCTCCCACGACCAAGGTGGTGTGAATAGAACAGTAATATGGCGGCCTCAAAATCAACTGAGTAAGAGAGAACGGTTTTTTTAATAAATTTTAGCGTTAGCTATGCTCATATATTGAAAATAAATACAAGAAACTTGAAACATGAGTCCTTATTCAAATGTTGAATGGAAATGTTCAGTCAATGTGATATTTTGATCACATAATTTAGATAGTTTAAGTTATCAGTTAAGGACGACTATTCGTTGACTTATAATATACAAAGTTCCTCTGTGGGCAGATTTGACTCATCATTTACCACAGTAATGAAGTTCATAAAGAAAAATCATATTTATGGTTCAGAACAATTGAAACTTACTCCTTTCTTGTAAAATTATTGTTCACAGCGGCTGATCTCCCTGTTAATGATAAACAGGCGGAATGGTGTCCATAATGATAATATGTCTTTGTAATTAGTTTTGAAGCGTCCCAACATATCAAATTATTATTTTGTTTTAGAATATTCCTAAGGGACCGACCATTTAACTTGAAAGGGGAGCTATGGGTTTTATTCGGCTCAGAATTTTTTTTCAGACACATGACAAAAATCATGTTATTTTATTTTTACACGTAGTAAGCCAGAAATCTTTTTTTTCTCCCCTGTCCGGCCAAATTATTTTGTTCTTCAAAATCAAAATATTTCTTTTAGGAAAAAATCTGTTTCATGAATTGTATCATGGTTTTTGGTTTTTTTTAATGTTTGTTTGATATTAACTAAATCTAATATATTTACAGATCCAAATGTTAAAGCAAAGGCCTATCAACAACTGATCAAACTAGCGAGGGAAGAACTAGAATTTGATGGTAAAATCCATTACTTAGGCAAAACAAAAAAGATAATGGTGCTGTTCCTGTTTCCCTACCTACCTACCATAATGTTTTTTTAGTCATTTTTCATTAAGCAATGTTAAAGTCAATGTCTCCTCCATTAGTCCTATGTAAAAAAAAAAAAATAAAAAATCCCTACCTACCTAACCTAATTATTGTTCATGCATGTAATAGGAACCACGTCATTATTTTGTAGGCTTTAGATACAGATTGCTTCATGTGTACATAACTGATTGCATTATACTGCATTTATATCTGTGTGATTGCTGAATGTTTAGAACCTTTGCATTGAATGCATTTATTTGGTAGAGTAACATTTTCCAGGCTAATTCATGTGTTAGGCTTTTTCAAGAGAATCTCTAGACTAGCTTTTATGGTCATGATCAAATCTTCTTTTTCTTTTGATCATGCCTCCAGTTAGACACATTTGTATTGAGTACGTCACATTGTGCCAGCATCATTCATTTTGACTGAACTACATGTATATATGCTGATAAAGTTAAAGGAAATTTACAATTCCATTAAATGAAATCAAAATGTTATATCAAATAAAAACTTTTCCATTTACATTTCAGATGAAAGTAAGAGAAGAACTCAGTCCTACTGTGAAGATTGTGAGATTTGGTATATGGGAAAGCATACTTGTGTGCAAGCAGGTAGCTTAGTACTCAACCAATTTTTTTCAATTAGTTAGTATATAATGCCATTGTGCACCTATTTGTTTTTTACCTGAAGGATTTTCAAGAACTTTACATGGAATTGTCCATATCAAATATATAGCATATGCATTGCTCACAATACTTTTAGTTTTGTGACTTATATTTGTGTTAAAATATTAAAGAGTTTTTTAATAGTATATTAGAATTGTTTTGCAGATGCAGCTACCAATAGTCCAGGTAATAATCCTACTACAACTACATTTAGTGAGAGTGCAACTCTTTTTTTGTTAAACGAGTATATGGAAACCAAAGACCGAGTTGAAAAAGGAGTTATAAAGAAAAAAGCATTGTGGGAAATGATCTAAAAAAATCTTGCTAAGAAGGGTTATAACTACACTGCTGAGCAAGTTAATTGCAGATGGAAAACTTTGATAAGAGCATATAAGAACATCAAAGATCATAATAAGAAAAGTGGGAATGATAGAAAAGAATATGAGTTATAAAACGAACTCAACAAAGTTTTTGGAAATGACCCAGTTATTCAACCAGTAAAGGTTATGTCCAGCAGTAGAAAAAGAAAACTTCTAGATCTAAATGAAGATGATAGTCTCTGATGAAGAAACCCAGCAACAAACTGCAAATTCTCCAGAATCATCATCAGATTCTTTGCCATCAACATCAGGCACTCAATCCAGAAGTAATTCTAAAGGTCTTACAAAAGTTATTACAGACTATATAGAGCATCAAAAGAATGAGAAGATGCTAGCGGTTGAAAGACAGAAAACTATGCACAATGAAAAGATGGAGAATTGTGGCAGTCTTATAAGTGTGATGAAACAGCTGGTTCAAAAGAAATAATGTAATGTCATTTGTTAAGATGATTATTCCGTTTCCATCCACCAAAACATACAGGGATCACTCTTTAACGTCTTGTTTTGTCTAAGTTACACTTAAACATTGGGTTGGGGCAGAATTTCCCATGGTAGAACTTGGACTTTGTCAATAGGGCCCATTATGTATAAGCAACTATTGTGTATGAAATTGTATGACAGACTTGCACAGAATCTTCATCACACAATCATTGACATTCCAGTTCTTCTTTACCATACACAAAATGCAGCAATTTCAATGGTCAGAAGTAACTTGCGGCTGCACATTCATAACTCCATGAACGCATATACCGACAAAAATGGCCATGCCCAAATTTTCAAAAAATAAATTATATTTCATCCGATTTCGATAGGTTTTTTCCAAATAATTCCTTGTGAAATATACAGTAAAAGTTATTCCAAGCATTTTTTTATATATCTTTTACTGTTTTCAAGATAAAAGGGGCCGAAAGGGCCTAAAAATACATTTTGTGGGGCATGGACAATTTTTTAATTTTTATCCAATTTTGATGGGATTTTTTTCATTGGATTGTTCTCCGTGAGTGCTTTCAGATGTATGTCAACGGATTTTGCTATCTCTTACCATTTTTGAGATAATTGGGGTCAAAGGTGCAAAAATGTATTTTGGCTGATCTTAAAATTTTCAACTTTTTCATTTGTCATCTGATTTGAACATGTTAAATGGGGTTTCTTTTAAATGATCCTCATGAAAAATGCAATAGGATTTTCTCAAAGCATTCTTTGCTAACTTTTACCGTTTTTGAGATGTAAGGGGCCAAATTTGCCATTTTGTGGGATATGGGAAATTTTTATTTTTCATCTGATTTTGATGGGATTTTTTCGTTTTGAAAAAATACTAATATAACTGAAAATTAACATCCAACATAATTGTGTCAAGCATGTTACAGTGTCAAACACATTACTGTGTCATGCAGAATACTGGGAAAACACTTATTTCCAACGTTCACGTGTGGACATGCTGCGGTCGTATCATGCTGCACTTGCGAAGGACCTCAGTTCATAGTTTATTTTATTTTATTATATATATTATTTTTTTTTTTTGGTTTGTGGCAGGATTTGATGCAATATTTGTCAGTCACAGACACTTACATCTCGGTAATTTAAATGTCAGGTAAAAATAAGATAACATACATCACGACAATGGTTAATGGATATTTAACAAAACACATCCGATCATAAGCATAATGCATTTTAAGTATTTGACTCGATGAAGCAAAAGGGTAATCACCCAAATAGTTTCCAGTTTCTTCATCTTGATATGTTTGGATATGCAAATTAATTTGAAAATATAACAACAGTAAACGTATGGGAAAAGTCGTCATGACGGCAGTACAAATCACAGATGCCAATAAATAAAAAACGCCAAGATGATACATGTAGTTTTTAAAAGCTTCGGATTACTGTTCTGTGAAATTAATCTTGTTTTACCTTTCTCTTTCCCGAGTGCAAGATCGGTATGGACGATGCAGCAGATGTCATCATCTTACCAGGTGGCCACATGTTACAAGTGTGGCATCCAATTAGAGCAATGTCCGATATGTAGGATAAAAATAGAAAGTGTCCAAAGATATTATATTGTAGAACTGTTTACTGTTATTACATATATTGTTAATTTTGTTTATTTGCTATGATTTATTATTATTTGTGCAAGGTACCATTTTACATTGTTTAACTTTACAGTTGTTAAATGTATAACTTTTCTTTTTTTACATATTTATTTATTCTATCAGTATTTGTTCTATCTATTACAAGGCGCTATTGTAACTTTTGGTTTATTTTTCTTATCTTAGTGACATAAAGTTGCAAGTTTGATGCAGTATATAATTACAGATTTGTTTTTATTTTCTCATGTTTGTTTTATCATACAGAACAGGAAATTAAATGATATGTTTGTATATGTTTCTATTATTTATCCAAAATCTAATATTTGGTCTACAACTTGGTCATGATGAGTTGAAGCAATTGTTTTCGCACCATACCCATTGCCTCCAACTGGTATTTTATGAAACTTTCTCCATCACATAACTTAGTTTCTGGGATCATATCCAGAAATTGCACATGTTGCAAATAAAAAAGTGGAATAAGTGACTTTTAAGGGGCAATAATTTCTACATTTGTCATCTAGCTTTCATAAAAATTCCAGGGACTTGTTTGTTGATCGTTTTTGCAAGTAACAGTTATCAGGTATCTATAGCAGTTTTCTAGCAAACAGCCAAAAACTCCATAACATGGAACTAAATTTACTTTTCAAGGACAATTATTCCTACATGCATGACATCAGTCATCCGATTTCCATTTTTTTATTTGCAAGAATGTTGTCTTGCTTAACATATGTGCAATTTACACTTGCCATCTTTCTGAAACAGTTTCTGGGATAATTTCCAAAAACTACATAAATAACCATAGTAAAAATATTAATCTTTAAAGGGCTTTAACTCCACAAATTGGTAATTAAAGATTTTTGAAAACTTCACATCTGGTCTGGTAGATCTTTTTGTGTTGATCAGTTTAAGATATGGCAGAATTTTGATGTCTGCTTTTCGTTTTTGAGTTCTTTTTCAAAATCTTCTGTTTGGCCCCTTATGTTCTATTTTTAGCAACGGCAGTCATTTTGATAACGGATTAGCATAATATTCAGTAATTTGAATTACCATACCTAAGGATAACGATCATTAATGCAAAGTTTACTTGGAATTAGTTTAGCAGTTTCAAGAGTTTCAGAGATGATTTTTTTAAATGAGTTAATTACAATGGACACAAAGTAATGGCAATTGTTAGCTCACATGGGTCTTTGGGCCAGGTGAGCTAAAAATGTATGGCATTGCTACATGTAGCATCACATTTTAATTTCTATTCAGTCACAAACAATAATTCATAAAGAACAAGTTTCTACTGTAAATTTCTTGTTATATTTGTTCTTTTCAATACACCCTCAGCTTCATTTTCGTGAACCAGATTGGCTGCTATCTTGTGAAAGATTCCATCATCATTGTAATCAATGAACTCCTCGATTTCTTCATTGTTAAACATGAATATATTGTGTAAAATACAACAAACCGTGATCACTTCAACTACAGTTTCCACAGAACAAGTATCAAGCAGACGGCGGAATCGACCTTTAAGGACTGCGAAAGATCTTTCAACAACTACTTTACATGAAGACAAATAACGGTTGTACCTTTTTTCTTGCTCGTTCAAATTTCCATTATCGCGGTAAGGGGTAATTAACCACCTTCTAAGGGGGTAAGCCCCACCAGCAATAATATGGTAGGTCATATTGCACATCAATAACCCGTTATCCCAAAGATCAGACTGTCGTAAAACTCTGGCATCATGTACACTTCCCCAAAATGTACTATCAAAATGTCTATCTCTCTTTTTACAGTGTCCAAATGTGGGCTAATTAGACGCACTGTTAAGAACTAACCATGTTCTTAATACAGCAGAAGAAATAAATTTGGTCCAGATGGTCACCTTTCATAGTTATAAGAACAAAGCAAAATCCGGCTCTATGTGATTAAAAAGATGTCCACATGAAGGAATGTATGTTGCTTGTGGCAGCCTCCTTATCTAAAACTCCATTCTCTAACAGTAGACCAACATGAAAAATATTTTTTCTTCTTTTAACAGTATAAAGATATGTTATCAGCCTAATTTCTCAAAAAAAAAGTTTTTGTACAATTTAGAAACCGGTTAATGAAATAATGCAGCCCAGTTTAATTAGCAAATGCGTCAAATTAGCCTACTTGGCATGTGGCTGAATGTCATTTGATTATTTCCGCATGCACCTGTGTCATCTAATGATCGAATACATTTGCATTAAAAAAAATCGTCCGCAAGAGGACGAATCTCCCCTAATTATCATACATGACACTACATAATGCCGCCAATATGAAGGCTTCGTCATCGGAGTTCCCGTCGGATTCACTTTCAAGCAGCTGCATTGCGCTGCTAACAATCAGTGCAACTTTGTCCTCCATATCGATAATTATGCTTCCTGTTCTGTGGTGCTCGATTATACGTGTTCCACGGAACAGACGGAACTCCTCCTCAACATGAAAATAGAGAGCTACGCTAGTCTTAGTCCGAGATTCCTCTGCCCTCCGACGGCTTTTTTTTCGACTTGCTGGAGCCGTGGGGCGTCAGAGAGCTCGACATACGGAAAACAGCGGATTTGCCGCTGCAACTCTGCGTCGACACATTTCCACGTTTCGTGGCAATCGGATTTTATTTTCTATCCGAAACCCTTATATAAATCGCTTCACCAATCATTTTTCTATTCATTCATAACCATCTTACCCTCAGAAAGTGGTGTTACACTCTATTACAGCACGATTTTGCCTTAAACCATCATTTCGCCATGTTGACTTTCATTTTCGAACCTACAAGCGTGATCTCGCGAAACTAACTGAATGATGAGAGCAACGCATTGCATGATGGGAGCTACTTAATGCAGTGTGCCAAATTATTTGCATACATAAGCAACAACATAGATATAAAGCGTATTTTGCAGGACAAACAGTTCCATCTACAGCTCAAATCAGAGCAGAAGGAAATAATACAACATGTGTTGGAAAGAAAATATTCAATGGCAGTGTTACCCACGGGCTTTGCAAAGAGCATGTGTTACGTCCCCCCTTTTTGGACAAGGTAAGATCATATTTTTTTTCTGATGGTTATCTGTAATTCACTATTGCTGTTAAAATCATTACCAATCAATGTAATCAACTGTATTAAATGTTATGTTAATTGTTCTGCCTTAACAGGCGCCTATGATTGGCAATACAAATATTTGTTTGTTTGTTTATATGCAAATCATCTCCCATGATACATTGCGGTAATCGTAGTTTTCTCGAAGTCACGTGACAAATGTTCCAAAATGGATGTGAAATGACGAAATCATAGGGTCAAAGGGAATATCGTGCTGTAATCGAGTGTAACACCATTTTCTGCGGGTAAGATGGTTATGAATGAATAGTGAAATGATTGGCGAAGCGATTTATATAAGGGTTTCGGATAGAAAATAAAATCCGATAGCCACGAAACGTGGAAATGTGTCGACGCAGAGTTACAGCGGCAAATCCGCTGTTTTCCGTATGTAGAGCTCTCTGACGTCCCACGGCTCCAGCAAGTCAAAAAAAAAGCCGTCGGACGGCAGAGGAATCTCGGACTACGCTAGTCTGAGGTGTATGAATCTACAGCACCGTCAGAATTATTCAAACAAATATTGACCGTGATAAGATGAAAAACAAAAATATACCACACTGCCGGGACAGTTCCCAAATCTAATCGAAATATCGTAAAAAGAGGCAATATCGATACCCTTAGCACACAAATACACTTTCTTGACTTGGCACAGACACTTCAATTAAAAACGTCATAACCTTGAGCATTATACATAATTTATTTAATATTCGTGACACAGAAGTTGTATAATATCTAGTATCTAGTGTTTTAAGAAGGCTGATTTTTCTTGGAAAGTATCTTCACCGAAAAATTGAACCAAGAGAAAAATCTATTCAACACTAGTTTATGTTAGAAGATATTAAAGGGTAATCAGAACAGACAATACAATACGGTTTTTTCGAATCATGTCAATTCCGACCACGTTCCATCTTTTTCGTGTCTTGACGTCTGAAATGCACGGCAGACGACTTCCGGTGTTTACGCTATTATTGTGACAACGTCAGCATAACATAGTCGTAGATGCGGTAGATTATAAGCAATTGTAATATGGAGACGCCAAGGAAACGGTTGAATAAATACTGGTGTTCGGTACCCCACTATCTGTCTGATATCAGAAATATATACATAAATGCAGATCGTTTTCCTTTCATGATGCTGACAGCCGCATATAAAGAAAGAAAACAAATTTAATTTTAAAGAAGTATTTGTCTGTGCATTGAAGTCTTTAATACAAATAAAATAATTTAATTGATATCTGTCTTTTACTAATATGCTAAGATTTTTTTATGTTGAGGATCGAACGTTAAAACAGCACATATCGATTGAAGTTTGTGTTGTGTGCATTGACACCGGAAGTCCAGTGCTTTACATTCTATCGAAATCACGTGATCTGGCGGACGAAAATAAAAACATTTTGACGGAATGGAAATGATTCGAAATAACCGTATTGGCATACGAAAAAGGACGAAAAGAAAAACTACACAGAAAATTAAGAATTAAACAAAAAGATCACCACAAAAAAGGGGGAACTCAGGTTCGACGGAATTCGGGCACTCGTCGTAATGCTGATTTTGAATATCCGATGTTCGATCTTCGGTGATCTGGCATGAACCCACAACACCATATACACTACCGCGTACTCTCTTGGCTTGGTAAATAACTATGCAAATATATAATAAATAACCTGCATTCTCCATTATACTACAACCGATGGAAAAGAAGGGGGAAAGTTGACTTACAAAACAAACTGACATCACATCAGATCATACGTTGAATAGACTCAAACCGTTAAAATGTCCTGCATTCAGGTTGTCTGTGAAAGAGGTCATTTTTAAGACCGTCTATACGGTTTGTAATTTTCTTTTATTTACCCAATATATCATCCGTTCGGTTTTCTCAACTATTAAATATGTTTGTTAATTTACACAACGACTACATAAATCATTATCGTTTACAATATATAGGAATGCATTAAATTAAGTGAACAATAAATCGCAGTGATGATCATGACAATAATGATGGCGTTTGGATCAAAATTAACATTATTATTTTAATTAACTACCTGATCTGACATACATATATTTTAAAGGGCACACGAACTTGAATATAATGTAGGCTTTCTAACCTTGAACTCAAAACATGAACTAAGGTAAAATTTAAAAAAAAAAGT
This sequence comes from Bathymodiolus brooksi, assembly GCA_963680875.1. NCBI lineage: Eukaryota > Metazoa > Mollusca > Bivalvia > Mytilida > Modiolidae > Bathymodiolus > Bathymodiolus brooksi. The sequence continues at coordinate 76,418,260 of OY804587.1, read as the reverse complement.
ACAAAATGTCCCTTTGATGTAAAACACAAAAAAATATCACAAAAGCAAAAAACAATCTTAAATTTATAATCTGATGTAAACAAGAAAATTAAAAACAACAGATGCATAAGACAGGAAATGTGTTAGTTTAATTGCAAGAAAAACATCTCTAAAAACATATTTTTCAATTGGCATTAACTGGTTAAAGTGTGCATCTACGATATAAAATAGTAATTTGTAAGGGTTCTATTATTATAAATAGTACTCCAACTGTATGAGAATACAGAAAGCAAAACACAATCACTCCAAATCATCTGTGCTCAAGAACAAAGGAGGTTTGAGGGGCTTAACATCGTGTTGTTATCATAAATCATAAACTTGTCAGGTCGGATTATTACTATGTTCCATTGTCGGATATTAACAAAAAAATGTCTTTAAACCGCCACCATGTTGTAATAAGTTATCGCGTCTCGAAAATGGAAGTTCGAAATTTCGATCCTCGGGCAGATTAAATAGAAGACTATAACATTTGGATTTGTTGCTTCTCATTGTACCAGGTATATGGAAATATGGAAATGTTCTACTTGTCCTCGGGCAAGTTATCTGAAAAAGTTACTTGTCCGTGCAAAATCCCACTCGTCCTGTTTCTTTAATGGAGATTCAATACTTTCAAACACAGTTGGAGTCGTGAGTGTCAGGATCGACATATATAAAAGTACTGCCTCTTGATCAGTGACAGAGGAGCCTGTACTGCCAACAGACATAGTTGAAATAAACCGAACTTGCGTCATATAGTCTATTACATCATTGCGTAAAATTTCAGATAGTTTTAATAAAGGTAACACAAACATCCCTGCCTAAATAATCACTACATAAACGAAGACCATTTAAATATGAATTGCACATAGGAAAGTGTAGTCAAAGAACATGGCACACAATGGCCGGTTGTTTTTTTAAGACACAGCATACGATGTGTTGAAAAGCTTCTCATATCTTTCAGGTTCATTTTGGCCATGGCTTTGTACACCAAACCAGTCATGTGTTTAGTTTTACTTGTGTACTTCATGAGGCAAGCAGTATGCTTTGCAGATGACAAATGAGAGGATAAACTATCTCTTCTGTCCACGATTTTTACAATAAACATTCCAGATTTATAGTCGGAAAAGTTTGGATATTTCCTGCAGATATTGTGATATGAGATTATCAACATCCAGTCGCAACCTGGAGAAATCACCTAACCACTTGGGCTGAAAAGTCAGTGTTTTTTCCCCATATTCTGCCTCTTTTGTCCGCTTGAGATTTGCATTTATTAACCTTCTCGGGCGGTTCTTTATCACCAGAACTTTGCAGACTTTTTTTAATTATTATTAAATGTCAAACATATCTTAATTGTCACGACTGAAGCCTGACTTGTACGTTCACGGATGCTAGGCCTTAGTGACTTGTACGTTCACGGATGCTAGGCCTTAGTGACTTGTACGTTCACGGATGTTAGGCGTTAGTGACTTGTACGTTCACGGATGCTAGGCCTTAGTTGTTTACGACTGGTAAGGAAACATAACAAACGCCAATAAAACAATGGTTTCTTTTATTCTACGGCCATTAGAACTACTGATAAGATACCTGGTGGGTTAGTCATATAATCAGATCCGTTGACAGTCTTGTCGGTGATACTGGAGCAATCTACATAAAAGTGGAAGATCCATTGCTATTTGAGAAATGAATGTTTCGTAACGATGAACCATGCAGTTTGTGATGACCATAGACTTTTTGTAGCGATGACTTCAACTTAGAAGACACCCAGCCTATGTACATGCTCTAGAAAACTATTTATGAATAATAGGCATAATAATCCAGAAAAATGTATATAAATAATAGACCTAATTCATACAATTGTATGTGAATAATAGTCACAATCTAGAAAATGTTTCAAAAGATACCATACTGACAGGTAATTCCACGCAACGTTTAATTTGACTCTGATTTAGTTAAATACTTTACGTCAGTGCAACAAATTGATATTAGATAATGTGTGCATGCCTTGTTGTGGTGGTAATCTTTCTGTATTACTGGTCCTGTTTGAATGGGTGGATCTTTTGAATGTATGAAAGCGCGATATCGTGGTATCAAAGCTAATGTTATAGTTCTTTTTTCCCTAATTTTTTCTTGTTTTTTTTTTTTTTTTCTTTCTTTTATTTCGTTTTTCATAAAATGAAAAGCGAAAATGCCACACTTAAAGAAGAGTTAGAAGATACCAAATGGGTAATCATAATCCATATATCGAAGAACAGACAACACAATGGCAAAAAAAGGACAAGCAACGATCTACAAAACATACATGTAAAACTAATGATCGAGTACCACGAACCCCAAAATTGTGTGCCTTTTTAATAAACGGCAGCTTTTAGTTTAGATGTCACAAAACCGCACTGCATGTACGTTCTTACATGCATTTGCTTACGGTTGTCTTCCATCAATTCGTCGCTGTTCACATCGACAGTTGTCAGTTGGTAATCTTTTATATCCTCAAAAACGTATCAGAAATAACATATTAATCAGAAATGATCATTTTTCACAGTATGTCTGTAGTTACACGCCGTTATGAAGTAGCTTAATGAGAACTGTCAATTAGCACAAGGATTACATATGTACATGATAAACAAACTCAATGTTTCCTATCTAGAGTATTTATTGCTGTCAATCTCTCAACGAGTATTTCATGCATGTGTTTTTTTCTTTCTCAGTGTTCATTCCAGAATGTAAATTATGTTTTAATGTACATTAAAAACATCTTGATAATATTGTTTCATATTAACGTAACATTCCAGTTAATTTATTTACAGTATTATATATCTGGAAAGTTGGAAGCTAAAAGGAGGATCGTGTATTACTCCTAAATAAGCAAGATGTATAAGTATGCAGTGTGATGCTAGTAACCTCTTTTCTCTGGCGAAGGCTCATAGGACACAAACCCTTAGAGCTGTTCAGCATGTTCCCAGGTGGCTGATAGGGGGAGCTGGCTTGATGGGGTGTTGTCAGGAAAACCTGACCGTGGACCATAGTTGATAACGTGTTTGGAAAGTGCCATTTTCCCTACAAACTAAATACATCTTTTATATATTTCGAAATACAGTAGGCGCATTAAGACTAAATTGTTTGTCCCTACCAAACTCTCCATACTTTTTCAGTGAGAGTCAAAACGTCGTTGACCCATCACGTGCCTTCCCTTCCCTCATTTCTGTATAGTTTTCATATATTAGTTGAACTTGTTCTTGTGTTGAATATAGCTGTATTACTGCTCGCTGGACGTTAATATAGCTGTATTACTGCTCGCTGGACGTTAATATAGCTGTATTACTGCTCGCTGGACGTTAATATAGCTGTATTACTGCTCGCTGGACGTTAATATAGCTGTATTACTGCCCGCTGGACGTTAAGTAATAATCATTCAATTATGATGCCAATATACTAACATGTGTTCAATGTAGTACAAACGCCCCTACTATTAAAATGCACAAATTAATATACATTATAATTCTTTATCATAGAACAAGAGAAGACATGTCTACTGTTTTGTAAGATTTTGTTGTTGTTGCATTTGCTTAAAAGAAAACGAAATGGGCCCAAGTTCCATAAATATGTTAAAATATTAGTGATTATTTATTTCTTGTCAAAAAACAAGAAAGATTTCTTTCCGTCTCTTCAAACACCTCATTTTAATAGATAATTATGGTCAACACCTTTTCACATAAATCAACTCTTAGAGAAGCATGACCATGATGCTTTAATATGTCATTAAAATCTCATCAAGACGTGGCAGGATAGGCCTAGTTTAAATGTCAAGCCGGAGTCATCGTTTAAAAGATTAATTTGTAAGCGAGATTCTGTTGAGGCCAGCAATATTTGATCTGATATGCATTGTCAAACGGTTCGTCAACTCCTATGAAAGGAGAAAATAATTTGCCGTCATCTTAACTCTTTTACAATTATAAGCAGTGACATATATACACAGAAGCCATTTTGTTACAGCATATTCTGACAGTTATTAGCAAAAGATGAAAACTGATATATATGATTTATGTCAAGATAAATATAATAAAAGGGATCCTACATTGTTATGCTATAGTTGTCTTGGCAGGAGACTTCGTTTCAATTTCGTGGACCGGTGATTTATAATTTAATGATAGACAGAAGAATATCATTACTAATATTTTAACTATAAACATTATTTTCTATGCAAAAATATGATTTATGATATTTACATTCAACGGTATATGGTCAATTACTTTTTGTCACTAATTCTTTTATATACTAATGAGTATTTCATATTTCGACACGATGATTGTCTATATTTAAATCATGATAAGAAAATGAATATAGAATAAACCTGCTTTAGCGACCACCTCTATTAAGCAATAACCTTGCATAATGTGACCTAAATTTTAATTCATATTAATTAAACCTGTATTTAGTGACCACCTGTCTAATGTGACCCTATTTCAGTGTTTCTGTGGAAGGTCACATACGACAGGCTTGACTATATATTCTTGTTCGCTATGAATTACAATATATCGATGTTTGTTATCTGTATAGCTATCACCTAACTGTATCGATGGTGTAATGGTTTGCGTTCCCGGCTCCAGTGTGGCACTGCTATACAATTGGTATTTGTTGGTTCTCCGCTAAGAATGCAGCATTAAGGAGTACATTGAAACAACAATCAGTTGGCTCGAAATCATGGTAATGTGTCCGAGTGGAGCGATGTGTTTACTTTATACATGTATTGCATGCTGGTGAGGGAAATAGGAAAATGTATTCACCCAAGAGTATCATTTTCTCTGAGGGCAACGCCCGAGGGGAATATGATACTCAATGGTGAATAAATTTTCATATTTCCTGAACCCACATGAAAACACATACATGTAAAATACTGCTGGCAAACATATTTTAAGTCCAATGGAACGTTGTCTCAGCTTTTCGGCTGTGACCATTGTAACGGTCGCCTGCAAGTGATGCGTTCCGAGTGCCTCTGACGTTTTCCTGTCAAAGAACGATAACTATGGCGGGAAAACCCGCGAGGCTTCCGAGGGGATGGAATATGATTTTTATTTCACGGAATATGATTTTTGTCCTGTGTGATCACATGTTCTGATTTTTACCCATTGTCCAATCAAATTAATCTATGTATGGTAATTAATATATGAGGTATAATAATGCTTGTTGGCATATTACAAATTTGAAACCATCATCATAATCTCATCGTAATGTTACTTGTTCTCGCCATAGCTGGGCGTTTAACAACAATCACTCACTCACTCGGTTCAGCTGGAATCTACTAGTTAATACATATATCTTTCCAACGTGCTCCATGTCGATTTTTTAACGGAACGTATTTTTGTAGGGTAAGTGTTTAATATTACCAGTTTGATATTTTCAAACTTTGCTTGCATTTCGTAGAGGTAAAACTATGTTCTATATATATATATGTGTGTCTGAAAATTAAACCAAACAGTGTTAGAATTAGATCTTTGAGCTGTCAAATGTTTGTTCTTCCCTCGACGGGATTTGAACTCACACCATAGATACACTGCAGCACCAATCGTTTAGCCTTATGTCCAGCGTCCTAGACCACTCGACCACATCCGCTATATATATATACCGCGAGCCAACTATAATTCAAATCCTCAGAGGGTCATATTTTAAAAGCAGAGAAAGCGTTATTAAAATTTGTATATTTATATAAACCTTAGGCACAAAAGCACTATATGGGACATATTTCACTCTTCCTATTGGATATTCTGTTGTTTAACCTGTTGGACTATCATTTAATGTCATACGTGTATTTCTATATTTAACATTAAGCAATTTTACCTTTTAGACTCGTATAATATT